>CM042141.1:49060701-49098201 GCA_023376005.1 Doryteuthis pealeii | reverse complement strand
AAAAATAGCAAAAATATCGAAATACAAAGAACAACAACAAAAAAAAATGGTCAGTTTTAAGATGTTCGAATGGATGTTATCATTAAAAGTCGATGATGATCCGGCGATCAAATTTCTTCGCGTGTGATTGATGGATGCGTTTGACTATTCTCACAGCCACGTGTAGGCTTCCAATTCAATCCTCAGCCGTTGGTGAAGACACGTGTCTAAATGAGCTAATCATCCATTGAGATGATTGGAATCATTTCGCCCAGGGAATTCTTTCGTGAATGAAAAAAGGGAAAAATATTCAGTATTTCTCGGCGTTCAGAAGTTCATATTTTTTTGACACATCACGTATTCTCAAATAGATAACTACTTAGCGAGGTCTGACCGAAGGCTTAATCATACAGACACACACACACACACACACACACACACACACACACAATATATATATATATATATATATTATATATATATATATATGTATATTATTATATATATATATATATATTATATATGAGCGCCTTTGAATTTGTATGTACACTATTATAACTTATATATAATCTTCATACATTGACTGCTATTTACACAGTAGCATTGCAACCAACAAAGCCTTCATCAGGTCTTGACTCTAGGTTCAGGCATGGTTTCGGGGCCGAAGCGTCATTACCACTAACCCAGAGCGCCCCAGCAGTATCTCACGATACCACCAGACTTTGTCGGTTTGATGTTACAATATAGGACTACCATATCCACGCTGATGCGGTTAGAGTTTTCTCCTGGATCTTTTTTATGTATTTCCTCTTGTCTGGTGGAGAAAGTCCAAGTTTAAACAAAAATGCCAAGGTTGAGTTGGCAATAAATCTCCGGCATCCGACTTCGATGGGAAATACATTTGTATTTTAATATATATAGTTAGTTATATAGCAAAGTCTGTTAGATATGCTGCATCAATGACATTGAACACCCATTGACTATAAATATGGAAAACCACTAACGCACAGACACACACACACATATATTCCACCACAGGGGATAACATCATATATACCATGATATAAAAAGTGTTCTTCAATATACTCCTTTGTTATATATAAGACACTTTGCAGTAATAACGTGGACTAACTCAGGGTTTCATAGATACATCCTTAATGAGTTACATTTATTCTATATCTTAATGTCTTTTATTATGAAGTTAATACTCACTGATAGACCTATACAATTCCTGTGAGTATTGTGATGTAAGCAGTGACTTAATTTCGGTTATAGACAGACTCCGAATCTTCATTTTAATAATATTTGATAAAAAACAAGCACGTTTTTATATTCGCCTGTGCTTCTTGGTAATAAAAAAAGAACGGACGCATACGCCGTAATATATAATTTAAACTTGCGCATGCGTATTCCATCTCGAGTGCTCAGTATTGTCTGCGAAACATTTCAAAGAGTATATAGCCATACGTGACGTCAATTTGGTCATCCCACCCTCCTCAAAGTTTTTCTTGTGTATGCGTATTTTTTTTTCTCTTTGGGTGGAGATTCGATGAGATCATCAAAATGGTCATCATCAAATTGCGGACTATATGGAACCGAATGGCAGTAAGGACAGTAGAGAATGGTAAAAAGGAAACGAACAAACCGCGCGTAAAAGACAGGCCTCTTTCTCACACACACACACACACACACAAAGAAGCACTGGTATGCCTGCTTGTGGCATAGAGTTGGACGCATGACCGAGAACTTTCCGATGCGGAGATCTTACTGAACAATTTAAGACAGAAAACAGAGTAAACTCAAGGGGGAGTCTCATGTGGAAATGGGACGATGGGTGTAGCGACTTGTTTTACAGAAAGCGAGATAGACAGCTCGAGAGAGATTGGGGAATGTAGGGAAAACTAAAGAGAATTCCAGAATATTCGAAGCATTGAAAACCGAGAGAGACACTGATGTATTTTGTTGTTAGCATATGTATTTTCTTGAAGATGGATGCTAAGATTTTTATTGAAGCCATTCGGGTAATTTTGAACCTTTTTTTAATTTTTTCCCATGAGCATGCCTAAATGCTAAATATTTTTAAAATGGCCGAGATGATTCCAAATTTTACGAAAACATGGAAAATATATCAAAAACATTTTCGTATTTTACATTTTTTGGTCCAAATCTTACTTAGTGTACGCATCTAAAAAAATAAAACAACTATGACACCACGAATTATGAAAACTAGCCGGACCTGTGGATATACAACAATATCATAATTTAATTATTACAACTTTTTATATGTTTACTTAAGAGCTATTGCTAAATAGTTCAATATGTAAAAATATGATAATCTTGATTTAACTCTCTCATTATTGTTTTCTTTCCTTCCTTCTTTTCATTATATTCAATTCAAACAGATAAACGTTATCGCTTCCGTGCGCTCACTTCCCCTCCCTCTATTTTCCCTTACTCTCTTTCTTTCTTCCTTTATTAGTATGCTTTTCTGTGTAGTATGTTCTTTTGCTTCCCTTTCTTTATAATAAAGACGGAATGGACCATTATTTAGCTGAGGTGACGACACTCATAAAAAAATACGAATTCAGCGGATAAGAAACACCAGATTATCAGGATTTACATTTTTTGCATTTCATCTTGGAGGAGAAGGACGTTTGTTTTGTTTTTTTTTGTGCAGAATGTGCTGCAATATGATAACGGTCGCACTTTTTGCGGAACACCAGTATTATTAAATAGATTGTTTACTATTGCAGATGGTTAAACAATAAGATTTAAAGGTAGAAGAAACTGATTTAAACAACATCGCAGAAGCCTGTTTAGTTGATAAGATGATAACGGTCTTACTTTTAAGAAACACGAGTATTAATATATATAATAAGTTTTCGTCATCATGTGTTTCCTGAATTGTCAGGATTTCCACTATAAAGATAAAGGTTGATGGAGCCTGTATGGACGTGGCTTGCAAAAAGGTATTTATCTGATTTTAATGAGATGCCAGTAAACCATCTCAAGTGTTGGGTGTCCGAAGGAGATTATGAGCAAAGAAACCCGAGTGGTTATAATGCATTTTTTTTCTGAGGTCAGTTCTAAATGACCGAAAGGAGGAGATGGGTGAAGCCATTAGAATGAGGAAATGGGTTGGATGGAGGTTAGTTCGGACCTTCTGGACTAAAGATATCCTTACGAACTTTTCAACCCTGTCTTGTTTACTGTCCATTCTCTCCAACGTTTTGATATCTATCTATCTATCAATTTATCTATCTATGACGATATCTTCAATTATAAATAAAATGCAACATGGTAAACATTCACAATTCTGATTTTAACGTGGTTGGTATTCCTATGTGATTTCCATATGTCACAGTTGACATCTTTATTAAATTCTAAAATGTCCTGATTAGTAAAGTTAAAATTTAAAGTGCCAGTTAACTTTTATTGCAAATATATTGTATGAGGATCATCCAATAAATTTCCAAAGAATTCAAATGTGGTTTCGGAGCTCAAATCATTACCATTCATTCACGGGTGTGCCAAAAATGCCACCAAACATATTGAACAAAAATGCGATTAGATATAGAACAAATCCGAGGTTACTGTAGCCTAAACGCTGTGTTTATACGCAATAAAGTCATTCAATACTTGGGTAATTCCATGTCAAATCATCGAGAAAAAGGTAAAATTGTCACACACACCCTTCAATTTTTCCAGGTATGGACTATGTTAACGTTAGACAATCCCCAAAATTTGAACTTCCAATTCTGAGAATTGGCCGAGTTATGTTGATTTTTAACTATCCAAATTTGGTCGGGTTCTTGAAAGATGGCGACTTTTGTAAGCATTTTTGGATTTTGTCTTAAAAGCTTACAATAAAAAGCACTGCTTGCACTTGCATATTTTTCAAGGAATTCAATTGTGGTGAGTCCTTTCCCGTCCTAGAAGACTATCAGCATAACGTTGTTTACTAACCACTGCGCTTGGAACTATTTATTTGTCGGAGAGTCAGTGTGTATCCACTCTTTGAACAGTCTTTTCGACTCAGGCACGTAATAGCTAACCTATGTTTAGCCCAATTGTAAATATTTCTTTACTAAAATATATTTCACCGTAAACATCCCACATTATTCTGTGAATTTTACATGATTTGATAACACAACTCTTTTCAATATTGGAACATTTTGTTTGTGTTATATAGTAAAGTCACGCGATGAGTATTAGGAGGAGAGTCCGTCGTCTAAGTACTTCAAGTGAGTTGTGCACAGAGTAATATGTGTGTTCTTAAATAGTGGCTAGAACCATTCACCACTGTTGAGGTATGGGGAAGATGGGTCATTCCATTATATCAGTTTGATTTGGCACCATTTTGAATTGCCTCAAAACAAATATTTTCTGAAATATTTCGCTATAAACCCCTATAAATGTTGAGTTTGATTTGATTTGATTTGTTCTTGTTTTACGACATATCAACCTCAATGGGTCATTTAATGCCGACTACGTTTTTGAAATGAATTGGTGATAATGTTTAATTTTCTAAAGGCTTTTTTTTACATAGTTTCTTTTGTGAATGAATCTTTTAGATGTTTTTGTTAACATATATTTTTGTGTTTTCATTTTTTTCGAAGATTTTTAGATTTTTTTGTAGATGTGTGCTTCTTTTATGTATCCAAGTAGTTTTTCTGGGTTTATTTGGTAGAATATCTGTTTTAGATTTGTTGTTTGGTAGTATTTCTTTCGTATTTGTTTTGTGTTTGATTGTGTAGGGTTTTTGGCATGGTATGCAATATGGGTCTGCTTCTTTTTTGAGGAGGTATGAATTGGTAATGTATGAGTGTCCTATTCTTAGTCTGGATAATATTACTTCTTCTTTTCTGGATATTTTGCTTTGATTTATTTGAAGTTTTCCTATTTGTGGCATTATTTCATGTAGTTTGTTGTTTTGGAAGTTATTCCAATAATTTTGCCATTTTTGTTTTGTGTAAATGTTTATGGTTTTTTTAAGTCTGTAAAAGGTATTTTAAAGTGTGTATCAAGTGGGTTGTCAAACAATGTTGAGTTTACATGCATAGCAGAAAATTATGAAAAAACAATTTAACCAGTATAATTTTGAATTACCGGACTATTGTCCTCAGCATTATAATGATAGTTATTAGTACAACTTTTCGGCCGTTGTAAAGTTGGAGGTGCTGCCTTTTCTCGGTATCAGCCAGACAGTGAGGAAGTATATCCACTTTGCTCCTGTGCTAGACCAGGGGGATTGTCATTTTTGCTGAGGTGGAGTTCCACACATACCCTAAGTTCCCCACTTTACCACACAGATCTGAGTACCCAATCGAACTGAGTTGGCGGCGGCCTGGTATTGAACCTGGAACCTTGTGATTCCGAGGTAGGCACTCTACCGACTGAGCTAAACCGACCCCCTAATGGTGGATATTTTTTATGGCAATGAAGAGACATTTAAAAATCAAAGATTATAAGGAGGCTGAGAACAAGTGAGGAATGATAACTCGGTTTTCGTTTATGGTGCGCATGGTTGTGGAACAAAAGAATAAATTAAAAATGATGATGATGATGATGATGATGATGCACATGAGAAGAAATATGATGATGATTGATAAAAACATAACTCTCAAACAACAATGAAAAGAAAAGAAAGGAGAAGAAATAACAAGGGAAATGATGATGATGATGATGATGATGATGATGATAGAAAACATAGAAGATGGAGTAAACATCTAGAAGAAGAAGAAGGAGAAAAAGCAGTAAACATTTAGAACATGAAAAAGAAGAAGGAGTAAACATCTAGAAGAAGAAGAAGAAGAAGAAGAAGAAGAAGAAGAAGAAGAAGAAGAAGAAGAAGTAAACATCTAGAAGAAGAAGGAGTAAAAGAAGGAGAAAAAGAAAAAGGGAGAAGAAGGGAAAAGAAGGAGAAGAAGAAGGAGTAAACATCTAGAAGAAGAAGAAAAAGAAAAAGAGGAGTAAAAGAAGGAGAAAAAAGAAAGAGAAAAAGAAAAAAGGAGAAGAAGAAAAAGAAGGAGAAAAAGAAAAAGAAGAAAAAGAAGAAGTAAACATCTAAAAGAAGAAGAGTAAACATCTAAAAGAAGAAGAAGTAAACATCTAGGAGAAGAAGGGGTAAAAGAAGGAGAAAAAAGGAGAAAAAGAAAAAAGGAGAAGAAAAAGAAGAAAAGAAGGAGAAGAAGAAGAAGTAAACATCTAGAAGAAGAAGAAAGAAAAAGAAAAAGAAGGAAAATTAAGTAAAAAGAAGAAGAAAGAAAAAGAAGGAAAAGGAAAAAGAAGAAGAAGAAGAAGAAGAAGAAGAAGAAGAAGAAGAAGAAGAAGAAGAAGAAGAAGAAGAAGAAGAAGAAGAAGAAGAATCTATGACGGCTGAGGATAGAAGGAAGAAAATAATGTTAATGATGAAAAAGGAATGCACTAATCATGTTGATGGTGACGGTCATGGAAAAATAGTAGGAGGAGAAAAGGTTAGGGAGGAGGAGTACAATGACTCTTGTGGGGATGATGACGATGCTGCTGCTGCTGATGATGATGATGAGTAAAAAGAGGAGAACTAGGAGTAGACAAAAGAATCGGGTCAGGGGGGAGGATTGGCTATAACGATGTGAGCAAAGCAATCACTTGTGTCTTTGAAGACGCCGCGGCCGATTACACCGACTTAATGTATAAAAAAAAGATTATTCGTGAGGGACTGGTGGGTAGCTTTTGGCGGGAAGGAAAAATGGCGAGTGTGTCTGGAAAAGGAATAAGCGAAATGGACCCAAATAGTGAAACGAGGTCGAAGAAGGAAAGGAAGATGAAAAGGCAAAGTTTGATCATGAAAGAATTGAAGGTTTTGGAGGAGAAACAGAAATTCAAAGAGTTTTACAAGGTTGTTAAGAGGGAAGTACTCGGTAATAATAAAAAAAAGAATAATTAAAAGAGAAAGAATGAAAGAAAGAAAAACATGACATAAAGAAAGAAAGACAAGAAAGAAACAAAGAAAAGAAAAAGAAAGTAAAAGGAAAGTATAAATAAAGAAAGAAAGTAAAAAGAAAGAAAGAAAAAGAAATGAATAAAGAAAGAAAGAAAGATCAGAACATAACATAAAGAGAGAGAGAGAGAGAGAGAGAGAGAGAGAGAGAGAGAGAGAGAGAGAGAGAGAGAGAGAGAGAGAGAGAGAGAACCCTAAATAGTAAAATTGCAGAAATATTTAAAAGTTATGACGATAAAGAAATAAAGATGAAAGTATAACAAAAAAGTGAAAGAAAAAAATGATCGAATAAAGAAAGAAAGAAATAAAGAAAAGAATTTAAGATAGAAAAGGTATGACGATGAAGAAGTAAAAGGAAAGTATAACAAAAGAAAGAAAGAATGAATGAAAGAACGAAATGAAGAAAGAAAGAAAGAAAGAAAGAAAGCAAGAACGGAGAAGGAAGGAAAGAAAAACAGCAAAGATAAGAAAGAAAAGAAAACCTGAATATGTAAAAGGAAAGTATAACAATAGAAAGAAAGAAAGAATGAAATAAAGAAAGAAAGAAAGAAGAAAGAACACCGACGGAAGGAAAGAAAGAAAGAAAGAAAGAAAAAGAAAGAAAGAAAGAAAAGATAAGAACTAAATGAAAAAGCTGAAGATGAAAAGGAAAGTATAACAATAGGAAGAACGAAAGAAAGAAAAACCTAGAAAGAAGAAAAGGTATGACGAAAAAGAAGTAAAAAACTTATTAAAAAAGAAAGAAAGAAAGAAATGCATAAAGAAAGAAAGATGAAATGAAAGTGAAAAAAGGATTTAAAGAAAGGATATGAAAGAAAGAAGGAATGAAAGAATAGTAAAATGAAAGAATGTAAAGGAGTTGGAAAGAAAAAGAAAATGGATAAATCGATAGGAAGTGAAGGAAACACCAAAATGAAGGAAGACAAAGAAAAGGAACTTAAAGAAAAGAAAATAATATATATATTATATATATATATATATATATATATATATATTAATATATATATATATATATATATGAGAGTAAATAACAACGTTGTGTTTTGATATGGCTTTTTTTTTTTTAAATTAGCCGAAAATTTTTGGGAGAATATGTGCCTAAATGAAGTCGTATCTAATTTTGAAAATTAATAATAAATAATTAATTAATTAGGCGGGCATACCTATTCAAATGTAAGGCTAAACAAATCGAGAAAAATCAATCTATGTATGTACCTATCGGCCTATTAGGCCTCATCAGCAGAGCTATAGACAGGAAGACCGCCTTGTGCGTGATTCGAACCCTGACTGTCAAGCTGACAGGCGAGCACCGTATATATATATATATATATATATATATATATATATATATATATATATAAAGGGAGAATGTTTAAAAGGTACGACGAAGAAAAGGTTAAAGGAGAGTGTAACAAGAGAAGGAAAGAAAGAAAGAATGCAGGTAGAGAAATTTCAAATGGTATAACTAGAAAGAAGGAAAAATAAATAAATGAATGAATAAATAAATAAATAAATGATGAAAGAAAAAAACGAAGAAAGAAGAAAGAAAAGAAGAAAGAAAGAAATTAAGAAAGAAAGAAATTAAGAAAGAAAGAAATGTAAAACGAACTGAATGTACGAAAAACTATGAAAAACATAGCAAACAAATATGGAACGGAAGAAAAAAGTATATAAAAAAAACAACAATAGACTAATAAACAAATAAAAAAATAAATAATGAATGAATCCATGATTTAGAAAGTAAGTATAAGATACATAAAGAAAAATAAAAGAGTGGAAAAAAAACAATCAAATTATAAAATACATACAATAATGTATTATATGCATAATAAAGAAGTAACTTTACATCTTAGAAATGAAATAATTTTGATTGAATTTCAAAAATAAAATGACACTGGGGAGGGAAATATTGAATAGCTGTAATGATATATAAAAGAAATGGAATATATCGAATAAAATAATTTAGCTTAAAAACAATAAACAGAACAAAGTTTATGAAGAGAAGGAAAATAAGGAATGAGGTTCCATGTTAGAGTAAAATGAGCGACAATCACGAAAATATGAGGAATGTGGACGAAATGATGAATAAAAAAATCAAAAGAATATATATATATATAAAGTATGTGGAAATAACAAATATAAAAAAGGAATGTGTCGAGCCGGTCGGTGTATAAATGATGTGGGGAGTGAAAAAAAAGAGAGAGATCAATTTGTACATAGAGAATTAAAGAAACAAAAAGAAGAGATAAGTGTTTCTTGGAGGTCACGAAGGTGGGTAAGTCAAAAGAGGTGTTCATCGTGATCGACAACAAAAAAATAACTCTATGAAGACATAAAAGATAGAGGAGATACATGCAGATAAACAGAATGTAGAATGAAGAAGAAGAAGAAGAAGAAGAAGAAGAAGAAGAAGAAGAGAAGAGAAGAAGAAGAAGAAGAAGAAGAAGAAGAAGAAGAAGAAGAAGAAGAAGAAGAGAAATAATTTTAGGAGAAAATTCAAAAAAAGACAAGCCGATGAAAAGAATGAAGGAATAAAGAAGAAGAAGAAGAAGAAGAAGAAGAAGAAGAAGAAGAAGAAGAAGAAGAAGAAGAAAAGCAACAACAATAAGAAAAGAACAAGAACCTATACAACATGAACGAAAACAGCCACAATAATAATAATAATAATAATAATAAAGAATAAGAAGAAGAAGAAGAAGAAGAAGAAGAAGAAGAAGAAGAAGAAGAAGAAGAAGAAGAGCAGCAGCATCAGCAGCAGCAGCAGCAACAGCAGCAGCAGCAGCAGGATAAATGTGGGAAATTTAGGAATAAAGAAGAAGAAGAAAGAAGACCCACATTTTAAAGTATTTGTACAATGATAAAAAAAAGGAATGGAGGTAGAAAGGATGAAGAATGAGTCCTGAAAAGAAGTCGAAAAGAAGAAGCAACATTGAAAGAGTAAATCTTTAGGAGGGAAGAGGGTTGGTTAGTTGATGAGTTGGATTTTACGGCATCCTTGTTGGGTTATTTTATGCCGGAGTCGTTTTTTGTTAGATTCATGCTGGATAGGTACTCAATTGTTTTAAAATATTTTTAAAACCCATTTTTAAACTCGATTTTTCTATTCAATCCGTAGGTTCTACCACTGCGGGTCAGAGTGGACCTGGGAATAATGGCGATGAAGGGGTACTCCCCATTTCCCAGAGCTCCAAAATTGTAACATCACCATTAGATAGAGTTTAACGTCATACCAGGAATATTACGACCCGCAGCCACTGCTTTCTAGCACATATATGATAGAGAGGGTTGGATTATTGCTATAAGGACAGTGTGGTTGGGGCAATAATATAGGTGCTAGGACTTGACGTGACCTGGGAGGGAGGTAAAAGAGAATATGATGATGAAGAGGAGGAGATATTGAGACTGATGAAGACGAACAAAAAAATGGTCAGAAGAAGTGGGAGAGAATGAAAAATAAGGAAGGAAGACAAAATTTCCAGAAAAAAAAACAAACAAACAGGAAGAACTTGAATAGAGGAACCACCAAAATCAACACACCAATCAGTGGTAGAAGTGGTGATGCTAAGCTATAGAAAAAAGATTTTTAAAAAATAAAAACAATACAAATGAAGATAACTGTTTTCCTGTAGCGAGTTTAGGTTGACCCAAAGCGGGATGGAACGACCATGGATAACCGAACTCACAAAAAATAGTTTCCTTGCCGAGCTCACTCAGCATTATACCCCGTGAAGCACCCAAGAACTGAAGATTACTGGTAATAATTGTAATATTGAAGGAAACTGAATATGATTATATCGCCTTCTCCTCATTCTCACCCCGCTCCTGTGCCATACTACTACTACTAATAATAATAATAACCAAAGAAGAAGAAAAAAAGAAGAAGAGGAAGAGGAGGAGACAAATATTCGACAAAGATATGAAGATGGAGTAAACATCTAAAAGAAAGGAAAAGGTGGAAGAAAGGAATGCAGTAAATGGACCTCTTTCCTTTTCTAATTAAAAGAAAGCGTAAGAGAAGAGAGAGAGAGAGGGAGGGAGGGAGAAGGAGAGAGAGAGAGAGAGAGGAGGAGAGAAGGAGAGGGAGAGAGGGGGAGAGAGGGAGAGAAATGGTGGTGAAGTGGGAAGAATGATACAGTAAAATGGTCCTCTTTCCTTTTTTACGTTAAAAGAAAGCATAATATAAAGAGAGACATGATAAAACTTATGAGAGAGAGAGAGAGAGAGAGAGAGAGAGAGAGAGAGAGAGAGAGAGAGAGGGTGGAGAGACGAGAGTGAGAGAGAGGGCGAGAGTGAGAGACAAAGAGAGAGTGAGACACAAAGAGAGAGTGAAGGACAAAGAGAAAAATGGTGATGGAGTGGGAAGAATGATATAGTAAAATGGTCCTCTTTCCTTTTCTACGTTAAAAGAAAGCGGGTTATAAAGAGAGACATGATAAAACTTATGAAAAAAGCTAGAGAGAGTGTGAAAGACAGAGAGAGAGAGAGAGAGAGAGAGAGAGAGAGAGAGAGAGAGAGAGAGAGAGAGAGAGATGGTGATGGAGTGGGAAGTATGATATAGTAAAATGGTCCTCTTTCCTTTTCTACGTTAAAAGAAAGCGTATTATAAAGAGAGACATGATAACACTTATGAAAAAAGCTAGAGACAGAGTGAAAGAGAGAGAGAGTGTGAAAGAGAGAGGAAAAATTGAAAGAGAGAGAGGGAGAGAGTGAAAGAGAGAGACAGTGAAAGAGAGAGACAGGAGAGGAGAGTGAAAGAGAGAGAGAGAGAGTGAGAGTGGTGGTGAAGGGGAAGCCGTTGTCGGCTTGATAAGATGAAAGTTGTCGCGTGGCCAGCAAGTCAAGCCTGGTGTATGTTGGTGGGAAAAGAAGAAGAAGAAGAAAAAAAAATAATCATGTCTGAAAGTCCATGGACGAAGAGAGTTTGAACCATAATCCAGAAGAGGAGAAAGGCGACGCCAATGACGACACGAAGGATGTGGATATGGGAAGAAAGTGAGGGACGTTCTTTTTTTTTTTAACGCGGGGGTGGGGTAGCAGTTTAGGAGGGTAAGGTACGTAACGTATGCCCAGGAAAGTAAATGTGACGAGGGGTGCGGTCTGGATCTGGCGGATTTAGGGGGAAGACACCAAGAAAAAAGAGGTATGGGTGGAGGTTCGAAATAGAGGGTGTTGGGTTTGGGTGAGGAGATGTTTGGGCAGCCGGACGGACGGTGTCTGTTCAGTGGGATGAGGAATCGTTAGACGTGGACATCACAGAATAAAAAAAAAGGATGGGGTTGTGATGGTAGGAATGAAAAGGGAAAAGACAAAAAGGAAGAAAGGGGAAAGAATCTGTATGAGAGAAGAGGGCCTGAATTTGGTTTGAGATGAAGGTTGGTCAGGCCAAGAGGTAGATCAAACAAATGCGGGTTGGAAATGAAGGGGGGACCATTTGCCGTTGATGGGCACGCAGATACAGAGACACGCCACATTTTGCACGCACGCTTTACTGCAGTAACATCGAAAGATAAACTATAGCATTAACGCATATTAACTGTAATATAATATATATATATATATATATATATATATATATATATATATATATATATATATATGTGTTATATATATATATATTATATATATATATATATATATATATAAAAGGACTCTCTCGTCGATTTCCGACGCATGAGTGTTCATTCAATGAACAACCAACAGAGTGATTTGTTTATAGTGGTGAAGGCTTGTGTAGGACCATTCCACACTTTTTGGCACAGTCGATAGGAAAGAATTGGTGCATCAAGTAATGCCACGAACCCAATCAACGACTGACCTCAGGAATTTTGAATTCAGAGTAATCCCTCTCCTAGACTGGTTACCTACCCAAGGTTAAAGAGCCCAGTCTGCCCTACTATTTGACCCATAGCTGGAGGAGAATATATATATATATATATATATATATATATATATATATATATATGCGTGTGTGTATTTGAGATCTCACAGACCAGCTAAAGCGACCATTCTTCCAAGCCCTAGTCGTGTCAGTGCTACTGTACAGCTGCACCATTTGGACCTTAATGTAGCACCTAGAAAATAAACTTGATGAGTGCTGCACAAGAAAGCTGCTTGTCGTCTTAAACAAAACGTGGAAACAACACCCTTACGGCCACCAGCACCATATCACTAAACTATATATTTCATAATTTTACTTAATCTTATATTTATTACTTATATATGTTTTTGGAATTATTACTTCCTTAATTGTCATTCGTTTCAAAGACAAGCGTATTAAGATATTATGAATGTTATAATTTTGATGTTATTTCAATATTACTTAGCTCTTTTATTAACAATATTTCCTATTAAAATTACCTACGTGTAATAAATACCTATATGTAAGCTAAACAAACATAGATATGAAAACATCTATATCTATGTATATAAATTGTGTTGATGAATTGATAGCCTAAAGTAGAAGGAAATATTCAATACAGTTCTATTTAATTCATAATTCTGATGAAGCACTAACTTTGAAATCCAATGATATTTCATTTTTCTTTTAAAAAACAAAAGAATTAAAAGTCTAGTGACAGCAATTTTTATGAAGATATAAGATATCGTCCATCCTGCCAATAGCCCTGTCAGCTGGAGCTTTAGAATACACCGACAGCACCTCTGCGGAGGATTAACACGCCCACCTTAACGAGGACACCTGTTAGCCAAGGGTTGTGACCCATTAAGCTTACAGATGGAACCCTTGTGACTAAGTAGTCCATGACATGCAGCACTCCACTTTGGCCCTTGCTTAGATTAGACAGGTGGCTGGAGAGGCCACCTCCGATCAATCGGCTGTTAAGGTCCATCCCTAACACCTATATGACTGTCCCAACCCTTTTGTCCTGATGACGACCCCGAACCCTTTTTATCATATATGTGGTAGAAGCCGGTGTCTGAGGGTCTTAATGTCCTGGGTATGACGATAAACTATCTAATGGTGAAGTTCCAATTCTGGAGCTCTGGGGAACTTGGAATACACCTACATTACAATTACTCCTAGGTCCACTCTGACCCGGAGTGGTAGTATATGTTAGGATCTTATCTACGCGTTGAATAGCTAAAAACGTGTTTAAAAAGACTGAGTTTGAAAAAAAAATGAATAAAACAAAGCGTCTTTGAATAAAATAACCCTAGTATTGACATGCCGTAAAACCCAACCAACCAACGCTAAGACAAATTGGTGTATTTTTTTTTTTGGGGGGGGGGGGTTACGAATACATCTTTTTCTATCCCCATCCACGATAAATTAGTGAAACGGTTTTAGTTCTTTATTTCTGCTAACCTTGCTATGAGATAAATGAATCTGATTCTATACCGAAGAAATTGGTTGGTTGTTTTATTTTACGGCATATCAACCCTCTTCGGGTCATTTAATGCTGAATCAAGTCATTTTGATATAAGATTTCTCCAATGGTCACCCATATAAGTATTGAACAGGCTCATCGCTGCTTAACTTTGGTGATCTAGGGGAACCGGTGGTTTCAATCTAACTTAAACGTAAGCTATACCGAGGAGAATAAGCCTCATATGGACAACAAGCAAGTCCACGTGAAGCACGTTGAGCAAATCAGAACATGTACAGAGACAAAGTCTATCATCAAATGACTTCGCCTTGCCCCTGCCTTCTAGATCAAGAGGAATGAGAGAGGGTGAGGCTATGGACCAGCTCCACTCTCCCAACATGATAATCCGAGTTAAGTGCAAGTCATGAGTTCAGATGAAGCCATGGTCAAGTTCAACTACGAAGGTTCAACGTGGCATTAGAGAGGTTTTTTTTATTAATCTTACTTTAGTTTAGGAACAAGAACGGAAATATGACACACTCAGTGAGAATCATGCTGACTAATAGTATTCTGCAAGTGGTCTCCTAGAATTGTCTGTTAAGTATTACCCGACGTGGGACGCCGAAATTACACACACACACACACACACACACACACATATATATATATATATATATATATATATATATATATGTGTGTGTGTGTGTGTGTGTGTGTGCGTATATATATATAGGAGTAAATTGAGAAAACCAATCCGACAGTATGTGGAGAAATGTAGGCCAACACGGGATGTTAAAAAAGGGATGAATATTTATTCTTGGTGATAATGTCGACGCAATAACGTTCCTCTCCGACACAAGACCTCATCTCACGTACTGAAGAAGGCCATAAAGTCTGAAACGTTATGCGTCGACATTATCATGAAGAATAAATATTTTTCCAAAGTAACATCATGTTTGTCTACATTGCTCTCTCTCTCTCTCTCTCTCATATATATATATATATATATATATATATATATATATATATATATTAGCAAATATATGCACCCTCCGGGTGCAAGTATTTAAATTTTAATGTAATAAAATATTGTATTAAATTAGAAAGGCTAATGAAACTAAATAAGAATACAGATAAAAAGATTTGAAACAGAGGGAGTATAATAAAAGATTTGAAACAGAGGGAGTATAATAAAAAATGGAATAAAAAATGGAACAACTGAAACTTACTCTTCCATCACTCTCGTCTTTCATTGTTATTTTTTTCTAATTTAAGTATTTAGTTATAAGAGGAGGTAAAGAATAAAATGACAGTTATTTTATCTTGTTAATGGATTTCATTTAAGATTCATTGAAGAGATTTTTGCTTATATTCATTAAAATAAAACAAAACAGTTAGAAATCAATATTACTAAGCACATATTTATTAAATTCGATTTTTTAATATTAATATGCAAATTAGCCTTCCCGTTCAAACTGTAAACCGCTATTTTGTTGTATATATAAATATAATTGCATGTTGTCAGTATGTAGACATAGTTAACAGTATTAATAATGTAAGGCAATTTTATTAATAATTGAGGTTTAGATAAAAATAAAATCATGGAGAATGTGATGTCTATAACTAAGAGAATTGTGACTTGAGTAGGAATATAGTTTCGGTTACAGACAGAAAAACACACAATCTCCATTATAATTAGATATATGTGTGAGTGTGTGCGATTGTGTTTACGAGAGCACGTGTGTGTGGCGAGGCACAAGGAAGAGGTTTCTATTATATTTCGTGTTTATTTGCACTAATTGTTCTACCTAACCTTGAGGGTATATATATTAAAGCTAATATAATTACACGATAATTAAGATTGTATCCCTATCAATTTTGCACACTAATAAAAATCACACATCCCAACTAAGTATGGTCCTATTGTACGTCTCTATTACTAAACACTTGGACTCATAAAAACCTATCATTATAATGCAATTATATTTTCCTTTTCTCTCATAAATGTATTGTAACTTTTCTGGATTAAGAAAACTTCAGTGTAATTCCCATATATTAAACGATGATAGTATTAAGAAGAAAGGGAAAAAAATGAGTTCATATTTAGGTGTTATATGCGGTGAAGACATTCAAGATCATTTGTATGAAGGTGCGAGATTCACACGGCTATATTCAAGCACGTGTATACGTTTGAGTAAGTGCGTGCGTGTGTGTGTGTGCGTGTGTGTGTGTGCGTGTGTGTGTGTGTGTGTGTGTGTCTGCGTGTGCGTTTGTCCGTGCGTGGAGAGTGGGAGGGAACTATAAAGTAGTGGTCAGTGTATGTGTTTAATATCCCCGAGGCAAGTATCATGGTAAAATACAGACAATGGGACAACGATTTAGAAAAGATGATAATAATGAAAAGAAGGAAAAAAAGCCATGTAAGCGACATAAGATATTGCTAAGCGCCAAAAGTGTCAACTTAAAGTGACACCTTGTCCACTTTCTTTGCAGCTTTGACAATTTTTTTTAATATTATTATTATTATTATTATTATTCATTATTTTATTATAATACTTCTTTTTCTTCTTCCCTTTCTTTTTTTTTCATATGAAAAGGAAAAATCATTGCAACTTCTTTTGGTCACTTTTCTATATTATTTTTTTAATATTATTATTATTATTCTTTATTATCCTATTATAATACTTCTTTTTCTTCTTCCCTTTCTTCTTTTTTTTCATATGAAAAGTAAAAATCATTGCAACTTTTTTCATTCATTTTTCTATATTATTTTCTCCCCCCTCTCTCTCTCTCTTTTCCTTTCTTTTTCCGAAGAAAGAAGAGTTATTTTTTCAATATCTAATATCCTTCCCATTTATGAAGTCTTCATTTGCTCTTTCTTTCATTCTTCCTTTCTTTTTCCGAAGAAAGAAGAGTTATTTTTCATATCTAATATCCTTCCCATTTATGAAGTCTTCATCTCTTCTTTCATTTTTCCTTTCTTTCTTTTTTGTATGGAAAGGGAAAAAAATCGTTTGGTCAACAGCAACTTATTATTATTCTTTCTTCAGTCGCTTTTCTGTCCTTTGTCCCCACCTTTCTTTCATTCTTCCTTTCTTTTCATTTCCTTTTTCTAAAGAAAGATAGGATCATTTTCTAAATGTTCCAGTTTATGAAGTTCTCTCTCTCTCTCTCTCTCTCTCTCTCTCTCTCTCTCTCTCTCTCTCTCTCTCTCTCTCTCTCTCATTTATCTGAAAGGAGAAAAGAAATCATAAGGAACACGAATATTAATATATAGATGTGTTGGTACTGCCAATTTTGCGAATCTGCTCTTTTACATGTGTATTTCTCTGTCAGTGAGCACGTGTCTGCTTGTATCGGTGTATGTTTGTTTACATGCTTTCAGCATGCATGTGTATTTGTCGGTGTGAGTGTTTCCGTGTGCGTATGTAAGCATTCAATCGAAATGAATAAATCTGGCTTTATCAATCTCTTTATTCAAATTTAGAAAATCAATAATTTAATCATTGGTTGTATAAGACCTTCATCGTCAATATTTAAAACCCGCTTGAAGATATTTTGGAATAAATAAAAACAAACAATTTATATATCAATACTCGCGTTCCTTATTTGTACGACCGTTATCATCTTTAAACAACCTCTGGTTAAACATGAGACCGTCCAAATCGTCCAAGATAAAAATGTAAAAATGTAAATCCTGATTATCTGGTGTTGCTTATTCGCCGAATTCTTATTTCGTATGAGAATCGTTATCTCAGCTAGGAAATAAATAGCAGTTACGTGACTATGAATCGACTTATACACGAGACTGTCGTATACTAGTGTAAATACGGTAACTGGTTATCAAATGAATCCTAGAATCAACTAATACAATAATCTATGTGTCCTTGTAGGTATGATCCGGGGTTGGGATATACATGTGGGGATTACATTCAAATATGTCGGAAAGATTGTAATGCGCCAAATTAGGAACGTGTGACAAATTTGAAAATGAATATTCAAGTTTTTTTAGGTGGTCTCAAACACCTCCAGAGAGCAGAGGGGTGACAAATCAATGCTCTCACACGTGTAATGCAGTTAAGAATAAACCCCAAACATACACAACACACACACACACACACACACACACACACACACACACACACACACAACACACACACACACACACACACACACGTATTTATAGTTGTATATGTATGTTTACGCGTGTGTATATTTATGGCTTAAATATAAAAATATGAATTTAGAAAAATGTGTTAAAAATTGAGTTAAAAAATTGAATACCCATCAAGAAACAAACAATGAAACAAAACGTCTCTCGGCATAAAATAACCCACCACCGTTTGATATGTTGTAAATCCAACCAACCAACCAACTATCCAACCAAATTAAGAAGGTATGACAAACTTGGAAATGCATATTCAATTTTTTTTAACTTAATTTTTAGACACATTTTTAAACTCATTTTTTCTATTTAACCAATAGATGGGACCCTAACAGGTACTACCACTCCGGGTCTGAGTGGATCTGGGAGTAATTGGATGAAGTAATCCACATTACCCAGAGGTCTAAAACTGGAACTTCGCTATCAGATTAACCTTTATACACTGGACAATAAGACCTTCAGCCACCGCCTTATAGCACATATATGATAAAAAAGATTTGAGGCTTGCCATAAAGAGCAGTAGTATTGGGAAATTCATGGAGATGCTAGGGCTTGATGTGATCTGCTGATTGATCAAAGGGGGATCTCCGACCGACTGTCTTACTGAGGAAAGGCCAATGTCGAGTGCTGCATGTCATGGATTGCTCAACTACCAAGGTTTTTTTTTAACTGTCTTCAAACCTCTCCAAATAGCCGTAAAGGGAAAAACAAAGCTCTCACACGTGTAATGCTGTTACGAATCAAACCCAAACACATACAAACCTATACACATATTAATAGTTTTGCGTGTATGTTTACACGTTTGTGTGTATTTCGAGTCATGTCTTCTCCAATCAATCTTTCGATTTATTTGCCCATTAATCTATGTAATCGCATTTCGATTCATTTGAAAATATCAGCCGTTGTTTGTATGAAATGGTGTGACCAATGCCAATATTTGAAATGGCGAAATCTCTGCGATCAAAGGAAAAAGACGGATAAGAATGCACAAAATAATTGCTGAGTCTGCGCACATCTGTCAGTATCGATACTTGATAGCGAGGAAATAAATGAAAGGGCTTTCCTGTCTATAAGAAGAAATTGTTGCTTTAAGCAGTCAATTAGATTCTCTCCAATATGGCCGACTCGATCTTCAGTTTTTATTTACTTTTTTTTCCTGTCAATGTCACTTTAGCTGTATTGTTAGGTATACAGAGACCCTGACTAAATCTTCCACTCACACGCTAACATACGTCTAGAGCAATATGATAAATAAATGCATATACACACACACACGTATATATATATATATATATATATATATAAGGTGTGTCAAAAGTATCGAGATTTCGGTACTTTTTGATAACTTGTATTCTGAAAAATTAACGTCCAATTCATTTTTCATTTCAATCTTGCTAAATACAGCTTTAAAATCTGTACTTTTTGACACACCATGTATTCTAAAAAAATAAATAAAAATAACGTAAAATTTATTGTTCATTCCCATCCTGGTAAATATCAATCCCGATACTTCTTTGACACACCTTATATATATATATATATATATATATATATATATATATATTATATATATATATATATTATGTATACAACCCATTTAATCAATAATTTAAAATCCTTGGATTAACTTTTCGTCACTGGAGATTCATTTCGGAAAGGCGAAAACCAGACTTCACGGATTTATTCACCGTATATTTCTCGGATCACGTCCCATCCCTCGTGGATGTATTGCAACCCCCCCCCCCTACTTACACTCGGGTTCACACACACACACACACCACACACACACACACACACACACATATATATATATATATATAATATATATATATATATATATATATGAATTTCAAAAGAAATGTTATTAAAAATATCAGAATCCTCATTGTCTTCCTCCTTTTTCCTTTCAAGTTTCTTAACAATTCTTTTGAGGTTATAACCTGGAAAGGCATTTATCAGTTGTCCGAAATAGTTATCATCTGTCAACCAAGTACTCCCGGTTATTTTCTTAACATACATCAAGGCTATTTAGTATTCAACTTAAGTATTGTTTTGTTTTAGTCACTCAGATTATAAATATAGTAATGATACTGCAAATTCTGGTCGAAAAACGTGTCGACATAACAATTATAAATTTCAACCATGCCAAAATATTTTTCTTCCATTTATCTTTTCAACACACACATATATACAAACACATAAACAAATACACACATTATATATATATATATATATATATATATATATATATATATATATATATATATATATATTAATAATGGAGATTCGCTTCCGGTTTTTGTCAGTAACAAGAAGTACATCACTGCTTATGTCACATTACCCAAAATCGTCATAACATAGAATAAATACACTCAAAATTTGAACATGCAACATTAGACAGTCATCATTTTTTTTTAACAAGTTTTTAATAAATACATGACTGGTATTATATATCTATATATAGTTTGCTTTATTTTAATACATATCTAAAGTTTACATTTCAAATTGTTTTATTTTTTAGTCCTTTAATGAATTTGATGATTTTACTTACTTAGGGTACAAACTCGCTGACATTGAATTTTTTACTCCCACCCCTCAGGCAATATGTTTCAAAAATCTATTTTACATCGCCCGGAGAGCGTTTTTTATTTTGTAGTATATATAGGAGAGAGAGAGGGGGGGAGAGATGTGTATGTGTGTGTGTGTGTGTGTGTGTGTGTGTGTGTATCTTTGTGCTTTTTGCGTGTATATTTGTGCATGTAAATAATCAATATCTATAAATGTGTATTTGCTCTTGAGTCTAATAATTCTTCTCAGATCCCTTTTATGTGGAGATATTAAAGGTTCCTCTGAATCTAGCAATTATTTTCTTCGTCTTTGTTTATCGAAAAATGTTTTCATTGTCATTAATCCCCTTCTTGTTAAAAGATTATGTTTTTTTTTATATTGCTGACATGTGTTTAAACACCAACCAATATTCGTTTCTCACATTTGATGTGTAAGTGATTTCCTTGGCTTTTTAAGGGTTTCTAACTTCTCTAACAGTTGACTGATTGCACTTCTAATAAAGCGCTTAGGGAATTTCAATCGCACAAAAGTACTACTCCTTATAATAATAATAATACTCTTGTTCATTAATCTTCCGATCGTTATCAACTTGCAACAACCTCTGGTTGAAAATGAGACCATCCAAATTGAGGCCGTTTGCATTTAACACAGCTAATATACCTGGGAAAGGCATGCGTCCATCTAATCTTTAACCTTGGTTAGGTAACCAGTCTAGGAGAAGGAAAACTGAATTAAAACCTGTTAAACTCCGCTTAAGAAATTGACCTCGCATCTTGATCGTGAGGACGGGTTAAATATATATATATATATATAACCGTAGATGCGTTACTAGGTAAGTTGGCATTAGAATGATTCTGTTGGACCTTTTTTCCAACAGCGGAATTTTAGGGTTGTGCAGGTCCAAGTTGAGAGCTCGATGTTCAATATTGATGAACAGAGCAATATAATTGGCAAAGAAAAATGATTAAATATCGGTCATTTTGAGGTTATAGATATATATCTACCCACAGGTATCTGTGTATACTTTATGTGTATAAACGGATACCTGTGGGTAGAAATAGATCTATAACTGCAAAATGAACAATGTTTAACCTTTTCACCAACCATATATATATATATTGAATCCCGCACACGTGTATATATTTATTAGTCTCTCATTATTTTAGTTTACCACGGTCTGTTTCCCTGTCCCCTTCTCTCTTTCTTTCTCCCCCCTCTCTCTCTGTATATTTCTTCCTTCCTTTATTTCTCTTATTCTCCTTCTTTCCTTTCCCCTATCTATTGATCTGCATAATCTCTAGTCAAAACCACTCATATAAATCTTAAAACCGAATTAATTAATGATGTTCCATCGATCTCCATTTTTATCCGACTTCCTGGATACAAGGCTGCTTCGGGCAATCGTGATCTGGACTAATATCTTGACTGCACGTGTTCTCATCCGAATCCCTAACAGGTAGACACGCGCCCGTGTGGGGCCCGACTAAGGGAAGGGTGAGAAGGAGAAGACTGAACCCGAGAAAGGGAGAGGAGGAATTGATTCTTGTCAGGAAAATCTTTACAAAGACCCGGACGATTGTTACTTGAACTCTAATTAGTGGAGAATTGATTTAAGATTTTTCTACTCTCAATTTTACATGTTCGACCAAATCTACAACAGGGTTTTATTTATTTTTCTTTGCATGCCGGCATCTATCTATCTATCAGTCTTCTATCTATCTATGTGTTTGTATTTCTGTCTGGCAATATATCTATCTCCCCCCCTCTCTCTCTCTCTCTCTATATATATATATATATGTATATATATGTTTGTATTTCTGTCTGGCAATATCTCTATTTTCTCTCTCTCTCTCTCTCTCTCTCTCTCTCTCTCTCTCTCTCTCTCTCTCTCTCTCTCTCTCTCTCTCCATATAATATATATATGTATATATCAATCTATCTATCAATGTGTTTGTATTTCTGTCTGGCAATATATATATCTTTCTCTCCTCTCTCTCTCTCTCTCTCTATATATATATATATATGTATATATCGATCTATCTATGTGTTTGTATTTCTGTCTGGCAATATATCTACTCCCTCTCTCTCTCTCTCTCTCTCTCTCTCTCTCTCTCTCTCTCTCTCTCTCTCTCTGTGTATATATCGATCTATCCATCTCAGTATGTTTACACACACACACACACACACCACACACACACACACACACACACATATATATATATATATATATGAATGGTGGGGGGTGACCATTTTTCTTTTTTGCATAGAGTTGAAAAAGACGGACATATATATGACGACTTTCTTTTCGCTCTTTTCTAGTCTTCTGTACGAAAACTTCGGTAGACTAATCATCAGACACAATCTGTAAGACTTATCTTATAGATTAATATATTACAGATCACCACGTGCTAGGGCTTCAGCCGATTGATCAGAGGGGCCTTCTCCAAAAGCCCGTCTAGCCTAAGTAAGGGCTAAAATGGAGTGTTGCATGTCATAGACTGCTTAGCAACCAGGTTTCCATGCTTAAGTGTCAAGGATTGTCACCTACGAGCTACTCCAGATGTACAGTCGGTGTATTCCAGAGCCCCAGCCGACAGGGCAGTATAAAAGTAGGAGAGTCAGTCAGTGCTTGTAAGAATTGAATGAAAACACAGCAAAACGAAGAAAAATTCTTCAGCAAATAATTTGAAACGTCAGAAATAGAAGAACAGTAAATGCTAACGGTGGGGAGGGGTGCTACAAAACGACATTAATTGAAAAGAAAATTTGAAAGATAATTACTAAAAATAATTAAGAAGAAAAATGAAAATACAGAAAATGCATAATAAAGAAATAAAAAAATGTATTGGACAGTTGGAAGCATGATTTTTTTGGTGGTGGTGGTGGGGGGGGTGTAAAATATAATGTCAAAATTTCTAAAAATTAAATAGAAATGAAAAAGGAAGGGGTAGAGGAAAAATTGATTTCATCAAAATCCCCAAAATTATTGTTTAAAAAAAAACGAGAAAAAGTCGAGAAAAATGTATTAAATAATTTTTAAAAGATAAAAAAAAGGAAAGAGAAAGAAAGAACGAGGCCAAAGTAAGATTTTGGTGGAAAGAAAGAACGAAAAAGGCAAAGGGAACATTTTGGGGAAAGAAAGAAAGAAGGAAAGAAAGAAAGAAAGAAGAAAAGGAACATTTTAGCAAAAGAAAGAAAGAAAAAAAGAAAAAAAGAAAGAAAGGGACACAGGGAACATTTTAGCGAAAGAAACAACGAAAAAAAAAAGACAAATAGAAAATTTTAGCGAAAGTAATGTAGCCTCGGTTCTCGAACATAATTCGTTTCCAAATTATGTTCAAGAACCGATGTGTCCAAAACCTGAAACAATATTTCCCATAAGAATTAGTGTAAAGTGGATTTAAGCGTTCTTGACCACCAGATGAATTGGAAAGATATGTATTTTAACAACATATAACAGATAAAAATATGAATACAAAATAGAAAAGCATAAAAAGTAATAGTTAACCTATTTCTTTATCCTTTTTACATAGGTTTGCTTCGACCCAACTTCGCGCAACGTCCGTTTTAATCAGCTTGAATCGTGTGTTCGAAGTTCGAAAATTTGTTCGACAACTGAGGCCATTTTACTCAATCATTTGTTCGAACTCTGAATTGTTAGAGTTCAGAGTTGTTCGAGAACCGAGGTTACGCGGTATTAAAAAAAAATACTTTAATGAATAGTCTAAATGAATAGAACAAAACCTAGACAAGAAATAACGAATTAAAAAGGTGTAAAACCTACGATACAAGGCTGCGAAAAAAAATAACAGGAATCAAAATGAGAAGACGCTTAAAAAATAAAAATAAAAAACGATACAAAAGAAAAATTCACTTGCTGACAGACTGAAAAAAAATAATGAATAACAAATTTAAAGAAATTTAAAAAATAAATAAATTTAAAAAAAAATAAGAAAAAATATTTAGTACTAGAATACAGCGTCTAAAGACACCGGCTTTGTAATAAAGAGGAAAACTCCTTGATCGATAAAAAAAAACAATACATTCTAGTGCTAAATGTGCTGAGAAGACGATTTCAATAGAGTGGAGGACGCTGGTAGAAGAGGGAAAATGAATTATCAGCACTTGGGGCGTCATTACTTTTACATTTAGCGAGGGGAAAAAAACAATGAGTAAAACTCCGACCAGACGAGAGAAAACCAGCAACCCTAAAGCAGATAAGTAATTATATCAATTCCTTAGAGAGAAAAAGGCGGAATGGAAGAAAGATGTAAAAATTGTAGAGTTCCAGGTAATATCGAGCTGAGATGTATTGATTCAATTATTTTGGAGATAGATAAATAGATATATAGATGAGGAATACGCACACAGTTTTGATGAATACACACACACACACACACCACACACACACACACACACTATATATATATATATATATATATATATATATATATATATATATATATATATATATATATATATATATATATATATATATATATATATATATATATATATATATATATATATATATGATAGACTAGAACCCGAAAAGAGACCAAGATAAAAAAATATTTTTGTCTTTATTCGTACATATATACATGTGGAAATGTATATATATATATATATATTATATATATATATATATATATATATATATATTATATATATATATATTATATATATAATTGATTAAGACTCGAAGGAAGACAAAGATAAAAAAATTATTAATCTTATTTAAATGTATGACTAAATATATGACATATTTAATCATACATTTAAATAAAATAACAATTGTTACAGAAGATTTATAAAACTCAAAAACAATTAAAAGCAATTATGATTCGATTTTACATGTGTAGAATTAATAATACTGACCCTTTGCCCCCATGTTTTCTGAAAATATTCTATTCGGGTATCTGGCCAAAGTAATGGTATATCAGATGTGATATTAGCTTGTTAGTCAATCCAGTATCAACTGAAAACATTGTTTCATCAAACAGAATACAAGACAAAATGAAGTCTAAAGGAAACAAATACATGTAAAATAAAACCAACGTCCGGTCATGTTTCTCATAAAACTTACAAAGGTTTCTGCAAAAGCAGCTGCTTCTTTTATGGTATGTATTAGTAAAGTACAGCAAACAGGGAGGGGTCAAAGTTTAGATACTGGATATGTATGTCAAAAAGTGTGGCCCCCTTAAAAAATGATATTGTAAAAAGTATCTGGTAACTCTAACCTAGTCAGCTTTTTTCTTGAAATGAGGTAACTAAGCGAGTACATGGTACAATTAGTATTTTGTAATTTAACCATTGTAGTTCTTTGTGACAATAACAAAAAAAAAAAGAATTGTTCTAATCAACTATTATTCTGATAACTCCATTGCAATCTATTAGATTTCCAAATACCACATTTATTTAATTTATAACACAATATATTTATATCCATCTTTATATGTTTATTGAATTATAAAATGACTTCATTAATGAAGTTAAATGTTAAAGTTAATAGAAACAAAGACGACGTAATCGTGACGTTTTCTCAAGTATCATTTTATTTACCTCATACCCCACTTGTACGGGTTAGGCATTAACGTAGGACCACCCACAAACCGAAGCTCATGGGTGGTGGGTGAAAAATTGCATTGATCCCGTCGGCATTCTCCCTCAAGGGGGCACCTCAGGCGCTGGGCAATAAACCCAGCCCTGCCCATTTAAATCGAGGGACAGGTGTTGCCTGGGGGGCTGGCCCCCTGGTATCGACGCCGTAAATTATAGCAATCAATTCTCAAGTATCATCCAGTAAGATAAAAGAAAACACTTGGATTTGTAGCTGTAGTGGGCAACCAGGCTAGGAGAAGGACATCTCTAAAATCAGTTGTTGTTTCCCTATATCAATCCGATTTATCTTGTTTTATCTTCAACCTTATTCTAGCACACCCTTTAACGACACAAGTGCCAAGCTCTATCGATCTTTTTCCTTCCTTTGGCAACATCCTTGACGTAGAGAGGGGGTAAGTTTTGCATGGACAGCTGCAGATCTTCCGTACAAACGTGCCTAGGCTTGCATCCAGATACCAGCGTAGATCTCGAGTTTCGCTCGGCTCGCTGATGTCTCCTCTTTGTCACGCAACTGGCAGGTCTATTGCATTCATTCAACCATGTGCGTACGCATTCAATCATGTTATCTTATTGAATAAAAGAGACGTGCCTATTTGGTCACACCACCATGATCTTCGTTCCTAGATATATTACAATGTTCACCGTTGTCTTAAGTGTTTCTACTTGATACGTACTAAATTTGCTTATTGGAAAATCAAGGTAACCCGGAATACTGTATAAAGATTTTGGTGTTATATATATTCAAGCCGGAAGAACTATTCAAAAAGCTCTCTTTATATATATATATATACATATATATATATATATATATATATATATATATATATATATATATATATATATATATCTGTGTGTGTGGGGGGGGGAAATACACACACACACACATATATATATATATGGTTTTACATATATTCAAAACGGAATAACTATTCAAAAAGCTTGCTGTTTTACCCATGTTCAAAGAACGATCACCGAACTTTGTGGAAATTACATCAAATCAATAGAGAACAAAGGGAGTGTCCCCATTTAACATGTTTATCTTAGTCTGTCGCAAAATCAAATAAGAAGTAAAAGGATAGGAAATTCCACTAAATAAACGAGACGTGTTATTTTCATCACGCTACGATGATGGGTTGCTTAGCTCAGTCGGTATCGACTCAGTCGGTTAGCTCAAAAGGAATCGCAAGATTCTTGGTTTGACAGCGCACCTATTTAACTCAGTGCATAAGCAGCACAGTTTAGGTCATCTGATATATGCGCTAAAGCATCTAGAAGTTGACGGTAGGTGTGGCAATCCATCTCAACAAAGAATAACCTTCCTGGTTTATAGCGTTTAGCAAAAACTCCCTCGCTGTTCGGTTAATACTGACGATTGACCACATCGATTTAATTTTATTTTTAAAAATGTTACTTTGATTCTGATTGGTTAAGCTACGTTGCTACTATGAAATATCTTTAGCACAAGCCACAATGTATAATCATTCCATACAATAAATTAATATTTCATATCGTTTATAAATCCAAAGCATTGTTTTTCCCAGTTATAATCAGCTGATAGAAAGCGCGTGGTGTAATGGTTACAGTCATGGGAAATGGACTCGTCGCCCCGAGTTCAAATCCTGGACGTGGTAATTGCATTTCACTTAGCTAAATACCCTTGGTAAAGGTTTGAATCCTACTCTCCCTCCAGCTATGGGTACATAGTAGGGCAGACTGGGCTCTTTAACCATGGCTAGGTAACCAGTCTAGGAGAAGGAAAACTCTGAATTCAAATCTGTTAAACACCGCTTAAGAAATTGACCTTATGTCGCATCCTGCTCATGCGGAGGGGGTTGGTATATATATATATATATATATATATATATATTATATATATATATATATATATATATAATCAGCTGATAATAATAAGAGACCTAGAGATCTAAGGAAACTTGCTCTCCTTCGGTCTCCAAAAGGGAGAGTTGCCTGCAGGGCAAAGAAGTTTTAAAAAATGTAAATATTAATTATTTCTATACGCATAAAAATATGCGATCCTTACACAGTTTCCCTAGTGTCTAGGCATAAAATAAACTAAGACTTGTTGACATGCCGTTAAAATCAATCAATCGATCGACCAGTTAGAGCTGATGTGAACAACTTGAAAGAAGAAGACGAAGAAAAAAAGAAGTAGATGGATATAGGGATTCAAAGATGTGTTTGTAGTATTTGGATTATTCGAACTATTGTCATCTTATTGTTATCTGTACAATGTTTCGACATGTTCCCTCCGACCTTCCTCAGGTATTTGTTCTCGGACTCGGGAGCCTTCTCAAAGTCCAAGAAATACCTAAACCAGACCGGAGGGTACATCGGCCGAAACATTGTACAGATAACGATAAAAATGAGGAAAATAGTCCAATAATCTAAATAATCAAAATTATCAAGCCTCATCCCAAAGATGAGTAGTTGACATAAGCTTCAGAATAACTGTCTTCGTAAAAAATAAACTTTTTTTTATGAAGAGTAATGTTTATAGACATTCTTCATGCGTCACTGACTCTGTATCAGAATAAGTCAAGCCTAACATTTATGCCTATTTGTTCTGGATGAATTAATTTCAAGTTGTCTGTGTTTACTTTTTCTATTTAATCTGAATAATTAATTAAGACAGGAAGGCGGTGTCTCTTGCTCATCTATTTGTTGTTACGCAACACCCACACGGTAGTTGGTTTACCTGTTTCTATTTTGAGGTATTTGGCCGGTGATTGATGATCGATCTAGATTAACTGCTTTATCGAGGTAAGCAGCTGATAATGATTCCACAGTAGAAGGATTGATTACGTTTACAATGATCCGGCAATAGATTCTACTCAAAAGTAAATTAATACCTAATACTTTAATTCATATATTTATGATAGTATATTCGTTATTCATATCTGTAAATCTAACCCGTACATATAATAAATTGAACATACACACATAGACACACACACACATGTATAATAATAATAATAATAATAATAATAATAATAATTGGAGGCGCTTGGCATAATGGTTAGAGTCGTAGGAAATGGAATCGTCGACCCGAGTTCAAATCCTAGACGAAACTGTTTGCATTTCACATAGCACTAATACCCTTGGGAAAGGTATGAATCCTATTCCCCCTCCAGCTATGGATAAATAGTAGGGCAGACTGGGCTCTTTAACCATGGTTAGGCAACCGGTATAGGAGAAGGAAAACTCTGAATTCAAACCTGTTAAACTCCGCTTAAGAAATTGACCTTGTGTCGCATCCTGCTCGTGCGGAGGGGTTGGTAAAAATATATAATAATAATAATAAACAAATATATATCATTTCTTGTATATATTTTAATGGCATGGAAACGATATATTAAATATATATAAAAAATAATATCTATTTATTATTATTAATAATTCCAATCACAGAAATTGAGCACTCTCCTAATATATATTTACCAACCCCTGCGCACGAGCAGGATGCGACACAAGGTCAATTTCTTAAGCGGAGTTTAACAGGTTTGAATTGAGAGTTGTCCTTCTCCTAGACCGGTTGCCTAACAAGGTTAAAGAGTCCAGTCTGCCCTACTATTTAACCATAGCTGGAGGAAGAGTAGGATTCATAACTTTCCGAAGGGTATTAGCGCTAAGTGAAATGCAATTACCACGTCCAGGATTTGAACTCGGGGCGACGAGTCCATTTCCATGAGTTTTAACCATTACACCACGCGCTTCCTACAACACTCTCCTAATAATACTGTATATATTAGCTTACTGCAATCAACAGAGATATAGTGTTAAACATACACCGTGGTAATATATATATATATATAATATATAATATATATATATATATATGTGTGTGTGTGTGTGTGTGTGTGTGTGTGTGTGTGTGTGTGTGTGTGTATTCTTATATATGGGGGAATAAACAACCGTTTAAAAATATCATAAAGTGTGGTCAAATACTGGCAATTAGAGCAGAATAGTAAAAAGATAAATGTGATCCTAACGTAAACCACTGCCGGCGGCTCCCGGACGACTCAGATTACAATGATGATAAGATTATATTTGAATAGAATGAGTTTTTAGTCGAATGTCTAGTAAACTTTGAAATATGACATCATATAGGTAAAAAATAACTAGAAAATGTTACAGCCGTGGAGAAAATTTGGTAGGCAAAAGATTGTTATTTGTTGCTCATAGTTATATATATATATATATATATATATATATATATATGTGTGTGTGTGTGTGTGTGTGTGTGTGTGTGTGTGTGTGTGTGTGTGTGTGTGTGTGTGATGTATTAGTTGAATCCTGATTTGAAAATATAAACTTTAAAATATCCCATCACTGTGATTAATTGACAAGAGAAAATATTATGTTGTAAAATTAATATTTATTGTATGAAATGAAATAAGCATTAATCTGCCTGACACAGGGAGACACATGGTAAACAAGACACTGAATATCAAATGAGTTTTATCTTCACATACGAAATCATTACTTATACACCCCCCCCCCACACACACACATATATATATATATATATATATATATATATATATATATATAAGTCTGCGAGTTTGTGTGTGAAAAGTAATCAGCATAGTATAGATACAAAACCTGAAACCTGTATTAAAATATAATTTATTGGTTTAAGAAAGAATTATTAAAGTATTAGATTACACACACACACACACACACACACACACACACACACACATATATATATATATATATATATATATATATTATATGAGGTGTGGAGAGAGAGAACCCGATTAGGTTTATCACTTACTTATGTAGGTATTTATAGATTGTTTATATTTCGCCAACTTTCTTTCCTTCTATCTTTTTATTCTTTCTATCTTTCTTTATTCTTTCTTTGTCTGTTTCTTTCCATCGTTTTAAGATAGATAGATAGATAGAATCGTTCTGCTTTCACGCTGATGAAGAGGACACAAGTCTTCTTTGGCTATTCCGTCTTCTCTTTCTTTCGCGTTAAGATAGATTGATAAATAGAAACGTTCTACCTCCACGCTGGTGAAAAGAAAACATGTCTACTTTCTTTATTCTTTCATTAATTCTTTCTTTCCCACTTCGTTTTTCTTTCTTTCGTTTCGGATAGATAGATAGATAGATAGATAGATAGATAGATAGATAGAAGCATTCTACCTCAACGCCATAAAAGACAAACCCAACCCCCCCCCCTGTTTTTTTGCGTAGTGTGTATTCATTAAAGGGTGTGTCGTCGGTTGCGCAACTACCAAATGGCGCCTCTTTCATTAGCAGATCTTTTGCAGCACGTGTGAATTGCTGGACTTCTTCACACCAGCTGCAAAAGGTTGACATTAGTTGTGTGTATGTGTGTGTGTGGGGGGGGGGTGATGGAGGTCACCTTAAGACGTTTGACATAATCACATTAACCGAAGTGTCCGGCTGATTCTTGACCATTTTAAAAGAAACCAACGCGATTACAAAGAACTCTGACCATTCCAAATATAATGGTAATAATAAAAAAATAAAATAAGAAATAAGTAAAAAGCAAGTTAATTATCCATGTTTACCCCCTTAGCTCAGTTGTAGAGCGTTCGGCTAGAAACCACAAGGTTCCTAGTTCGATACCGGTCCTCGCCAACTCAGCGTATGAGTAGCACAGGGATCTGTGCGGTAAAGTAAGGAGCTGACGGTAGGTGTGGCGCTCCACCTCAGATGCTAAAAAAACAATCTCCTTGGTCTAGCGCTATTGAAAAGGGGATAGACTCCCTCGCTGACTGGCTGATGCCGACTTTAGGCCGCCCCGTCAACTTTACTTTTTACCCCCTTTTAAAACACACACATCTCTATCTCTCTCCCTATATATATATATATATATATATATATATAGATAGATAGATAGATAGATAGATAGAGAGAGAGAGAGAGAGAGAGAGAGAGAGAGAGAGAAAAGAGAGAGAGAGAGTGAGAGAGAGAGAGAGTCAACTTTAGAATTAAATCCGATAGTATGTAGGAAAATAACAATTATCATATTCCGCAATTCACCCATAATCCCAACAAACGATTACACCACGTGTCCTGATAAGGTTAGCAAAAATTGAAACTTTATAGCGTCAACATTACCATCAAGAATACACTCCTAATTTGGAACATATCGTGTTTTTCTATTTTATCTACATTCGAGTGAAAAATGTTCAGGAGAATGCAAGACTTCTCCTGAAGAAGGTGTACCTAGAACACACCGAAGCCGTGGTAAAAAGAAAAAACTTTTTGTACAAATATATATAATATATATAATATATATATATATATATATATATATATATATATACATGGGGGGTTGAAGAGAGAGAGAGAGAAACAGACAGACAGACAGAGAGAGAGAGACCGAATGTTTGATATACCGACGTTTATTTTCTTTAATATGAATGGAATTCATTCTGTCTCAGTCCTTTTGACATATAAAATATCACTGGTATGCCGCAAGAACTGGTGAATAGTAAACAAGTCAACCACTCTTTCACATCTACCTCTAAGCTGCCCTAGTAATAGCAACAATAAAATGTTTAACCCTACATTCAAACTTGACAGATTCTAATTAAACCACGTGCTAAATTAATTATACCCACACACTAAAATAGAATGGAATAAATAAATAGATGAATAAATGAATAGATGAATGAATAACAGTGAGATTGTTTTTTGAGTTGACTTTTAAAAGTCAGAGAATTAACCCTTTGAAGCCGCATGACCGGTATTTCGGGCTGAGCCCTATTTTCGTTCCCATTATGAGCCCGAAACTCCGTGATCAGGGATATCACATCAAAGCCCCCCTTTAAACAGTGATTATTCATAGTCCTCTTTTTTTTTAATGGGATGATGGAATAGGTTTAAACAACAATGCCTGCCTCCTGGTTTTAACTAGTGATGTGTCCTGTACATTCACTAAGAACAAACCGGATACAATTTCAAAACGTTCCAAGTTATAAATTAGCAACAAACTGTTCTTTTTTTTTTTTGTTGTTGTTGTACTGATTTAGATAAATGACATTAAATATTCTCTCTGGTAAAAAAATCATGAACGAAGTTATTTTCTGTACAAAACAGTCACCATTCATTATGTTATAGAACCGTATTTGAAATTAATTTATTAACAAAATATTAAACTGCTAAGATAAAACTGTAGATTTTACTAAAAAGGGTATTCACTATTTTCATTTAGTTGGTGTTTACGGCATGTCAACTCTTGCTTGGTTATTTTATGCCAAAGACGTTTTGTTTTATTCATTGTTGATTTTATTCATTTTTTTTAAAAACTCAATTAAAAAAAAAAAAAAGATTAATTTCTTATGTTGATAGATATTTACTTTTTTTAATTTATTTGGTCGCTTGGTTTTTACGGAATGTCAACTCTTGTTGGGTTATTTTATGCCAAAGATATTTTATTAATTTCTGATTGTTTAAATTTTTTTTCAAACTCAATTAACTAAAAAAAAAAAACATTAATTTTTTATTTCGTTAGGGTATAGCTCAAAAAGTTTTGGTTGGTTGGTTGGTTTGATTGGTTTGTTTTGTTTTACGGCATATCAACCTCAGTGGGTCATTTAATGCCGATAAAGTTTTGAAATAAATCAATTCTTAATGGATAATACATTTTTTTTATAAATACATTTTTCTATTTAACCCATAGATGGGACCCTAACAGGTACTACCACTCCGGGTCAGAGTGGACCCGGGAGCAATGGTGATGAAGGGGTGCCCCACATTCCCCAAACCTCCAAAACTGGAACCTCATCATCAGATAGAGTTTAACGTCATTCCCAGGACATGTAGACCCGCAGCCATCGCCTTCTAGCACCGATATGATAAAAAGGGTTTGGGGCTTGCTATAGGGAAATAGGGTTGGGAAAATCATATAGGAGCTAGGATTTGACGTGACCAGCCGATTGATCGGAGGGGGCTGGTTGGTAGGGATTTACGACATGTCAACTCTTGTTTGGCTATTTTAGACGTTTTGTTTTATTCTGTCTTGGCGGGTATTCCTTTTTTAAAACACATTTGTTTCTTATTTAACCCATATATGGGACACTAACAGGTACTACCACTCCAGGTCTGAGTAGACCTGGGAGTAATAACAATGAAAGGCTACTACACACTACCTATAGATCTCGAATTGGAACTTCACTATGAGATGCAGTTTAACGTTATACCTCGGACACTTTATTTTTGTATTAATTTAGATAACTGACATTAAATAATATTTAAAAGATATCAATATACGGAGTAAATGGAATTTGATAATTTGATTTTGAAGCATTGTTATATAAAGTACATTATTATTTATATATATTTTTAAGGCAATTACAATGGGTTTGCTTGTCATGATTATTTTCAATAATTATCGAATTTTATACGATATACGCATTTTAACTGCCTTCAAAAATATATATAAATAATAATGTATCAATATACTAGTGTGGAGGTTGATTTTGAAGGCTATCACAATGTAGGTGTAAAGAAAAAATAATAAGGTAACAATGGTGTTTTTGTTTGTTAACCTGTGAATTATTCTTGATATTTCGAGATAAAATCTCTTTTTCAGAAGAACACTGGAACTGAAGTAGTTGTCGTCTTGTTATGGCATTTTTTGTTAAATGAAATTTTTAAAAAATTCATTTATTAAAAATGCCATAACAAGACGACATCTGCTTCAGTTCCAGTATTCTGAAAAAGAGATTTTATCTCGAAATATCAAGAATAAATCACAGGTTAACAAACAACTCCATTGTTACCTTATTATTTATTCTTTACACCTGCATTGTGATAGCCTTCAAAATCAGCCTCCAAACCAATATATACACAATGCTTCAAGCAATCATAAAAAACCCTTTTATATCAATATACATACTTCTGTGCAAAAAAAAAAAATTCGCATTCATCATGACATATAACCGTATTTAAAATTAAGTATTGAGAAAATACCAAACTACTAAGATAAACTGTAAATTATGCTGAAAAGAGGATAGCTTACAAAAGAGAGACAGCACGTATTTACGATTTCAAAATCCCTTTTTGCTTTTTGCTTTTTTCTCACTAGTCATTTGCAAATGATTTTCTTTACCTCTCCTCGGTCCAGAATCGACCTCGTCTATCTCATCACTCAGACGTCTGCTCTAACCGCTGTAATGCTCTTCGATCTCATAATCACTTCATGTTCTCTTCGTTAGAGACTTAGTAACCAACACGCGTTTTTCCAGATCAAACGGCTTGGCGCCACGAACGTTGTCTTACGCGAAACACGTGGAAACAACACCACCCCCACTGCTCAGCAGACAAGACAAGACATGCGTAGATTATTGATTTGGATCGGGGGAAGACCGCCAAACGAATTACTGAATCACAGACCGACATTGCATTGATGCTTTCGAACACGTGACCGAGCGACTGGGAAAAAGGCGGTAAAATGGGGAGAAATCGAAGACGCGCGGAGGTATTAAGCAATCAGTCGTTAGCTAGTATAAAGGGGATGTAATGGGGAGTAATGGCTGGATGATCGAGGAAGAAAATGGAAGATAAAAAGAAAGGGGGGGTATTTGTCTCATACCCCACTTGTATGGAGTGGGCACAAGGCCTCGTTTTAACGTGGGCCCTCCCTCAAGCCGAAGCTCATGGGTGGGAAAGAACAAAAATTGTGTCGATCCCTTCGGCATTCCCCCTCAAGGGGGCGCCTCAGGCGCTGGGCAATAAACCCAGCCCTGCCCCAAGGGGGAAGGTATTGCCTGGAGGGATGGCCCTCTGGGATCGACGCTAATAATTGTACCTTAACCCGGTCCAGTGGCCGAAGCGCACTGGACCCCAGGGTATACACAATAAGATATAGACAGAGGAATAGATATGATTGATATAGAATTGAAGAATGAAATTTATGAATACTAGCAAGAATATGCACCATCCTGACGTACGTATTTAATTTTTACTGTATTGAAATATATTAAATAAGAAAGAATAACGAAATTAAATAAGAACGTATACAAAAAGATTGTACTTATTAGAATAACATTTTAATTCATTTCTATATGAAATTATATATAGGATTGCTTTTAATACGTTTGAGAATAACATCATTGTATTAGAAATCAGTAACAGCCAATAATCAATTACTAAACCCAGTTTGGTTAAAATCCTTATGCAAATTATTCCAACCATATACTATGTAAATTATTTATGTTTTATAGACATATATCAAATATTTTAGGATTTCAAATGCATTAATAATATAGACAGTTTTGCAGCAAATCTTACTCAGCTAGACTTTAATAGGAGACATCTTTAATAACAAAGATGTGAAATAAGATTAAATAATGACTATTTCATAATCGTTGAGAATATAACGTAAATAACTACGGATATAGTGACGTCAGTGGTGAGGTAGTTTTTGTTATAGATAGACAGTTACATAATCTCCATTATGATATGCAAAATATATCTAAAAGAATAATTATAAGATGTATAATTCCCAGAAGTAAATTAAAATATAATGAAAGAAAAAAAGCGATGAAATAAAATGAAGAGAAAATATAACAGAAAAATGAGAAAAGTCAATATACTATTTATTCACGTGTCTATGTAAAATTTCAAGGTGTGCTTTAAGCTAAACTGGCGTCTGCCTATACAAGTATAAATATTAATTTAGTGAAATCCAAATTTAGATATAGGTCGTAATGAAGAAAGAAGCGAAAGAAGGAAATATGAATAGAAAGAAAGAAAAAATAGATAGATATAAACATAATGCGATTGATAGATGATATGAACATAGATAGATATATATGAACAGATAAGTACATAGATATGAAAAGACTAAG
>CM042141.1:49040701-49050701 GCA_023376005.1 Doryteuthis pealeii | reverse complement strand
GGTCATTCCGTTTTAATTATAAAGAAAGGAAAGAAAAGGGACATGGTACACAGAAAAATATATAAGAAAGAAAGAAAGAAAGAAAATAGGGGAAAGATAGAGATGTGGTGTAAACGCACGGAAGCGATAACGTTTCAATCGGGCATAATGATAAGATGAAAAGTAGGAAAGAAATAAAAAAAGCGTCTGAGAGATTTAACTCAAAATTATTATTCTTTTTGAAAATTTCCCAATAGCCCGAAGTATATATATATATATATATATATATATATATATATATATATATATATATATATGATTAGATTATCATCGACTGTGGTATATCCCCAGATCTTGCTAGAGTAATAATATTTGAACAAATTTAATTTTAGCTCTTTATATATTTTACCCGGCCCTTCAGGTTAGCTCAGTCGGTAGAGCGTTCGGCTAGAAACCACAAGGTTCCTAGTTCGATACTGGTCCTCACCAACTCAGCGTATGAGTAGCACAGGGATCTGTGCGGTAAAGTAAGGAGCTGGTGGTAGGTGTGGCGCTCCACATCAGATGCTAAAAACAATCTCCTTGGTCTAGCGCTATTGAAAAGGGGATAGACTCCCTCGCTGACTGGCTGATACCGTCTTTAGGCCGCCCCGTCAACTTTACTTTTTACTATATATTTTACTATCTTCAATATGATTTACTAATCTATGAATATTCTATAAAGAAATGTTAATATTTGCTAAGGTGCCCCGAAATGATGCACTTTAAAATATCAATATTCTTTAGCGAACACATGTTTTTTCCCTAATAAAGGAGTCACCTCAACATCAGTTGGAAATTATAGGCCCATGACAACTGACCAACCCACCTAACTTTGTTCTGCTCTGCTCTTCCGTAATGCGAATTTACAATCTTTCTGAAGAGACGCAGGTGTTTGCTTGGATGTGACTTCGTGCTTAGATACAATTTTGACTTCAGCTTAGGAAAGAACAAAATCAAACGAACTTATAGTACACGGTCATACATGTGTGTGTGTTTGTGTGTGTGTGTGTGTGTGTGTGTATACTCACTCGCTCTATCTTTGTCGCACACACATGCATAGGATTCCCACACATACAAGCACACACGAATATATGCTTACATACACACACACACACACAAACATATATATATATATATATATATTATATATATATATATATATATATATATATATATATTTAACTTAGATGTTTACACATACATATGCTTCTATTCTTCTATCTATCTATCTATCTATCTATCTATATATATATATATATTAACTTAAAAGTTTACACACACACACGTTTATAATATATATATTATATATATATATATATATATATATATATATACATACATACATATTAACTTAGAAGTTTATACACACACACGCTTTATATATATATATATATATATATATATATATATATATATATATATAATATATATTATATACATATTATTTACACACACACATATATATATACAATATAAATTAGAAGTTTACACACACACACACACACACACACACACACATACATATATATATATATATATATATATATATATATATATATATATATACATATACATTAACTTTAGAAGTTTACACACGCACATATATATGTATACATATTAACTTATAAGTTTACACACACACACACACACAACACACACACACATATATGTATACATATTAACTTATAAGTTTACACACACAGACACACACACACACACATATATGTATACATATTAACTTAAAGTTTACACACACACACATACACACATATGTATACCTATTAACTTAAATTTTACAGACACACACATATGTATACATATTAACTTAGAAGTTTACACACAAACACACACACACACACACACACACACACACCACATATATATATATATATATATATATATATATATATATATATATATATATATATTGATTACTGATTGAATAACCCATTTATACCAATAATCATCATTAAATAACTATAAGAAGATCACTTTAATGAGTCTAAGTTCTTTCTGATTGATTATTAATTTTGGAAAAAGAGAATCAATATTTTGTTGGGGATGCCTGACATTCATTCATTGTTTCATGATATACAGAATCTCTAGTTGCAAATGCAACGGATACTGCATAATGTCACAGTGCATATGCGTGCGTCTGTTATAGGATATATTAAAAGACACACGCATAAACACACACATATACGAACACACGCACATTCACATGCTTTGCACAAACCCAACTTTTATCCGTCCAGAAATCTTAACTAGCTGGGCAGATTGGACTCTTTTGCTTATAGTTGGGAAAACAAATCTAGAAGGACATATTTGAATTCAAAATCCCTAATGATATATACGCGTGAAAGTAACAGTTGGTTATTCTGGTACCATGTAACCCAGTACAATTTGTCGAATGTCACTTGGAGATGAGATGCGTCCCCACCACAACTAACCCTCCCATTGCCCGGAGAGGCTTCCTGAAGAGACAGAGATTGGCATGGTGACCCGAAGTCCTGAAAAGGTTTATGGGTCTATAACAAACAAACACTGGTTGTTGTCGATGTCTTGGTGAATAACTAATTATAATTTCCAACTTCGAAGATAAGACACGGGATATCGGTTTTGTGCTACTTGGGGTGAAAGGCGTGGTAAGATTATGTCAAATACCGCATTTTTTACATGAATTCCGTCTAAGATATATATATTTTTGGAGACAAATAATATTCATCTATTTTTATGAGAATTATCATGAAAAAATCTTAATAGAAATATTTTTCTCTTGATTGTTCTTCATAAGAACGTATTAGCCAAGTTTTCGGCTTTAGAATAACCGAATGCAACTCTGCAGAGGGTTAAGACACCCAAATGGGGCAACCTGTTGAACGTGGGTAGTGATCCGTGATGCTTAAGGATGGAACCCTGAGCACTCCATGAGGTGCAACACTCCATTTTACTTGGGCTAGATGGGCAGTCGGAGAGACCTACTCCGATCAATCCATTGGACACGTCAAGCCCTAGCACCCATATGATTGTTCCAACCATATTGCCTTTATGACAAGCCGCAGCCCATTTTATCATATATGGGCTAGAAGCCGGTGGCTAAGGATATAATGTCCTGGGTATAACGTTAAACTGTATTTGATGGTGAATTTCCAATTCCGGAGCCTTGATTACTCCCAGGTGCGGCCTAGAGTGGTAGTGTCTTTTATGGTCTAATCTACTGATTACATAGATACAAAATAAGGTTAAAAAGATTGACTTTGAAAAAAAAAAAGAGTACCCATCAAGATTGTATTAAACAAAGCATCTTTTGCATAAAATTGAGTAGAAAGGACTGACATGCTATAAGATCCAAACAACCAACCAAAAAAGAAGGCTTAGTTTATTCAATGACAAAAGAATTAGTATTGAATTATTTTTGGAAAACATTTCAATGATTATCTTTAACAGGAATAATAATATATATATATATATATATATATATATATATATATATATATATATATATATATAATGGAATCTCTCGTCGATTTTCGACGCATGAGGGTTCACACACACAATGAACACCCACACAGTGATTTGTTTATCGTGGTGAAGGCTTGTGTTGGACCATCCACACTTTTTGGCACAGTCGCTAGGAAAGAATAGGTGCATGAAAGGTTGCCACAAACCCAATCAACGACCGACCTCAGGAATTTTGAATTCAGAGTTATTCCTCTCCTAGACTGGTTACCTACCCAAGGCTGAAGGGCCCAGTCTGTCCTACTATCTAACCCATAGCTGGAGGGAGAATATATGGATTTATACCTTTCCCAATGGTATTAGCGCTATGTGAAATGCCAACAGCTTCGTCTAGGAATTTAACTCGAATCGACGAGTCCATTTACCACGACTCTAACCACTAGCCCACGCGCCTCCATTATATATATATATATATATATATATATATATATATATATAGATAGATAGATAGATAGAGAGAGAGAGAGAGAGAGAGAGAGAGAGAGATGGGCTGGAAGAGACTCATTTTATTGATATAGAGTATTTGTTTCTGGTAGTAAAGACATATATCCTGTCTGACCGTATTTCGATCTTTTAGCTAATATGGCCGATGATTTGATCGAAGATAATCAGCTTGGCGATTAGTAATGAAAAATATTGATTGATTGTGTCTGCTTCCGATCATTGTTACAGTATCAATTTAGGGGAAAAGAGAAAAGAGAATCTAAGTTGCAACAAGGAGAAGGATTGGCGCATATAAGAACCTCTGCCGTCCAATGTCCGATTAATTTCTTGTTTGTCAAATGAACGAGACGGATAAGATTTGCATAGATTTTTTCTGATCGTTCAAATTTATTTGTAATTTTGCGTAGAAAATCATATACAGTGGAATGAGATAAGTTAGAATACATTAGGTTCACAAAGTTTGATGGCTATAAGCTAAATTCCCCACCCCCTAAAAAAAACTTTGAATGATATACATGTAGATATCATTCTGCGTATGGAGATGAGTGAATCATCTAAAGACTTATCCCTCACTGTACAAGTGAGAGTCCTGATCTATTTTAATGGCATGTCAATGCGTCTAGGGTTATTTTGTGCTGAGAATCGCGTTTATTATTCGGGAGTGTGCAGTATCTCTTCATCGCCATTACTCCCAGGTCCACTCTTTCCCGGAGAGGTAATACCTGTTACAGATCAATTTAGTGGTTAAACAGAAACAAATGATTTTTTTTTTTAAATTGTGTTTAAAAGAATTGAGATTAAATAAAAAGAAATGAATACCTATAAACAATGAATAAAACAAAAATGTATTCACTATAAAATATTTTTTTAAACGAGAAATACCTAAGTAGACAGCTGTTGCTAATCTTTTTCTTTCGCCCACTCTTTCCTTATCTTTACTTCTTTCACTATAAATTTCTATACAACGGTCTTCTCTTTTCTTTCATTCCCTTCGTGTTGTGAAGATTACGGCAAATCTAGATTTCCAGCTCGTTCAACTTTCAGCGACAAATCCAATAAATTTGCTTATGGCAATAAGTGAGTCGTTGTTCAACTTGGAAATCCGGCTGAACGATATTTATTACCTCATAAGACGTTTCTTATGTCATATGTTCTTATCTTTTTTTCTTTCACTTTATTTTTATGTCTGATATGTTATAAAACAAGCCGTTTCATGCAACGGATGTCTGCCATTTATCATTATATCTGTAGTGGAGAGAAAAACAGATGCAACGATGATGCTTTTTATTTTCCTGCCAATAATAATCTTGAAGGTTTTTAGACTGAACTGTGAGAAGAGAGACCCTTGCATTTATCTTATTGCGTGATCCTTCACACCACAGGAAACCGGGAGTTATCAATGAAAATAAAATTAAAATAAGACTTTTTAATAGTCCAGTACTCATTTCTTCAACAAGTCTTATTTTAGATTCTATGATGGTATATTATCGTATTCCACCATAGGAAAATGGGAGTTATCACTTGGAATAAAATTAAAATAAGTTTTGTTTAATACTCCCGTATTTATTTCTTCCATAAGTCTTATTATAGTTTCTAACGTCTTGCAAGTTTTTCAATGCGACCAGGTATTATCCGGTGCAAGGACATGTATGTAGAGAATACATGCAAATATATTGTTTACATGCAAACATCTCTCATACTTTGGCATTGTGACACATCTAGGTTATGCAGGTGCGTTGTATAATGATTAGAGTCCTAGGAAATGAACTCGTCGATTCGAGTTCAAATCCTGGACATGGCAGTTTGCATTTCACATAGCACTAAATTCATATATTCTCCCTCCAGCTATGGGTTAATAGAAGAGTAGAATGGGATATTTAACCTTGGCTAGGTAACCAGTCCAGAAAGAAAACTCTGAATTCAAACCTGTTAAATTCCGCTTAAGAAATTGACCTTGTGTCGCATCCTGCATCAACACTATCCAGCAACTCCTGTGACACTATCGTTGCCAAATTGCAATGATTTTTTGAGTTTTTATTTTTTATTTTCCTTTGAACCACAATGGCAGTGTGGAGAGGGGAGACCTGCTGCCTGGGCAACAGTTCATCCTCCGTATAAATCTGCCCAGGCTACGGGGTTCAACTTTTTCTTTTTTTTTTGTCTCAACACTATCGTCTCTAGTAGACGGATGGATGCCATTATTATTATTATTATTATATTATTATTATTATTATTATTATTATTATTATTCAGTCATGAATGTTATAATTTTAGATACAGGACAGATCGACCCTGAATAATTTGAAACTTTCCATCTAGAGTTTTCATAATTTTTTTTTCTGCCTACGCATGTTAATGAAGGAAGATTTCTCTGCTGGAAATGAACACTCCTTCGAGGAAAAGTTTAGCCATCTGGCTTAGAATACTGCGTAGAACGGAACTTTCTTCTCAACTGACACAGACATTTACTCGAAAAGATCACTAAATCATTAGATATCGACACTTTGCCATTTAGATTTACAATAGAGTAAAATATTGAGTTGCATCATAAAATGAATATACGAACTGGATAGAATTATTTCCGATGTATTAAGTAATGAGGACTAACTCTAAAAGTGGAGAATATCTCCAGAAATCGTTATGGATTCTGAAGCTGATATAATACTAATATATATATATATATATATATATATATATATATATATATATATGTGTGTGTGTGTGTGAGAGATGATTGTGTGTGATTGTGTGATTGTGTGTGTGTGTGTGTGTGTGTGTGTGTGTGTGTGTGGTGTGTGTCTGTTGGTCGGGAGGCGTAAAGTTTATGGTCTTTTAAAAGAAAGATACAGTGAATTAATTTCACAACCTGGACATGTTTGCTTGCAATTCTTTCAGCACTAACATTCTTGTGAATATTATGAATCCAATTCTTTTACGTTCAGTAAATAGTAAAGAAAAATCGGCTCTTTAGCCAACCGGTCTAGAAAAAAAGCAAAGTCGTGATTCAGATATATTCCACTTAGAAATTTATCATGTTTTGTGATTCTAACGTGAAGCAGGGATTGGGGATATACATACATGAATCAAAAACTCATGCATACTTATATATTTCCACGATACTAGTTACACTGAAAGTTTTCATAAGATGGTGACCGTGTTCCCCTTTGATATATATACTTTCTTGTGGATGCACGTGTGGTGTAAATGGTATAGTCTTAGAAGAAAATAGACGCAGTAATTTAAGTTAAAACCCTGAACAATATTGTTTGAATTTCTATTAACGCTAACATGCTTTTAGAAACTATGAGTAATAGTAAAGGCTATTTCAAATTTAAACTTAAATAAATAAAAAAAAGTATTTTTAGGATGATCGTTAAAGTAACTCTTAATTTCCAAAATACAACATTTAGTCATTGTTGTGCAAACATGTGTGCTAAAATGCACCAACGCGCACGTACACTATCATCCACTTTCTTTGTCTCTCTCACTTTCTCAACTACATAGACACATACACTATCCCCCACTCACTTTCTCAAACAGACACACATACACAATTATCAACAGATACATTTATGTAATATATAATGAATAGATTAACGAAAAGATGCGTATGAAAAACTTAAGGGGAAAATTAACAGATAGCTACATAGATATAAACAGATAGATAGATATAACATAGATAGATGTAAATTCAGTAACGTATACTATTCCGTTTGTGTGCCAGACAAGCTAACTATCCTTAAGAGGACAATATGTAGCACTTATCAGTGCATGTCTTAATACCGATAAAAGCACATGTCCGCTTCGTAGCAAGCATTTTCTATGTACAAGAAATTCGGTTATAAACATTTTATGACCGGGAACACACTTCTGAAATAATCATTATATCCTTATATATATATATATATATATATGTATGTGTGTGTGTGTGTGTGTGTGTGTGTGTGTGTGTGAAGAGGCAGAGAGAAATAACGAGAGAAAGTTAGGGTAGAAAACATTGTCAATTGTGATATGTATTTGTCTAGGCGAGAAACTAACAGCTTATAAGCGCCGTTAGCTTCTTCTCTACGCTATCCTAAATTATATATCTAAGTTCTCTTACCGAATTGAACACTTCATATATAGAGATAAATAATATATATATATATATATATACATAATAATAATGAATGAATAGATGTGTATGTATGTATTTTAATATATTTATTTGTATTGAAATATATCTTCTACAATACTGGTTTCATGCTATTTAAACCTAATTGTTTAAGTTGAGCAATCTCCAGGCAACGAAAGTTTTTGAAAATATTAAAGATATATTCCAAACGATTGTGCGTTGGTGTAACTGTATGCACGTGTCATTTGGTTGTTTACGTGTTCATATATATATATATATATATATATATATATATATATATATATATATTATATATATATAGAGAGAGAGAGAGAGAGAGAGAGAGAGAGAGAGAGAGGGAGGGAGGGAGGGGAGGGATTGCCTGCCTTTGTATCCTGCGAGATTTTTAAAAAATCTTTGATAGTTCTGGCTCTTTTAGAATAGTGTTAATTGTTTGAAGACTATTTTTAGACAGCGATTATTGTTGAATGAACTCACTTTGTAGATTTTAATTAAAGTCGTATAAATTATAATTATCCTAGTTAATAAGATATATTGATAACGTCAGCTTAAATGAACAATTCTATTCACTAGTGTCAATGATCGATCATACCAAAAACCAGCCGATGTTCTATTTTTCCAGTAGAGTGAACTCTGAAATCTTGAGGCCACTTGTAATTGACCTTTTCTAACAAATGTAACTTTCTATTGCATATCCCCAAAACTATTTAAGGTATAATTATATCCTTAGGTATGATTAAAACGTTACGCTTTGATCACACAAAGGAAAGCACAGAGCAACCGTAGAACACATTTAAAACAATCTAGTATTACTTTTCACAAATGTTATTTATAGCGAAAACATTGTTATACACAATAAATGAACAAGTGGTTCTTATTGTATTTTTTGCTATGGGTCCCTTTTGTTTTTGAAGTTACACCAGCGGCGTCTTCATAGTCGTTGCTGGGAAGATATACTGCTACTTACATCTATTTTAGAATTGATATAAATTGCAGCTACGTCTGTGACTATCTAAGTTTCCTTTCATTCCTCGTGTTACCATAAATAAAAGTAAAGTAAGTAAAGTCATCGGGGTGGCATAAAGTCGGTATCAGCTAATCAGCGAGGGAGTCTATTCCCTTTTCCCTAGCGCTAAACCAATGAGATTATTTTTAGCGTGTGAGGTGGAGCGCCACACCTACCGTCAGTTCCTTACTTTACCGCACAGATCCCTGTGCTACTCATAGGCTGAGTTGGTGAGGGCTGGTATCAAACTAGGAACCTGGTTTCTAGCCGAACGCTCTACCGACTGAGCTAACCCGGCCCCTTGTTACCATAAATAGATCGTTTTTGTTTTTCTAAATTTATTTCTGTGTATTATTTTAAGAAACAGCAAGAGCAAAAAAAAAATATGGAATAGATAATATCAATATATATAAATGTGGAAGTTTCACTTCTAAATTTTTAACGTATTATTTTTTTTTTCATTTATATAGATTTTATTTAACCTTTTGTATGCATTACCAAACCCATTCCCAACAGGTAGAATGTGATACAAATTTGCAAGTATGAGACATTCAGCGGGACTCGAATTTGCTATTCAGTAGTAATGGATCTGCAAGAATAGCTTGGTAATCATTTTACCATGATGGGGCGCATTTATTGTATCTTCGAGTACGTTTTAAATCTATTTTAGAGTCTTGTTCGGATATCTATCTATCATTTGTTATTATGTGTAGATAAAAGGAACATGGTTTGATAATTACTATTACTAATATCTCTTATATAGGAAACAAGAAGCGGCTACCCGGCGTTGCCTGGGTAGAGAGGGCTAATAAAAAGTTAGTCTCGCATAATGCAGCCAATGATTGTCCATTGTCTTAGTAGTCAAATACTAATTT
>CM042141.1:48970701-49038201 GCA_023376005.1 Doryteuthis pealeii | reverse complement strand
AATATATAATAACAGAGACATAAATGTATAATATCAGATATGTAATGTAACTATAATAAATGTGCATATTGTCGCAATAAATTGGTGTTCGACTTTGTCAATACTGTCACTGGATAGAATAGTATGTACGACTCAACTTATCGAGAATAATAACATGGATGACATTTTATCCTTCTTGAGAAAAATAAATATATAAAGAAAATCCATCGAAAATTATGAATCAGATATAAAATACATCCAACTAAAAAAATACACCTGTAAAGGACACTTGAATAATAACTTTTATCTTACACTATAACAGATTTTCGCATTAAATAACCCACGGGGTATCATACTAATATAATACCAAACCGAACAAAAACAAATAAAGTAAGTTAAAATTATTTATACCAATTTGAAGATATTAACAACTTCAAACATAAACTTTAATAAAAATGAGTTGTTTCGGTATTAAATGATCCGAAAAAGATAGATATGCTGTAAAACAAACAAACCAAACCAAATCAACTCAACTCCCCGTCAAGCAAAAACAAATACATCGGACACCACACACAGTTAACAGTGTTTATCGATTATTTGTCTTGAATTCTGACAGGTGTGTTTTCAGATCGTTATGAGATGATGTTTCAAGATCATATATAAATGTTATTTATTTAATTCCGATAATATCATTTTTGTCTTCGTGCAAATATAAATGTTTGCTTATGTATATTTTTCATGGACATGCATTATGTGTACTATCTATCTAGTTATCTATGTTCATTTTAGATCTATATCTGAAGTCCTGTACAAAGTAAGTTACTCTAGAATTCCTTCTAATAATGTATCTAATATTCCAGAAACTTTTAAACTTTTTTTTTGCCTGTTGCAATATATCTAAATTTTATATTTAAATCTTTTATATTTTGAATTTCAATACCAGTAGTAACCGGCATGTGATATGGAAACCAAGTGACAGCAAGTTTCCCCAATTCTCAGATCACTCTATCAGGATATTAGAAAGTTAGATATTGATAATTGGTGACTTGTTAACGTCTAGATTTATTTTATTCTATTTTCTATTGTAAATATTGTATAATATAAATATCTTTTGAAACAATATCTATCTATTTCTCTGTTTTTTTTTTTTTTTTTTTTTGGGTTTTATACGCATTGTATTGCCTTCAAATTAATAATATATTATAACATACTTAACAATGCTTCAAGCAAATTAGCAATTACTTATATATATATATATATATATATATATATATATATATATATATATATATATATCAAACAAATAACTTTTTTAATATTATATCAAAGGAAAAATTGAGAGACCAGTTTATAAAAGTTTCATAGTTTTTGCAAAAAAACTCAAATATATAACAATCAGTGCGTATTGAATTCAAAGGTTATTTTTATTAAGCTATATTTTATCATTTTTCTAATGTCTTTCTAAAGTATTTTGCTAAGAACAAACACATATTTATTGAGATTTATTTTATTGAGATTTTGTGAATTTGATTTTTTTGAAATTATATGGTTTCTGGTGGAAACTGCGACATACAATAACTTGCAAAATTATTTACACATACTTCCAATGATCCCTCTTGTTTGTTATTATCGATTGCATGATCCGTCTGAATTTCAATGTCCCAGAGTATTTCTTATTATCCAAACTAAGCGAACAAAAAACAGATGAACTGTTGCAGTAAAAAAAAAGTATATTTTTAGACATTAATCGATTATTATTTTACGACTTTTTTACACCACCGATAGTTTGTGGTCGATCACTGGAGTCTGGGTAACAGTAAATCTCCTAAGATTTCCGCGACTCGTAAGTAATCTAACCGTTCTCTGGAATGCTGTTGTCTGGATGATCTCGATTCTTTCTCTAATTTCCAATTCCTCTAGTCTCCCTTCCAAACTCTTGGGACCATTCCAAGGGCACAAAAAAACAATTGGTATCACCTTTACTCTCAATGTTCTACAGGGTTTTTTGTTTTTGTTTTTATTTATTTTCAGGCAAGATCCAATATCTATCTATCTATCTTGTTTTCGTTCATTATTATTCTGTGCTCTGCCGTAACAGCAAAATTCACTCGATGTAAAGTTCTTTTTTTTTTCTTTTTCTTTTTGTTAATTAGCACAAATTATTATTATTATTATTATTAATAATAATAATAATAATAATAATAATAATAATAATAATAATAATAATAATGAGTTAGCCCAGTCCACATACAATCTGTCTAGGAATGCATTTGTATCCATAGTTTTGAGTCTTCTTTATATTACCCGTTCCTCCAGGCATTGGCTAAGCTTTTCCAGTCTATTGACAGCGCCGGGACATTACTTCACAGAGTTCGTGCCAATGTCAAAATAAACAGTCCAATTAGTCGTTATATTGAGATAATATTATGCGAAATTGCATAAAGTATTGTTTAACAATTATATATATATATATATATATATATATATATATATATATATATATATATATATACCAAGCGTGTTGGTAGATCCTTGCGGAGAGAAAAAACCCAGCAGAGAGTTTGATTGTAAAAATATACTACCAAACATCAACCAGGAAGAAAAAAATTTTTGAAAAAAAGAAAAGACCAAGATATTCGTACCAACAAAAAATAATCTATTGGTAGAGCATTTGGCCAAAAGAAAAAACAATTTATATGTATATATATGTATATAAGATATATATATGTTCATATAACCGCTAGGAGAAGCTAATCTGTAAAAAGTGCTCGATACCTAAGTAGAGCCAAGTATATAGGGGAAGGCATTTAATGATATTCATGGTACAAGCAGATAAATAAATTTTGCAGATATACTAAGTTTTATAGACAAGTGAATACTCATGAGATTGCAGGATGCCTTTGAAACATTTCTTGCCAGTAATATCAAAATATCGATTAAAATTTTTACCTCTTCTATAAAGTTTGGTTTCTATTTAAAAAAAAAAAAAACAAATAAACTGAAGGGAAAAGTCAAATACAAAGATCTTAAAATCATTTCAATCGATGATGCCTAAATAATTTAATTTAATATTTAACATCCGAATATTTTACAAGAGGTTTCCATTGAAGTATATATATATATATATATATATATATATATATATATATATATATATATTAGAAACAACTATATACTAATACTCGTATTACTTAATTGTATGACCATTGTCATCTTGCAACACCCTCTGGTTTAAAATGAGACCGTCCAAATAAGCCAAGTTGAAATACAAAATTGTAAGTCCCTGTTATTTGGTGTTGCTTATCCACCCAATTCTTATTTCTTATGAATGTCCTCCTCATAGATAACAAATAGACTATTCTTTTTTATAATAAAGAAATAAAGGGAAGAAAAAAGACAAGCTACATAGAAAAATATAATTACAAAGAAAGAAAGAATGAAGAAAGAAAGAATGGGAAAGAAAGAGAATTTGGGAAAGATAGATGGAATGAGCGCACGGAAGGAACAATGCTAATCTGTTTCAATGGAACAAAACAAGAAGAAAAAAGAAAAAAATAAGATTTAACTAATCAAGATTATTATTTATTTTTTTACTTATTGAACTATTTCGCAATAGCTCTTTAACATTATATTTTTTTCCTTATCTAGTCCAGATATTTTTTCTTTATTTTTTCCATATCACTAGTAAGTTAAACCGACAATACTTCCAAGTCGTAGTTGCATCAGTGCTACTGTATGACTGCACCATTTGAACCTTAACGAAGCGCCTGAAGAATAGACTCTTAAGCAAATTGTGAAAAACAAGGAATCACAAAAAAAAAAAAAAAATCCAAGAGACATTGCTGGAGAAGGATGAACTCATAAGCAACGTCCTCCAATGTAAACCAGTACATGGACATGCTAGTGCGGGACGTCCAGCTCTGCGTGGATATGGAATGCTGCTCAGAGGACCTCCCAAGGACAGTGAATAGTAGGGTCGGTTGGCGAGAAGTTGTCACCGATATCCGTGCTACAAGCGTGACATAATAATGATGAGTTGCGACTATCGATTTTGTCTAGAGACTTCAGACCTGCATTTCTTTTCGGGCGTTTTCTTTAATAATCGTGTTGGTATCGACACTTCTTCAGATTTCCAGTTCTTCAAAAGTTTAAAAAGTTTTTCCACACTTTTGCACGTGCAACAATAACGAGGAATAGTACAACTTGCACGTATATGCTCCCTTTCTGTTTTCTTCTTCCTTTATATATATATATATTTATTTACCAACTCCTCGCACGAGCAGGATACGACACAAGGTCAATTTCTTAAGCGGAGTTCAACAGGTTTGAATTCAGAGTTTTCCTACTCCTAGACCGGTTACCTAGCCATAGTTAAAGAACCCAGTCTGCCCTTCTATTTACCCATAGCTGGAGGGAAAGTAGGATTCATACCTTTCCCAAGGGTATTAGCGCTAAGTGAAATGTAATTACCACGTCCAGGATTTGAACTCGGGGCGACGAGTCCATTTCCCATGACTTTAACCAGAAAGTAAACAGGTTTTATAGTCTGTATGAGATGGCGATAGCCGACAATTTGGGAGAATAAGTGCTTAATTGAAATCATACCTAATTGAAATTTAATTAGTTGATAATTAATAAATTAGGCGTGCATATCTGTTCAGATGTAATGACGTAAACAAATCGAGAAAAAGTCGATCTCTGTATGTACATTTCGGCATATTATGCCTCATCAGCAGAGTTTATATATATATATATATATATATATATATATATATATATATATATATATCGCTAAGATTAACAGGTTTAAATTAAGAGGTTCCCTTCTCATAGACCGGTTGCCATACCAGGATTAAAGATGCTAGTCTCTATTTACCCATATATGCACCTTCCCTTAAGATTTCGCCCGCTCGTGGTGGAGGGGTCTCGTGTATGTGTGTTTGTGCTTGCATAAAGAAGAAAAACCGTATCTATATATGTGTCTGTGTATCAGTGTGTATTAGTGCGTGCGTGTCTACAGAGAAATGAGAAGTCCCAATATACCGAAAATTTGCACTAGTAGCTAATGAGAATACATTTGTTGAACATTTTTTAAAAATCATTAAAAAGTTTGAATCCATGATTAAAAAAAAAATTAATTATATATGTCTTAATCAAGTATTTATTTGATATTTGTATTTTTCTATTATTATTATCCATTGTTATTTGTACAACGTTTCGGCCGAGGTGCCCTCCGGCCTTTTTCTAATAATACAAATAATACTAATTATCAAGCCTCATCTCAAAAATTCAGAAAAATATTATTATTATTATTAGGTCTAATTTTGTTCAATAATAAATATATATATATATATATATATATATATATATATATATATATATATATATATATATATATAGAGGAAGTCTATCTAATGATATACATGGGACTAGAGCAAAGATAAGGAAACTACGTTCTAATTCTGAACGTATGTCCCAAGAAGAAGCTCTACGATCCTAAACAGATTATATATGCTGAGCCTTGACCAATACAAATATCTCCATAAACATAAATAAAATAAAAACTACATAAACAGAATTATCAAAGAGAAATTTATTGACGTAAGCTATTTTCCAACTACCGTACGGTTAAAAAAAATACTCCGCCAAATTCTCAAATTAGAAATATAACTTTATATATAGATAAAACATTTAATAGACAAAATAATAGATATGTGTTTAATATAAACTTTTAGAAACTCAGTAATCGGGACTAAGATATATATATTAAAAAAATAGTAAAGAGAAAAAATACTGAGATCTTATATATATATATATATATATATATATATATATATAATATATATATATATATATATATATATATATATTAATGACGACAGTGAATGTAAAATCAATACAGATAGTCAAAATCATCCAGTGTCTTCCGAATATTACTACGAGAGTGGTGTATCTTCTAGTTTGTTATCTTAATCGTAAAGAAAACGTAATTCTTCTACATCTGATGAGCGTAAAGATCTGAAATTAATATGAAATACTTATACTTATATATATTTATAAGTTGAGGTTTGATATGAATAATAATTGTTATCCTCATCTTTATTATGTATAATCCGAAACTTCGCGTGGATTTCGGGAAATGGTCTGAAGTTGTATTTTTAGTTGATTTTTAAAAAAATATCTGAACAGTGTACGAGGTTACTGTGGCCTGAACGTTGTGTTAAAGATGAGGACAACAGTCCGAAAAATCAACATTATCAATATAAAATGTATCTGAGATTCCCAGTAGATTATTATGTCATTTGTTAAACTGAAGGAAGGAAAGAATAACCGAAATATTTTTTATACTACAATGCTGAAAGTGTCGAAGTAATTCTGTCTTTTATTTATTTATTTATTTTGTCCATAAAAGTTCGTATTTTACAAACACTAAAAGATGTATGATTTTGATATTTTGGACAGTTGATCCCATGTTCATTAATGTTCAGGCCACTGTAAACTTGGGCTCTGTTTTAGGTGTTTTTTTTTATATTCATTATTTTAATTACCTTGAAATAATTCATCTTCAGACGATTACCTGTGAATTCAAACGCAGTTTCGGAGATTAATATATTCGTGGTATCGACAATAAGCCACATTGCTGACTTTAATTATTTGCAAAAATGTATGGGGCTATTTAAGTTTGTACCAGCATAGCTGCTTAAAATCTTAGGGCCTTTTGTGATATGTTTTAGATCAAAGCATTGCTCTCTCTAGGATCAGAGTGTAGTATCTGTGTGTGTTGTAAAAAATTTTAAGTGTACACATGTGCACATATACACACGCACATTACATATATATATATATATATATATATATATATATATATATATATAGATGAAAGGTATCCAAAACTTAGTAGTAAGGGATGGTTCTATATGTGATTTCTAAGATACACTGTATCATTATTGTATGATCCAGCATGTATAAATACAGTGAATCTTTAAATCACTAAAGAGAGCTCAATGTATAATAAACTTTTTAGATTATATACAGAGCAATATTTTAGTATGGAATTACATTGAGTTTGTCCATTCTATATATGTGTGTGTGTGTGTGTGTGTGTGTGTGTGTGTGTGTGTGTGTGTGTGTGTCGGTTTGTCTGTGTGCGTGTGTCTGTGAATGGCTGGATGTACCTTCAGTTTTATAATGGATTATTTTCAAAGAGTTATAAACAAGGAATATATAAATATTTTTCCGGACAGTCCTCCTCATCTTTATTGTGGTATATATAAACAGAACGATTCAGCCACTGTATCCTCCGGCCTTCATCGAGTGTTCCTTGTGTATTATACATACCACAATAAAGATGAGGCCAACAGCCCGAAAAATCAATATTATTCACACCAAGCCTCAAATCAAAAACACAGACAAATCAGACATAATTGGAACTTTATTATAACTGTTCAATTTTTTTTTTTTTTTTGGGGGGGGGGGTATCTATTTTTTCTTTGTTTATTTTGCATGTTTCTTTGCGAGGATATGTACGTGTATGTACCTGTGTGTACGAGGGAAGGTGAGAGAGAATGTTTTTGTTTCATGCAAAACCATTTTATTTACACACAGAATCCTATTTGTCAATAAATCCTCATGTAAAACTATGTGTATGTGTATCTTGTAGATAAAGGAACTGACGAGAGACCTAAACGGAGTTTTATAAACTATTATTGGAGTGATTCTTCCTTTTTTACCGGAGAAATGTATTTACTGAAAATTATATTCAAGTAGTGATATATATATATATATATATATATATTACACCGGTGCCCTCACTAACATACACTTATGTAGACATACCTCATGTACATATTCATATATTTATACAATACATATATTATATAAACACATATTTATTGTTGATATCGATCTAACGGGAGAAAATTAGATATTCTATAAAAAAAAAAAGGTTTGCAAAAAGGATTGTTTTTTTTTTAATTTTTATTATATTCCATATGCGACACGTGTTTCAGATCTTCTTTATCTTCTTCAGGCATTAATTAACGATATTTTGACAGAATATGAATATGTATATGTGTGTCAACCTATCAAATATCAGGAATCACACATATAAATATTCATATTCTGTCAAAATATGGTTAATTAATGCCTGAAGAAGATAACAGAAGATCTGAAACACGTGTCGCATATGTAAGATAATAATAAATAAATAAAAAAATTAATCCTTTTTGCCATCCTTCTTTTATAGAATATATATATATATATATATATATATATATATATATATATATATTATATATAATGTGTGTGTGTGTGTGTGTGTGTGTCTCCATTATATGCAGTTTATCAATCTATGTCTATCTATTTATCTATCTGCCTATCTCAGTATGTTCAGATCTATCTTCGTCTTTTAAATCTTAAAACCACACACGCGCAATACCCGTACGCACACTAACATACACTCACGTAGACATGCTCTATGTACACTCATATATTTGTACAATACATATATTATGTAAAGACATATGTAAACACAAGTTTACATAAACACGATATATATATAATATCAGTAATAGTAGTAGAGAAAAAGAGTTAAAGGTCTACCATGGTTTCAATCTAAATGATTTTTATCAGGACCCTACCCTATACTTAACTACGTCGATGTAATTCCTTAGTTAAAATAAGATAAACTTCTTTACCAATAATAACAGAAACTTTTAACTCGTTTCCTCTACAACTATTACTAATGGTATTATTATTATTACTTTTAATATATGGAGCCCTTTTGAATAACTTACTGATGCCACTGCAAAATAAAAGTTTTAAAGTGGCAAGTGGATTATATATATATATATATTTATTTATTTATTTATTTATGTCACCCATTTGGCGGGTTGAGCTCTCTAGAAGGAAAATTCGCCGACGGCTACTGTTTAATTGCAAGGCTCTTCTTAAACGGACGACACTTTGTTAAGTAGCATTTACATATCTCTTTATCTCTGCAATACGTTCATTATTTTTTAAAAAAGCATATCCACACATATTTACATAAACACGATATACATACATATATACATTATATATATAAGTTGAATTAAAAGCCCTTACCTGTACCATTCCAATCCTTTGTTGTAATGCCTATCAAAGAAATGTGGTTCCGGTCCAGGAGCCCGGATATCCGGGTGCAAACGTAAAAACTCCAATAGCGCTCGTGTGCCTCCTTTTTTCACTCCAATGATAATAGCTTGTGGTAACTTCTTAGAGGCTCCTTCTCGTATTGTCATTATTTTGGAAGACCTTGGTAAGACCGGTATCATGCGAAAATCTGATTCTCCCCGGTCGACACTGTCCTCGTCTTCCTCGCCCTGATGGACCCTGTTGCGAAACGGCTGACCGAGATTGGCCATAACGCTAGTCCTTGCCGATTCGGTCCCAAAACCGTCAGCAGTCCCCTCTGCCAGCACCATATTCCGCTCAGCGTCCATCTCCTCTGTTTCACTCTCATCATCTTCCTCATCCTCAATATCATCGTCTCTGACACCTTCCTCATCGAAGAGGTTGACATCAACTTCTGAATTCTTAACAATGGTATTTCCGTCTATAACACCCTCACCACCTCGACCATCACCATCAGCAAAACGACCATTTTGTATTTCCGTCAGCTCTCTGTTATTATTGTTATTATTACTATTATAATTATTTCCGTACCAGTTAACTAAGTTTCCGTTGGTCTCTTCGGCATTTATATCAACAGTTTCATCTATATGATTTCTAATTTTGCCGTCCGATAATGACTCTGCTTGGCTAGCGTCGACCAACCGCGCAGTTTTCGGCTTCAACCGTTCCCGGACGGGCATTGCAGCACTATTTGGATGGTCAAAGTGCCCGTAGTTTGACTCCTCATCACGCTCACCCTTATTATAGCCATCTTTCTCACTGCCGTTTCGATCAGCGTTAACGTCACTGTCCTCAACGTCGGCGGCGTTAGGCCTTTTCACAGCCAACGAAGATGACGCCAGTAACGTTGACGGCGGTCGCAGTGGCAATGACGGTGACAAAGATGACGAAGAATCCGGTGCAAAAGAAGGGGGCGATGATATAGATGGAGTTGATGATGATGATGGTGGTGGTGGTGATGATGATGCGGAAGAATTGGATGAAGGTGACGGGAGTCTTGTGTCCGACAGGTGTCTCTGTGCGCTTCTTTGTTTCTGGTACTGATTTTGGTCCGTGTCGATTCTGGAACCCTGGACATGAGAACCGTTTTGTAAATGTGTCCTCGTGTCTCTACTACCGAGCCTGGAAATGTGTTCATGGCTATGTGACTGTTGTAAGCGTTCTAATAATTTTGGGTCTGTTGGCTTCTGCCGTTTTGGTAGTGTTTGTCTTGGGACGGATTGTTCCTGGAGCAGTTTCTGTGCGCGTAAGGCCAACGGATCACGCACGACCGCTTGCACAGTTATATCCTTGTTAAGTGTCCGCGGTGACCCATCGTAATCCGATGTTTTTTCCGTCTCCTTTTGTGATAGTTGAGCAGACGGATTTAGACTTAGAGAAGATGAATATGCCTGGGATTTTGTTTGTGATGGTGATTGTAATGAAGAGGTCTGTGAAGGAGATAGCGCCTGAAATTCCTGATCATTGTAGTCTGCTAAATTGGACGGCGCGATAATGAATTGCTGTTCGTCTTGTAACTGTTGCCGACGGTGGCGGCGCAAGAGGTGCCGCCGATGATGGCGTTGTTTTGGAAGCAGGTGATGATGTCGAATAACAAGAAGATGTTGAATTGGACCTGCAAGCATTTGTTGCGCCTCTTCTTGTTGCTTTTCCGCTTGTTGTTGGAATTGTACAGAGTACCTTAAATCCTGTTGAACGGGTAGTTCCGGAGACTGTTTTTCGTGTAACCGTGTAAGTTCCAGGTTTTGTTGTTTTTGTTGTGTTTCAGAAGTATCTGGTCGTTCAGGTGGAAAGTGAGGGTCCCTATAGGTTGCAAGGACGGGAGGGCCAACAAGCACTACCTGTCGACCCCCTACAAACAGGACCGAGGTATTGTAGGCGATAAGAAGAGTGTAGACGAGCGCACTTAGAAGTCCACTAAGCATAACGAACGTGATAAAAGTCCTACGTATCATCTACATAACTATAGCGTCCAGGACGGTTAGAAATTACCCCCCTTACGAACCCCCCGTCTGCTTGGTCCGTTTTTTTACGGACCACCTTGGCTTTTGTGGAAAGTAAGTTCTAAGTATTCCTCCAGCAAACACACCCTCTCATGATGGCGAACGGTCGCCCTCTGGCTGATCAAGCCGTATGCGTATGTATGTATATTAGAAAAGACTGCCTACCTGACTATCAGTCAGCGAGTATAGAGTTGTTCAGTGTAGGCGAGGGATTGAGAAGCGAGGCGGAGTATCAGGAGGAGGAGTGAATCGGGAGCAAGGGGAGGGTTGGATGGAGGTAGGAGTGTGTGTGTGTGTGAGAAAGAAGAGATGTAAAATTAGGAGAGTCAGCGTGATGGAGAGAGATAAAGAGAGAGAGGGAGAGTAAGTATGAAATAGAGAGTAAGGGTATTTAAAGAGAGGGAAAGTGAGAGATGAAGAAGGGCAAAGAGTACAAGGAGAGTGGGTTGTGTTTGAATGAATGAGAATGTGAAGGAGAGAAAAAAAGGAAAGGAGAGAAAAAAAGGGAAGGAGAAAATAGTTTTAGAATAAGGAAAATGAGAAAAGGGATGAATTCAGAATGAATAGAAGAAAGACAGAAAGAGAAGAGGAAAAATTGACAGAGAATAGAGATTTGAAAGAGTTACATAGGAAGGGAAGGAAAATGGGGATTAGAAAGAAGAAGTTTTAAGAAGAAAAATGAACTATAAGGTGGGAGAAGGAAAACTAATGAAATAAAAAATAAAAATAATAAATAAATTAAAGATTAAATTGAAGAAGAAGTAAATGAAAAATTTACTTTTTATAGGAAGAACATTGGGGACGTCACAGGGAGTAACTTATTGTATGCGTGTGTGTGTGTGTGAGAGAGAGAGAGAGAGAGAGAGAAAGAGAGAGAGAGAGAGAGAGAGAGAGAGAGAGAGAATGGAAAGAGAATATATTAACTGATATAAAGATAGAATGGTGATAGTTTAAACGTGAAAGAGAAAAATAAGCAGATGAGAATATAATAGCGAGGGGGAAAGAGAAAGAGAGAGTGATGGAGAGAGGGGGTGAGCAAGAGTTGGAGAGTATCAGAAATAGTGAAAGAGAGAATGTTAGATATTTTCGCGTATTCTTTCAATGATTATAACGGTTCACAAATAAGTCGTATCAGTGTGTGTGTGTGTGTGTGTGTGTGTCTGTATTTTAATGTGTGTATTTTTCATATGCAATAAGGAATCCTACTAAATCCTACTAAAATTTTTACAAGTTCTATGACAAATTATCACTTGATTCTTTTTCCTATTTTACAATTTCTTTATAATGTCTCTTTAAAAACTTCATGAAACTTTTACAGAAACGTTACTTAGAAGAATTTTTAATTTTCTTAATTCAAGAATTTATTTTTTAATAAAAACTATTGATATTTATAAAATATGAAGTACTAATTACCTTATTTTACTATCTTAATCTTATACTAAATCGACCAATTATATTTGAAATCCAGTTAACGCAGATAAGCAAACTATTTTGAATTATATTATAAAACTATTTTTAAGCTCTTTTCCTTAGGAAAGTAATCTTGCATGTAGATAAGATGTGAAAAGATTATCAAGGAAATGATAAGATAAGCGATATTAAAGTCTGTAAATTTATATTTCTGCTTAATGTTGAAATATCATTCAACAGAGTTAATTATCTCAAAGAAGGAAGTAAACTTATTCTTTTGCACTCTAGAATGTATTAACTATTTTGAAAATGTGTAAAATAATGTGTTGCAAAATCTGAAGATAGTTCTGTGAGTTATTTAGTTGGATAGTCAGTTTTAATACGTAAGCAGATGTAATAATTCTATTGAAGTATTTAAGTATTGCTAACTTAACATTAATGATAGATAGATAGATAGATAGATAGATAGATAGAGAGAGAGAGAGAGAGAGAGAGAGTTAAATGGATTGGGATTGATAGATTTGAATATATATATATATAGCTATAGTGAATAGAGATAGAGATATATGAATAGATTTGTAAAGGTAGATAGATATGAATAGGCTGGTATAGATAGATAGATATGAATGGACTGGGATGAATAGATAGATATGAATAGAATGGGATAAATAGAAATAGACTGGGATAAATAGATAGATATGAATAGAATTGGATAGAGAGAAATAGACTGGGATAAATAGATAGATGTGAATAGAGTGGGATAGATAGATAGTTAGATATAAATAGAGTTGGATAGATAGATAAATATATAGGAATAGACTTGGAGAGATAAATATATAGATAGATAGGTTGATAGATATGGAATAATACTGCCCCTCTGTATGATAAATCCTTTTTTGATTGTCTACGTATATAGTTGGATCTACATCTGGACACTTGATTACGTATATTACTGTCTATGTCAACGTCTGTGTTACGATTCTATAAATGTCTTTACATGATAAATTTATAAGGATATCCTTACAAATTCTTTAAAAAAAAAAAAGGAAAAAAAAAAAGAAAAATGTTCTATAATAATGATAATTCTTATTAAAGTGGAAGTCGTTAAGTAATTGCCCGGAAATGCATTAATGTGTATACATCAAAAGGCAGTCCAGTGCTGATTGGCCCCTGTTCTTCCCTTCGCCGGTACATTTCTGTATTTCCCTAGTGTGTTGTGTAGTGAAGAGAAAGAGAGAGATAGAGAGAGAGAGAGAGAGAGTGAGTGATAGCCAATAGCGCTAGTGGAGTTGGCAGCCTTTTCCTATTGCACGTGTTGCAAACAAAGTTCTTGATGATAAGAATACAGTGCACTGACTTGTTGTCGTTACTGTGTGACGCACATGCGCCTGTTAGGGACGCAGCGAACTTAATCGCGGTGCGCTGAAGACAGAAGGCGAGAGATGCTGCGCTGCTGGGTGAGGGTAAGATGCACAAGCGATGGAGAAGTAGAAGAAGAAGAAGAATGAAATAGAATTTAAAAAAAGTATCTCCCAAATATAAAAGCAAAGAAATCTTTTGTGGGAACTCGCACGATGATAGTAGGGCTAAGGATTTGAATGGAGAAGGTTTTATGAAAAGGTGAAATCCATATTTAAGGATGATGTATTAGTTGGAAGGATTTATTTTTTTTAATAAGTCTACTTATATCTTTGTTATATTCTAGTTAGGTTCTTGGTTAATTATCATTTCTTATTTATCCTACATCTATCATCATTTATATTATGCTATTCTTTGTTTTTTGTTACCTTAGTGGAAACTTGTGGCATTCATTGGATATAAAGTGACAACAAGTGAATAGTCTCGTAATACCAAATTATAGCAAGTTAATTTCACTTATAATGATTACGATTGATTTTAATACTGCAGTCCTTCTTATTGTTGTTGGTATTATTTTTGTTGTTATTATTATTTGAGTAGTAGTAGTAGTAGTAGTAGTAGTAGTAGTAGTAGGTCACTTGGGTCTGTTCAACTTGTTCTTATATATAATTTTAAAGGGATTGTAAACGATATTTGGGTTGTTTTATTGCTTTCTGGTGGATTTCATGCATTTATATTAATATCCCTTTTATTAGAATATCAAGATTAGTTATAATTATTGATATAATGTCCCTTATTTTTCTTTAATGCAGTGTTAATCTCTTCTAAAAATAGTTGTAGCCGCGATAAACATAAAATATCAAAGTTCGTTACTATATATATATATATTTAATGAGTCAATAATTTCTAAAAATGTTCTTTAATTGGAAATATTAATTTTGAATTATCCTAGGCAATATCTGGAAAATAAATATGGATTGTAGATTTTTATGAAAGTTTTTTTTTTTTTTATAAATGAGTCGTCTTTTCAGTTTTGTTTTGGTTTTGATATTCGATGTTTATTTGATGACATTTTTCAGTTAAAAAACTATAAAAATGTATTGATATCTTTCTACAGACTTTTAATTGATAATAAAATTATTTCACACAGTTTATATCTGAGATTACGAGTTTACTTCTGGTTATTCTTTTTTTTTTTTATTTCATGCATATAGAGAGATTTCCTTAAGATGACTTTCGTGTTGATCTTTTAAGGGGACTTAAAATGTGTGTTTGAATTGTTTGAGAATTACTTCAACTTTCAAAAGACGAGTGTTTTTAATCCAGATATATACTTAAAGAATATATCCACAGAAAAAAAAATGTATATCTAATTTCAAAGATTGACCAAATTCAGTTTTTGCAGTTATATCTTTTAAATTTCCCAAAAACTTAGATTCAAACTTAACGTTCACTCATACAAAGTATATATATATATATTGTTTACCTTGATATGTTTTGTTTTGTGAAGTTCTCCTGTTTTTAGGTATATTATATTTTTCTAAATTCTAATATTTGTTTTGATTCTTCTTTTTTTTCTATTATGAAAGACTACAATTTATATTTTGTTTTGATGATCTACAAATCATATCGTATTTGGCAAACCAAAATACCTGTGATTAAAAAGTGTTGTGTAAGTTTTCCTTTTTCCGTTCAAGTTTTCTTTTTTCAATTTCATTCAGGTAAATTATCCTTTTCTTATTTTGTAATTATTTTCAGTCCATATTTTTCTGTTTTGTAATCAAAATCCATTTGTCGACTAGTCGTGTTAAACTTATTAATAAGTTTTAACACATAAAATGACGATACTCCGTTGAAGGTTGACTTTTTTTATTAAATAATCCGATAGGTAAACAGAATGGATTTTAAAATTCAAACTCAATCAACTCTTAGGTCCTTGGTTCAATCCTGTTGTAATGCAATTGCTTACATAAGCATTTTATTTCACGGAAGTAATCCGCAAAGACTTTTTGTTTTTTTAAATGGATTAAAAAAAAAAAAAGAGAAAATGTATTTGTTTCAATTTATGTTCGTCGTACTTGTTTTTGTTTTTGATTTTTTGTTGTTTTTTTTTTTTTTTTTGTTTTGGGTTTTTTTTGGCAATATTTTGTTCAATGAATTTTTTCGTTTACATCTTCGTTGTATAGCAGAACAGTAAACGTCTTACTGGGGAAAAAAGAGTTATGGATTAGGAAGAAAATCAATTTGAAATCTCATTGAAGGGCACATTTGAATATCTGGATTTTTTGTAGGAAAGGGTATATCCATATTTTTTAAGGATTTTTTTTTTCAATTCTTCCCTCTGTTGTTCATGAAAATCAAAGTTTTAGTTTTTAAAATGATATTTGAAAAAAAAACAAAAACAAACAAAAAAAAACGTGGATATCTTTTCTTTTTCCTTTCTTGCGTAAGGTTATGTTTTTTTGTTGTTTGTTTGTTTTGTTCTTCCTTTAGTTTTTTTTTGTGTGTGTGTGTGTGTTTATATATTATGATCGTGTAAATATGCCGAAAGCATTATCGCAATAAAATGTTTTTTGTTGCAGTATTTCTTTTTCTTTTTAATATGCAGTCATCTACAAAGACTCTGTATAGTTTTTGACATATCAACCACACATTTCTTATGTTGTATATATTTCTGTTTGTGTGAAAATAAATTTCTGTACATAACTGAGGCGCACATGTCCTAAGCAGAGTATTGCATGTGGTCGTATAAAGTTGTATTCCTACGACTTCCCAAACCAGCGTGTGTGTGTTTTCTTTCTAAACGTGTTAAAACAATAAACACTCAGTTATTCATATGTGCATCGGTATGATCTATACTGCATATATAGGTGTGTATAGTAGTAAATAAATCTGCACCTGTGCTAGTAGTAGTAGTAGTAGTACTTGTTGTAGAAGTAGTAGTAGTAAAAGTCACCGTTGCAGTGGTATCACAGATTATTCCACGTTCGTGCGTGGCCCGCGTGTAAGTCGATCGACTCCGGCCAGCGACGATCACGACGACGACGACGGCGATGATGACAACAACAACAACAACAACAACAACAACAAGAGTCCTGAGTTCCCCTTATCCAGAGTCGGGGATATCAACATCACTTGATATGGACGCATACACACACGCAGGCACACTCACTGACTTCTTGCTGTAAATGCGGCTGGCTCTTCTTCCGAAAAAGCAGCGGCACAGGGATCAGCTTCTCGGCATTGGGGGGGGGGGGCGAAAGGCAAGTCAATGCTAAGTCTTAAAAAACAAAAAGAAACAAACAAAAAATAAAAAAGAATTGCAAACAAAAACTATATCTGCCTTTAGCCAAGCGAGCGACTGCTTCGTTACACTAAAGCTGGAAAGGCAAGGCTTTAGCTGGACGAGAGAGAGAGAGAAAGAGAGAGAAAGAAGAAAGAGAGAGAGAGAGAGAGAGAGAGAGAGAGAGAGAGAGAGAGAGAGAGAGAGAGAGAGAGAGAGAGAGACGACGACGATATATATATATATATATATATATATATATATATATATATGTATGTATGTATGTATATATATATATAGAAAAGGATAGATAGCGTAGGGAGAGAGAGACAGAAGGAGAGAGAGAGACAGAAGGAGACAGAGAGAGAAGACAAGAAGAAAGAGGGTGTGAATTAGGGAGAGCGGAGAGAAAATATAAGAAATACAATGCGAGAGAGAGTAACAAGAAGAGAGAGAGAGAGAGAGAGAGAGAGAGAGAGAGAGAGAGAGAGAGAGAAGGCGAGAGAGAGAGAGAGAGAGAAACAGTAAGAGAGAAATATATATACAGAGAATCAAGAAGAGGGTGAGAGTCAAGAAAAGAGTGAGAGAAAGAGAAAAAGAAAGAAAGAAGTACAGAGAGTGAGAGAGACAATGAGAGAAAGAAACAGAGAAAAACAAGAAGAGTGAGTGTAAGAGAGACAAGGATAGAGATAGAAACAGGAAGAGCGATAGAGAGAGAGAGGAAGTAAGAGAAGAAAGAGAGAGAGACACACACACACACACACACACACAATGAGAGAGACAATGAGAGTTAGAAAACTGACATAATGAGAGGTTGGGGAAGAGCGTGCGATCAAAAATAGAAGACACCGTGAGTGCTGGCTAGAGGAGTCAAGAGTGAAGAGGTTGGAGGAATAAGCAGTACGAGTAGTTGGATTTAGAGTGTAAGAGAATTAATAGTGATTATTAGTGTTAAGTCGGGATAGGAGAGTGGTAACACAAAAGTAGAGACTCGGAGAGTTTGTAAAGAAAAAAAAAAAAAAAAAAGAAAGGGTGGATATATTATGAGGCGAAGGGGTTAAAAATATAAACAATCATAAAACAAATAATATATGTCTTAGTATATTAATATATATCAATCTATTAATATTTCTATCTATCAATCCATGTATGTATCCATTAATCTAGCTAACTAGATAGATATCCTACTATACTAGTATGTATATATATTATATATATATTATATATATATATATATATATATATATATATAGATAGATAGATAGATAGATAGAGATAGATAGATAGATATGTAGCATGCTATCTTAGTCTATTCATATCTATCTATATAACTAGATAGCTAACTAGATAGCCTGCTATCCTAGTCTATTCATCTCTCTCTCTCTCTCTCTCTCTCTCTCTCTCTCTCTCTCTCTCTCTCTCTCTCTCTCTCTCTCTCTCTCTCTTATATATATATATCCCAGTCAATTCACACACACACACACACATATATATATACATATATATATCCCAGTCAATTCATATATATATATATAATATATATATATATATATATATATATATATATCCCAGTCAATTTACAAACACACACATGTATATATACATATATATATCCCAGTCAATTCACATACACACACACATATATATATATACATATATGTATCCCAATCAATTCACATACACACACACATATATATCCCAGTCATTTCACAGACACACACACACACACACACACACACACACACATATATATATATTATATATATATATATATATATATCCCAGTCAATTCACACTCACATATATACATATATATATCCCAGTCAATTCACATACACACACACACACACACACACACACACACACACACACACATATATATATATATATATATATATGTATATATATATATATATATATATATATATATGTATATATATCCCGGTCAATTCATATCTAACTATATATATAGCCATCTATTCCCGGTCTATTCATATTTATCTATCACCCTTAATGCCAGCCAAATTCTATCACAGTTATAATCTACTCATATATATGTATCTGCCTCTGTGTCTCTGTTCCTGTCTCTCTGTCTATCTATCTATCTATCTATCTATCTACCTACAAACTATCATGCACCATCTTTTTACTATGTTAGTCAGCACTTTCCTGTTTCTTTCTTAAATTGATAAATCTAACTTATATCATTAGTAACATATTCCTGTATATCCCTTAGAACATCTATTTAAATTATCTCCATATCTCCATCTATCTATCTCCTTACGCGCGCGCGCATATGTGTGTGTGTGTGTGTGTGTGTGTTTGTGTGTGTGTGTGTGTGTGCGAATAAATGAATGTAGTTTTTGTGCGTGTTCAAAAACGGTCTACACAATGCAAAATCCATACCACACATGATCAACGAGCAATGTGTATTATATGTAATAGCAAATGACGTTTATCACAGATATAGTACATCTAAGTAGTATAATGATAAAAAAGAAAATCCAGTGTTATTCATTTGTAATTCTCCTATTATGTTTTCTTATATATGAGCAGAATCTTTGTATATAAGAAGTTCATTAGAATAATAGACAAACTTATATGAGAAATTAAGATTAAATTGTTTTATGGTGAATATAATTAAAACAAAGATGTAAGTACCTACACATACACAAATATGTATGTAATGTATGTATGTATATAAATATATATAAATATACAAATATGTATGTATATAAGTAATGGCCTTGTTGTATTTTCATATAGCGTCACCTTGTTTCTCTTGGCTCGTATTTATATACAAAAATCTTACACTGTTGTTTTGTTGTTGGTTTTGTTTTTGACACGATTATGAATTGAAATTCTGTCTTCATAAAAAAAAAAAACTAGAAGCAGCTACCCAGCATCACCTGAGTAGAAAGGGAACAAAAACAAAACTCCGTCTATTGATTATTTTTTTTGTTTTAAGATTTACAAATTCTGTAAATTTTAAAGTAGAATTTCAATACTATTTCTACGTATATTTTAATTTTCAAATATCTTCTAATATAAATCAAATCTTTATAATTGTTCACAAAATTCATGAACTGGTGATATTCAATGTGTCTGATTTAGCTCAGTCGGTAGAGCGGTCCACTGGGAACCACAAGGTCCCGGGTTCGAAACCGGCCCTTGCAAACTCAGCATATGAGTAGTACAGGGATCTGTGTGGTAAAGTGAGGAGCTGATGATAGGTGTAGCGCTCCAGCTCAGACGTCAAAACAATCTTATTAGTCTAGCGCTAATGAAAAGACTCCCTTGCTGCCTGGCTGATACCGACTTTAGGCCACCCCGACGACTTTATATTTTCGTATGACACACACACACACACACACACACACACATATTATATATATATATATATATATATATATATATATACACTTTTTTGCTAATTGTTTTATTTTCGTAGTTTCATCTGGACATACATATATACATTCACACACTCCAACTGCCCTTTATATTTGTATACACGATACAGCGTTGAGCGTGTACTTCGGCTAGTATATTATTCTACAGTCATTTGTATAATACAGATATGTATCTTAGTTGTATGATAATACAGATATGTATCTTAGTTGTATGATAATACAGATATGTAGCTTAGTTTTTTTTATTCTGAAATATTAAGAATTGAGAATAAATCACAGGTTAACAAACAACACCACAGTTACCTTCTTTTTTCTTTACACTTGCATTGTGATAGCCTTCAAAACCAACCACCAAACCAATATAAACACAATGCTTCAAGCAAATTACAAAACCCTTGTATCTTAGTTACTTATTTTTTCTTTAATTTATTTCCACCTCTTTTCATCTATACTAGAAGGGCTACCCAGCATCGACTGGGTAGAGAGGAAAAAGAAAAAGAAAAAAAAAACAAAACAAACAAAAATCTCTGATGTGTTGTTTATTTTACTTTTGAGATTTACAAATGCTGAACATTTTTAAGTAGAATTTCAATGCTATTTCTATGTATATCTTAATTTTTAAGTATCTTCGAATATAACTCAAATGTTCATAAATTTTTTATTAAATGCAAGAACCGGGTATATTTAATGTTTCTATGAATTTACTTTGTCGTTAATTGTTTTATGTTCGCAGTTTCATCTGAACATACACACCAACTGCCCATTATATATGCATATATGTCTCTAAAAACTTTCCGTATCTTTACTCATAATTTCTTCTTTGTATTAATTTGTCTATCTCTCTACAAATGTCTGTTGGTATTCCGCATGGTATAGGTTCGCAGTGCCCTAAAACGCTTTTCCTGGCACACACGCTAAGCAGCCCCTTAAGGAGGTCTCACATGGGTGTAAGTGCGTGTGTGTAAGCAAGATGAAAATATTTGTTTATATTCATGTAAATGTAAATGTGTTTATCAGCGCTTTTTTTTTGGCCCCAACTCTAAATATGTCATCGGACTTGTCCTTTGCTGTAGGAACTTAACTTTTAAATACGTACAACGCGCTCTTATTTAACGTTTTTGTGAGCTTATATGATTCAGAGAGAATGTTCACTAAACTAACTGTCTCTTTCTACTGCTACGCAGATCTAACTGGCAAACTATTAGGCCGTCTCTCCCTCTCCCCTTCTCTCTGTCTGTCTGTCCCTCTCTGTACTTATATAGATATCCACACACACACACACACACACACACACACATATATATATAATATATATATATAACCGTATCTATAACTATACTTATATAGATATCCATATATATATATATATATATATATTGGAGGATATGTGCTTAATTGAAGTCATATCTAATTTTGAAAATTAATTAGTAAATAATTAATAAATTTAGGCGGGCATATATGTTTAAATGTAAGGCTAAACAAATCGAGAAAATGTCAATCCCCATATATATATATATATATATATATATATATTATATATATATATGACCGTATCTACATCTCTAGTTATATCTATCTATCTATATATATATATATATATATATATATGTGTGTGTGTGTGTTGTGTGTGTGTGTGTGTGTGTGTTTGTGTGTGGGTTGTGTATGTGTGTGTAAATTGATATTGATAGTATACTTTACTATATTTATAAGTGAAGTGAAGAGAGCTGAACATCATTGATAGAGCATGTATATAAAAGTTAGGGTAGTGCGGACATGCACGGAGCTTGGTTACTGGCCGTTTCTTGTCTATGCCATTTTTCAAACACAAGTTAAAAATCACATGGCCGAGAAACTGTCAGTCCCCAAGTGACGTTGATTTTATGTTCACACTACCCACACACACTCACACACACTATAGATGTGTGTATACATAATAAAAAAAAAAAAATTCATTATCTGTATGTGTCTATGGAGAAGGAAATGTGGACATTGATTGAGTTAACGTGGAACCAAGTAACCAAACTTAAAGACACCACGTTGCCCTACTACTTACCCATAGCTAGAGAGAGAATAGCTCTATTTATAATTTTTCCAATAGAATTAGTGCTATGTGAAATGCAATTATCTTCGCCCAGAATTTGAACTCGGGTCACCATGTTCATTTCATACGGCGATGATCATTATACTACGAGTGTATATTGATAAACTTAGTTTTAAATCATATGAAATCATTTAGTTAAGATATACTTAAACTGCTATCAAAACATCTAGAGAAAAATACATTAATCTGAACATATACGTCAACTCAACGGTAAAATATTTTATTTCATATACGAGATTAAAACAAACAACTCATGAAATATTATTAACCGTATTACTCTCTGACTGGTCAGTTTTGAGATTGGTTTTATGCTATCATTATGCCGTTTTTATTCTTTTAAAAACACCCTTTTTTCCCCGAATATCTTCTAGAAAAAATACTTTGTTAAATTTAAATTATAATAGAAATCAGGATAAATCATTTCATCTCATATTTTTAAAACGAACAAATCATTAAATAATATTTCTCTTTAAAATGACAATTACAAGTGTGTGTTTTTTTAACATTGACACCCTTCCAAGCTGTAGTTATATTAGTACTGCTGTATGGCTGCACCACTTGGACCCTAACGAAGAGAACAAGCTTAATGGGAGCTGCATAAGAATTCTACGTGCAGTCTTGAACAAGTCGTGGAAACAGCACCCCACAAGGAAGCAGCTGTATGGCCACCTGCCACCCATCTCACAGACCATCCGAGTGAGACGGACTAGACATCCTGTTGGAGAAGCAAGGATGAGCTCGTAAGTGACGTTCTCCTGTGGAAGCTACATGGATATGCTAAGGTCGGCGCCCAGCAAGGACCTACATTGATCAACTATGCGAGGATGCTGGTTGCTGCACGGAAGACCTCGCAGAGGCAATGAATGATAGGGGAGGTTAGCGAGAGATTGTCATGGATATCCGTGCTGCCTACGCAACATGATGATGATGGATTACATACTTTTGATCCACTTTTTTTTATTTTGTCCCTGACAAAAAAAAAAATGTGTTTGCTTGTTTATCTAATTGTACATGACCCCTTAACTTTAGCATCGAATGAAAATATTGACCTTTTCTCTTTTTTTTCTGAAAACCACCAGAAGTCTGAGGGTGCAAAAAATCGGGGCTTTATGGAGGAATGACAACATGCGATTTTTTTTTATATACCGTTTGTTGACTATAATGAAGCTTTGCAATGATGTAAAAAGAAATTTTAAAAAGGTCATATTCTGTGGATTTTTGGCGCCTACTTTTCACAAGTTATCACAACACCTCGTCAGATTTTGGCTATGAAATATCTTACCAATGACACCTCTCTATCCGAAATATTTTGAGCTCGGTCGGCTGGGGCTGTAGAATACACCAACTGCACCTCTGCAGAGAGGTAAATTCCCCCATTTAGGCAACCTCTGGGACATGGATGGTGATCATTGATGTTTAAGGACGAACCCCTGATTGTTGAGCAGTCCATGACATTCCACATTCCACTTTGGCCCTTACTTAGGATAGACGGGCGGTCGGTGAGACCTTCTCCGATCAATCCGTTGGTCCCGTCAACCGCTGGCACCTATATAATTGTCCCAAGGCGCGTGGTCTAATGGTTAGAGTAGTAGGAAATGGACTCGTCAACGCGAGTTCAATTCCTGGACGAAGCTGTTGGAATTTAATATAGCGCTAATACCCTTGGGAAAGGTATGAATCCGATTCTTCCTCCAGCTATGGGTAAATAGCAGGGCAGACTGGACTATTTAACCATGACTAGGTAACCAGTCTAGGAGAAGGAAAACTCTGAATTCAAACCTGTTAAACTCCGCTTAAGAAATTGACCCTGTGTCACATCCTGCTCGGGCGGAGGGGTTGGTAAATATATATATAATTGTCCCAACCCTATTGCCCTTATGGCAACGCCCAGCCTTTTTATCATAACTATGGTAGAAGGTTGTCGGTAAGGGTCTAAATGTCCTGTGTATAACGTTAAACTGTATATAGTGGCGAAGTTCCAATTATGGAACTCTGGGAAATAAGTACTCCTTCATCGCCATTATTCCCAGGTTTATCCTGACCTGGAGTGGTAGTACCTGTTAGGGTCCCATCTATGGGTTACATAGATTAAAAATGAGTTTGAAAAAAATGTGTTTAAAAAATTGAGTTTGAAAAAATATTGAGTACCCAACAAGAATGAATAAAATAAAACGTCTTCAGCATAAAATAACCTAGCAACCAGCCAAAACAAAGCAAACCAAACCAGAAGTCTGAGGGTGCCAAATGTTCAGTTTTTAAGGGCCTTAATTGGCCAGTTGATTTTAGGTAGAGAGTCCTCCGATTTGGATCCTTTGGTAATCCTCTCAGGTATAGATTCCTAGATTCCTTCGACGAATGTCGCTAGGAGACCGAGAAAGAATCAACGCTTAAGTAATATATCAGCCAAGCAGTATGGCCAGCGATTGGCTAAGGAATAGACCACATAATCTCGCCCAATCTATAAGTATAAGTGGGGAACTGGCACACACTTTATATCTAGCAAAAATCCAACACCGAATGTCAGTACTTTAGGTAAATTTCTTTTAATACAGTTTGTTGAATAAAATTTGCACCGATATAAAAATGAAATAAAAATATTTTAACACCTACTTTTCACATGTTATCACATCACCTCATCAGATGTTGGCAATAAAATATCTTACCAATGACTCCTTTTTGTATCCCAAATATTGTGAGCATAATTCTGTAATGAAGGAACGGACCATAGTCAGGTTTTGACAATGTTTAATATGCTAACAAATGTTCACACACTTGTTGATCTTTATAATATGCAATAGTGGACCCTACTAATTAACCAATGAATCCACGCACAGGAATTCATATCATTTAATAAGGAAGAGTATGCATTTGTAGTCCCCGCTTTGAGACAGAAATTGAACTCGGGTTGACGATTCCCTTTCCACACATGATAACCATTACGCCAAAATGCCTCTTTTTGTAAGAGAGTATCTTCAGATATAATTGTTCCTTTTTTTTTTAACGAGAACATGTAACCGTTGGTCAAGAATTTGCCTGTGTATTTGTTTCACTGTTAAAAATTTGGTTGTTTAGTTTGTTTGGATTTTACGACATGCCAAACGATATTGAGTTATTTTATGCCGAAGACGTTTTGTTTTATTCATTTTTTGATGGTTACTGAATTTTTTTGAACACATTTTCTCAACTCATTTTCTTATATTTAACCAATAGATGTGACCCTATCAGGTATTACGACTCCGGGTCAGAGTGAACCATGGAGTAATGGCGATGAAGGGGTATTCCAAACTCCCCAGAGCTTCAGAATTGAAACTGCATCTAAGGATGTTGGAAACTAACAGATTCCTAATAGTCTGATTATGTTCCAGTTTGTCCATCGTAAAGTTAAAAAAATGTACCATCACCGAAAAAAAAGCCCATAAAAAACAACTGAATTTTTCTAAATTTTTATCAAAAGCTGAGAATGCACTTGATCGTTTGGCATACATTGTTATGGGCTTCGAATACATGATAAATACGCAATAAAAAAAATAGGATGCGCGCTTAGCTTAACATTTAGCATTATACAAGATGGAAACGGCGGAGTTCAAATCCTGGATGAGGCCGTTTGTATCTCAGATTGTGTTAATTCGCTTGGGAAGAGCATAAACGCTTCTCTCCTTTCCCTACTATGTCGTATTTAGCGTAGATAAGGTAACCAGGCATGAAGAAGGAACACACTGAGTTCAAAACAATCTGTAGTTCGCTTGAAATTCGATGATATACCGTATCCTGATTGTAGCAGAGGGGTTGGGTGAATATATATATATATATATATATATATATATATATATATTACCAACCTCTCCACACGAGCAGGATACAATACAAGTTTGATTTCTTAAGCGGAGTTTAACAGGTTTGAATTCAATGATTTCTTCTAGATTGTTTACCTAGCCAAGCATTAAGATTCCAGTCCTCATTTCTATTTACCCATTGGTGAAGAGAGAGTCGTTGGATGTATACATTTCCCAAGAGTATCAACGCTATTCAAAATGCAAACAACCTCATTCGTGATTTGAACTCGGGTCGACGAGTTCATTTCCTACGACTAACCATTACACCGCGCGGAGCTGGTTAAATATATATATACACTTAATAAAAAAACAAAATCTTTAGTATACAAATGTAAATCCCGGCAGTTTTCTAGTTTGGTTTTGCTGTTTTGTAGCATATAAACCTTTTTCGGGTCATTTAATGCTGAACCAGGTTGTTTTGATAGCAGTTTGCTTATAGTACCCGCTATAGTTTAATGGTCTCCCATCTAAGTATTGAACAGGCTCATTGCTGCTTAACTTCGTTTATCTAGCGAGAACCGGTGGTTTCAGCGAGACTTGGGCATTTTTTTTCGTGAGTGCTCGTTGAGTGGATGTTGATATATTGTTCCAACACCGAGCGAAATATTATACAACATTGTCAGGCCCGAAAAGTATCGCTCACCTGCGAAAAAAAAATGAGAGCTAGTGAATGCTTATTGTTATAGTAGTATCATAGAATTAAAAAATCGCAAGTCGGTCAATCGTGAGAGGGGAGAGTCCCGATAGGCAATTTGAAATGTGTAAACAGCAAACACTCATGTTAGAAATTATAGGATGGGGATAATTTTTTTTTTAAAGTGTATTAGTAAAAACTTAAAGTGGAGCTCAAAGCCAAGAAATATTTTTGGGTTGTATTTAAAAATAGTTACGACCGATTTTTTTTGTCGATTGTCGATATCAGCTGAACAGAGAGGGATTATATCCCCTTTTCGCTAGCGCTGGACCAGGAAGATTGTTTTTGCTGATGTAGGTTGCCACACCTACCAGCAGTTCCTCACATTACCGTACAGATTAATCAAATGTGCTACTCTTACACTGAGTTTGCGGGGACCGGTATCGAACCCGGAATCTAGCAGGTGCTTTATCGGCTGAGCTAAAATACTATCAGGAGTGGGGGAAAAGAAAAAAAAGATTTATGTGAATAGATACAAAGGAAATAGGAGGATGTCGCAATATGAAAGAAAGGAAAGAAAATTCTGAAGAAAACTCTGAAGAAAAAAAGGAACTATCAAGAAAGTAAAAATGAAGAGAATACTTTGGTGTTTGAGAAAATTGAAAAAAAAAAATGAAAGAGAAAAAGAACGAAAACAAAAAGAGAAAGGAAAGAAAAAATGCTAGAAAAATGTAAAATTTAAAATGAGAGAGAAAAAAAGAAAATGAATGAACAGAAGAAAGTAAAATAAAAGAAGGAGATAGAAAATGTTAGAAAGAAAAAAAAAAGAAAGAAAGGAATATATTTAAAGAGAAGAGAAATAAACAAACAACTTATATGAAAGAAAGAAATATACCAAAATAGAAAATAAAAATAAACAGCTAGGTATATATATATATATATATATATATATATATATAAAAAAGCATTTTAAAAAGAGAAAGTAGGAATTACATATACCTACTGGTAATAAAGAATATATATGAAGGAAAGAAAATTCGAAAAATAGGTATGAAATAAATGAGAAAAAATACGAGAAAAATTGCTAAATAAGCAGATTAAAATGAGTCTATTCACAAAGAAAGAAAGAAAGAAGGAATAAAAGTTAACGACTGGGAATAAAACATAATATGAAGTAATGAAAAAATAGTTATGAAGTAAATGAGAAAAAAATGCGAAAGAGAAATTAACTGAATCAGCAGATTAAAATGAGTTTACTCAGAAAGAAAGAATGAATGAATGAAAGAGATATACGCAAAGCGGGAGGGAGAAATGAATAATTGTGGGTATGGGAAAATGAACACACTAACAAACTAAGAAAAGAAAAATAGTAAATATTTAAAAAAGGAAAGGAAAATAAACAAACTACGTGTATGGAAAGAAAAGAAAAGAAAGAAAAAGAAGGAAAGAAAGAAAAGAAAGGAAAGAAAAGAAAGAATGACAGAAAGAAAAAGAAAGAAGGAAAGAAAGAAAAAAGAGAAAGAAAGAAAAAATAAGGGAAAGAAAGAAAGAAAAGAAAGAAGAAAAAGAAAAAGAAAGAAGAAAGAAGGAAAGAAGAAAGAAGAAGAAAGAAAAAGAGGAAAGAAAGAAAGAAGGAAAGAAAGAAAAAAAAAGAAAGAAAGAAAAAGAAAGAAAAGAAAAGGAAAGAAAGAAAAAGAAAGAAAAGAAAAAGAAAAAGAAAGAAAGAAAGAAAGACAGAAAGAAGAAAGAAGAAAGAAGAAAAAGAGAGAAAGAAAGAAAAATAAAGGAAAGAAAGAAAAAGAAAAGGAAAAAGAAAAGAAAAAGAAAGGAAGAAAGAAAAGAAAGAAGAAAGAGAGAAAGAAAAAAAATAAGGGAAAAAGAAAAGAAAAGAAGAAAAAAGAAAGGAAAGAAGGAAACAGAAAGAAAAAGAAAGAAGGAAGAAAGAAAAGAGAGGAAAGAAAGAAAAAAATAAAGGAAAGAAAGAAAGAAAAAGGAAAAGAAAAAGAAAAGAAAGAAAGAAAGAAAAAGAAAGGAAAGAAAAAAAAGAAAGAAAAAAAAGGAAAAAATAAAGAAAAAGAAAGAAATAAAGATAAATGAAGGGAAGAAAGAAGGAAAGAAAGAAGGGAAGAAAGAAAGAAGAAGAAAGAAGAAAGAAGAAAAAGATAAATGAAGGGAAGAAAGAAGGAAAGAAAGAAGGGAAGAAGAATTATAGATAACTACTGGAAATACAGAATCAATATGAAAGAATTAAGAAAATACATTTGAACTAAATGAGAAAATTACGAAAAATAAATTAACTAAATCAGCAAATTAAAATGAGTCTACGCACAAAAGAAAGAAAGAAAGAAAGAATGAATTGAAGGAAGAAATAAGGTCTACTAGTTCATCGAGCATATTGAATTCCATAAATGTCTCTGCATTCGAAATGACATAACAAAGAAAGAGCAGATACGGCAAAACGTATAAGTTCTTAGAAATCAATAAATGCAAAAACGAAATAAAAACGATATACACACAAAATATAAATATCTGGTAGTTATAAATACAAAATAGAAAAAGAATAAAAATAGAAAATGGAAAACGTTTTGCTGAAAATAAAGTCAGTAAAAAAAAAGGGGGGGGAGACAAGAGAATGGAATCAGTAAGGTGAACAGCGTGCACATTTTCAACTAATGCACAAATATGTGCATGTGTGTCTGAAACCGGGAATTTTTAAATTGAAGAAAAATTATAACTTTTTGTTTTAAGATTTTTGGTGCTTATTTATATGTTGATGTTATTAAAATTACAGCTCTATTATGTGTGTGTGTGTTCGCTTGTGTGTATAGTATGAATGCGTATGTGCGTCTATTAAAAATACGGCTTTATTGTGCGAGTGTGTGTGTGTGTCGCTTGTGTGTATGGTATGCAGGAGTGTGTGTTTCTGTGCTTTTCCTTATATGTTGATGGTATTTTTTTTTAAATGCAGCGTTATTGTGTGTGTATGGGCGTGTTCGGTCACTTGTGTGTATAATGCGATGGGTGCGTGTATCTATTAAAAATATAGATTTATTGAGTGTGTTTGTATGTGTTTATGTATGCGTATGTGTGTGTTAACCTTGTGTGTATAATATGTGTTGATGTGTGTCTGTGCTTTTGTAGCCAGTATATGGTTGTGTGTGTTTGTGCGATCGTGTGAGCATTATGTGTGTATGTGTGTGTGTTGTGTGTGTGTGTGTGTGTGTGTGTGTATTTTATTACAAAATAACAGCTTTCTTGTGTCTGTGTGTGTGTGTGTGTGTTGTGTGTGTGTGTGTTGTGATCATGCATGCGCATGTGTTCGCTTGTGTTTATAATATGCATGAGCGTGTGTGTGTCTGCTAATGTTTTGTATATGTTTTTCCTGTGTGTTTGTGAGATTGTGTGTGGTTTATGTGTGTGTCTGTGTGTGTGTGCGTGATAGTGTCCGTTGTATTTGAGATTATGTTTGTGAGAAAGTGTGCGTATGGTTAGTGTTCCTAGTGCGTGTGAGTGCGTGTGACTGTAGTATGTGTGAATAGATATGAGAGAGAGAGAACGTATGTGTATGAGTATGTGCACTTATGTGTGTAGATGTATGTGCATGCATGCTGGTATGAACTACGCGCGTGCGGGTGTGTGTGTGCATGTGCATGCTCGCGCCTGAGCACAAAGGAGAGTTGGATGAAAATGATGTATATATATATATCTATCTCAATCTGACGGCATTTATTTATATAGCAACCTACCTTGCTATCTATCTATATCTATCTATCTGATATAAAATATTCAGTTGTCTGAATTGAGATCAGCAATTTAACACTCTGCAAAAGAAAGAAACAAAAAAAGAAAAAAAGAAAAAGGATTTTCTGTTCTTTACAAATATATGTTTGCATACACGTGTGCTTCCATGCGTGTGTATTTACAAATAGCTGTACATTAACGCTCCTCGCATGCACGTGCGCGCGTGTATGTATGTGTTTGTATGTGCGCGCGTGTTACTTCCTCCCTGGATAGGAAGAATTCCGAAAAGAACCGAATGAATAATGGAGCCATCGAATGAAACACAGGGGAAGGGAGTAGTTCTTTCAATCCATACTACTACTACTACTACTACAACTACTACAAATAATAATAATAATAATAATAATAATAATAATAATAATAATAATAATAATAATAGCCCTGAGAAGACTTGTTGTCATTCAGACACCAGTGAAAGACCATTAGCTTACGCTGGTGGAAAAAACTACTACTACTACTACTACTACTGCTAATAATAATAATAATAATAATAATAATAATAATAATAGTAATTGGTTCTGTTAGAAGTGTCTCCAAGGGTCTGGAAAAGAGTCTAGGTGAATTGACGATTATAAGAATCGAGACCACATAAACTACGGCATTGTTAAAGTGGGCTAGAATACTCAGGAGAGTCCTGGAGACCTGAGCGAACCACCGGCTAAAGCGGGAGTGAAAATCTCTAATGGAGCGAAATAATAATAGCAGCAGTTGATTGATCAATCTGAATATACCAGTTGAATGGCTGAGCTATGGATTTCTTATCTGTCTCGCAGGGTCGCAGTTCGAACCCGCTAAAACACAGTATACAATTTCATTGCTGTACCAAGTTAATGAATACAGTTACATCCCCATAAGAAAAAACGATCAACTACAGAGGTTGATGTCATGAAACAATACAGCTTTAGTATATGTGCGTTTGTAAGGGTGTGTATGTGCGCTTGTTTGTGTCGTATGTGTGAGGACAGGTTGCATGTGTATGATATAGGAGTGTGTGTCTGTAAGCGTAAGTTGATGCGCGCTCCTGTGTGGAGTGTGCGTGAAGGTGTGTTTGTCTGTATGATATATGTAAGTGTATAAGTGTGTGTTTATGTGAGAAAGTTTGTGTAGTATGTGTGAGGGTGTGTTTGTCTTTGCTCGTATATGTATTTGTGTTGGCGAGCGCGCATGTGTGTGTGTGTGTGTGTGTGTGTGTGTGTGTGTGTGTGTGTGTGTGTGTGTGTGTGTAGAATAATATTTAAGAAAAATGAATTTGCAATATAATCTACAAGTGGATTAGCAGATTTGTATTTCCTTAAATCTATTATTTTAACTAGCAAATATATGCACCTCCGGGTGCAAGTATTTAAGTTTTAATATAATAAAATATCATATTAAATTAGAAAGGCCAATGAAACTGAATAAAAATGCAGATAACATGATTTGGAACAGAGGGGGTATGATTGAAAAATAGAACAACTTTGAAACTAACTCTTCCATCATTTCAATTACTCCTATTCCTAATTTAACTATTTAGTTAAATAGAAGTAAAGAATAATATTACAGTTATTTCTTTTTGTTAAGGGATTTCTTTTAAGATTTATTGAAGAGAATTTTGCTCATATTCAATAAGATAAAACTAAACAATTAGAAATCAATAATATTAAGCACATATTTATTAAAATCAAATTTTTAAAGATCAATATGCAAATTAGCCTTCCCGTTCACACTTTAAACCGCTGTTTTGTTGTATATATAAATACAACTGCATGTTATTTGTATGTAGATATGGTCAATAGTCTTAATGATGTAAAACAATTTTATTAATAATTGAGGTTAAAATAAAAATACAATCATGGAGAATGTGATGTAAATAACAAAGGGAATTGTGACTTGAATAGTAATATAGTTTCGGTTACAGACATACAAACCCACAATCTCCATTATAATAAGATAAATACGAAGTTGTTCCGAAAAGTTCTTATCCCTACCAAGAAGCAAATAACCTTTTTTTTTTTAGTTCTAAATTACTTTTAATAATAATTGATTTCTTTCGAAGAGTTAAAGACACTTGCCAAATATACTAAACCGCGGGAAGTGGAATAGCGTGTACGTTTCCGGCTCCTTCTATACATTTTCTACATCCCTTTCCTATTTAATATTTCATGATATACACTTATCGTGACAACGACCCCCCAAAAAGATTGTGTTGCGTCGATTATACAATGTAAGAATCAGATCCTTACTCGAACACCAGCCACAGCTGCTGCTGAGGATAATACAACTATCAAAACCTTCCAAGCATGTTCTAAGAATTATTCTAAGCTAAGCAGCGTCTGATATAATGGCACAGTAGAGGAAGAACTTAACAAGGAACAAAATAACTGCACTTGGGGATTACTGTGTGAGTCAAACTCGCTATCACGCTAGATTTCACTTGGAGCTTTATAGATTAGAGCCTTGCCTGCTACAGCGGTCAGTGTTGTACTTTCGAATGAGTGGAAAAGTTATGGAAAAAAGTGAATAACGAACACAGACAATTACATTTAATTAATATTTCGGCTCTGTTGCACTTAGAGGTTTCATCAGAATAAATTTTGTTGTTTTAAAACAGAATGAAAAGGTAAAAAAGAGGAGGCGAAGTAAACGGAAGAGAAGGGGAGTTAAAAGGGGTTGCCTCAAATGTAGGTAGTTTAACACGTGCGGGTGGGGGATAGAAGAAACAGTATTACATATTTAAGATAATATTAAATAGAATACATTTGTACATGAACGAACTCTTGGCCGAAACACGTGTTGGTAACTTAAATTAATTCAATTTTACCCATTCAACATTTTCTTTCCTTTATCTATCTATCCTTTCAACATATGTTTATAAATTGATAGATAGATAGATAGACCTATATGTGAGTGTGTGTGTGTGTGTGTGTGTGTGTGGTGTGTGTGTGTGTGTGTGTACATAAGCATGTAACTGTTTAGAGTAATTGAGGCGTTAAGTGATTACTAAAATATCACCCCTACCCTATACCTCAAGCCCAAGCGAGCTTATCAAGTCACTTAAACTCGAGGTGACCACTTAACTTTACTAATTAGTCTTATTAACGCGTCCTGTTGTTGGTATGTGACTTTTCAAAAAATATTTAACGATGTTTATAATGATTGATTATGTGCTTGTATCAGTGCTGCTGTATGGCTGCACCACTTGAACTCTAAAGTGGCGCCTTGGGAATAAAATAGATGCGAGCTTCACAAAAATGCTGCGTGCGGTCTTGAACAAGTCATGGAAACAGCACCCCACAAGGAAGCAGCTGTACATCCGCCTGCCACCCATCTAACCACCCGAGTGAGACGGTCAAGACATATTGGACACACCTGGGGAGCAAGAACTAACTCATAAGCGACGTTATCCTGTGGAAGCCAGCACATGGACATGCTAATGCGGGCCTCCCAGCAAGGACCTACATCGACCAACTCTGCACTGATACTGGATGCTGCAGAGGACCTCCCTGGGACAATGAATGATCATTTTAAAACAACTATTTGAACGATAATGGGATGTTAACAGGAACTACCACTTCGGATCAGAGTGGATCTGAGAGTAATGGTAATAGGGTGTTACTCCGCAGTCCCTAGAACTCCAAATTTAGTTTATTGGCATAATCAGGAACCCTTTATTTGGTGAAGCATACCCCTCTATAGGTGATGCAGTAAACGTATTCTATGCCCCACCGACAGAGGCGTCACCTATGCTTATATTACACACACACACACACACACACACACACACACACACATATATATATATATATATATAAGGAGTCAGAAACTACTTCATACCTAGTTTTCCCCTAACAGCTCTCTTCAGCATAATGAGTCCGAATTATCCCAATGAGCCGTTAGGTGAAACCTAGATAGGTAATTTCTGATTCCTTATGTCCTTATAATTTTGCTCTACTTAGTGTGTCGAGCACTTTTGCTTACTTGACATCCTTTTCGGTATTTTTTTCTTTTGGTCATTCATCACGATAAGGACGATTATTTTCAGACAGTACCGGTGATTTGATATTTCCTATTATATATTTTCCCCAGCTTACAAACTGCACCTTCTGTTGTTTTTTTTTTGTTGTTGTTTTGTTTTTTTTACGTCGTCAGAGTTTAGAAATAAAGATGAATAAATAAATGAATAAATAAATATATAAAAAAAAACTACATAAAAACAGTCAGTGTAGATTATCTTGACAAAGGAAGCTCAAGCTTCCGAAATATAGAATGAAAGGAAATGAGACTTAACACTTAAACTACAACATTTCACAGTCCAGGCTTAACACTATCCCCCCCAAGATATATATTGTAGATATATAACTAGACACACCATATATATATATATATATATATGATATTGTTGGACAAACCTGTACATTATTTCTCAATAGAAAAAAAAGACTAGATAAAGCTCCTACCTAAATTCTCACTTTCAATGTATTCGTATTTTACCGAGAAGTTTATGATTAATATACGAAAGTTCCGAACAGGTCAACCAATTAATTACTGATCAGTTTCAAAGTTGCCTTAAATCGGTGATCATACAAACCGCGGAGATTAAAGCGATATTTAACTATAATATGCCTTTATAAATTGTTTATATATACACGTGTATGTAGTATCGTGGTTGTTTTGTAACGTGTGAGGCGCGAACGGTATTTTATGTATTGAAATGTACTCTTTACACAAGGAAAACAAACTGAAATCACCAAAACTGATGTTGAACAAGTCTCGGTGTTTTTAAAAGGTTTTAAAAAGGGTTATCTAACAGCGGGGGTAGAAGAGAGAAAAAAAGAAAGGGAAGAAAAATACGTATAAAAAGGAACAGGAAAAAGAACGTGGAAAGGGAGAGAGAGAGAGAGAGAGAGAGAGAGAACCGGGGAGAGGCTAAGGGATGAAGTCATTGCTTCTTGGGGAATTAATGGGGTTGCCGTTATATAGCTATAGCAGAAGTGGTTAGGACATAAACTCCGCTATGTGGTTATAAACTATACAGGCAGGCAACGCCAAGCTGAGGAGGATGTGGGGGAAAACGATTTGCTTGGGAAAGAAAAAAAAAAAAAAAAAAAAAAAAAAAAAGGAAAAAGTACGAAAGTGTCCGTGTAACATAACTGGAGTCTACACAAAAAGAAAATACCAATTTGAGAGTCCACGGTGATATTTTAGTGGTCCATAGAGTAATTCTACTTCAGAAAAATTATTATTAACTCTTAACATCCTGTTGAGATTTTTCTAAGTCCAGAGCATTCCTATAAGGATATATTTAAAAAGATGGCTAAATATTACCTTTGCATCTAAAGTTATCTATTATTTCCCTTAAATCAAAGATTTCTACATACATTTAATGTTAAATTTAAACAAAGGCTATTGTTTGGGGCTGATTAGTTAAAACGAATGTGACTTCCAGCCGGGTGGAAAAAAGGTGGTAAGTGTCTAGTTATATATCTACAATATATATAGATAAGAATTTAGTCGTGTTTTTTTATTTATTATCAAAAGCTCATAATAGACTTGACATTGTGAAAATGATTTACTATAATTGACTCGATGGAGCCGAATAAAAAAAAAACTCGCAAGACAGCATCAACCACAGGGATCTTATTGAATAAATCTGCTTTTTTTTCTTAATTACTCACTTAGACCTAACTTAAGAAGTTTATTATGAATTATTTACTAGTGTACCTAAATGCTCCACAGAATTCAATGGTAATTAATGAGGAAGTGCGTCCCGGTCTCCTGCCTCAGAAATTGCTACCCGGTGACTATTAAAATAACGTCCCCAGCTATGTCGTCTCAGATTTTCTTTTATTCATGTTTGTTTAATGTCTTGTTTTTAGTTTAAATAAACAAGAATTACGACAAAAATCTATCTATATTATTTTGTTTATCTATCTATCTCAGTCTATTCCAAACTATATATCCATCTTCATATCTAAACAAGAATTACGACAAATTTCTATAAATGAACAAGAATTACGACACATTTCTATAAATGAACAAGAATTACGACAAATTACGATAAATAAAGAATTGCGCGAAAAAAGAGACCCCCATCTAAAATACATTTAACGCCCTAAGTTGGTTGTTTTCTTTCAAGTAACACCGACATAGCTGGGGACGTTATTTTAATAGTCACCGGGTAGCAATTCTGAGGCAGGAGACCGGGACGCACTTCCTCATATATTACCTATTCAATTGTTAAATATTTTTATTTGCAATCAACTAGTTTTATCTTCAAAATAAAGTATAATAACATATTATTTCTTTAATGTAAGATACAATTCTTTACTTTTTATGAGTGAAAAATATAAGCGTTTTTTTTCCTTGGTAATGGCTAAGGAGGTCCACAAAAAATATATTAACCCCCCCCCCAAAAAAAAAAATAACACTTAATTTACGGTGAAGCCACACTGAAAGCACCGGTTCTCGTTAGATGACCGAAAATAAGCAGCAATGAGCCTATTCGAATACTTAGTTGTGTGACCATTTAAGCAACAGCAGGTCCTGGTATCAAAATAACTTCATTCGGCATTAAATGACCTGAAATGGTTGATATGCCGTAAAACAAAACAAGCAAACCAACCTAGAAAACAATTGAGAGAGAAAGGAATCCATGGTTTTAAAAAAATTGGGAATCACTTGTCTAACTAGAACGTTTCAGTTCGTTAAATTTCGTTTGTCTGATATCTTTTGGTTTTTTAGTCTTGGGAAAGAAAACAGAGGAAGGGATAAGAAAGGAAGAGATGAAGAAAGACGTGTGAGAATTGGTGAAATATGGGTAGATTGTGAATTCAGGGGCGTAAATTCTTACCATAGTCTACCGGACAGATGTTAGTGAGGAATGAAAAGAAGTCCAATGTATATATTTTTAATTTCTGAACTAGGATTAATACTTTTTATAAATTATAACTACGGAAAACATAACATAATACATTAATTCCCTTATTATCCACTTTTTTTTTTTTTTTTTTTTTTTTTTTTTTTACCTCAGCGTTGTTATTTTAAGGGCGTTGAGATTATAAACTTAGCTACTTTTCTGAAATAAACTGAAAACTACTATTCGCTGGTAATTTTGCCGAATATTCAAAGATATTTTATTTTCAGACAATAAAAATAAAAAAAATTAAAAAAAAAAAAAACTTAGTCCACTTTTGCAGTTCTGGGGAGAAAAGATGTATAACTGAATCACTACGCAACAAGTTTAAATCTATACGACATCAAATTATGCTATCCTTTAATTATTTAAAAAAAAACTTATAAATGAATTAACGCATTAAGTTATATTTTCCTTGGAGTTTCATTTTTATTAAAAGTATTAATCCCAGTTCGGATATTAAAACTATATACATTGAACTTCATTTAATATTCCACTAATATCTGTCCGGTAGAGTATGGTAAAAATATACGCTTCTGAATTCAAAGTCTACCGAAATAGATGTATTTACTTTTGTTGTTATTGTAGCAGTAGTGGATGGTGAAAGATATAAACGATTGCGAGTGTTGGAAGAAGGAAGAATGAAGAAAGGGGATTGCTGTTTGACAGATTGGAATAGTAGGGTCTTTTCTTGTGTGGTGATGTATAAGAATAGGAGATGGAGAAAAAGGGTGACAAAAAACAAAAAGAAAAAGAAATGAATGAATAATTGCCGTGTGCCCTATTAGCAGTGTCAAACATAGAATTAAATAAAGGTTTTGAAAAAGAAAAAAAAGAAGTAGAAGTCGATGAAGAAAAACTATGTAACAAGTAAGTTCAGCAGAAAATAAAAGCAGTTTCTAGTAGTAGTAGTAGTTGTAGTAGTAGAAGGAGAAGGAGAAGGAGAAATTACAATTGGGTAGAAAGAAGAAGGAGAAATTACTGCTTCGGTAGGAAGGAGAAGGAGAAGGAGAAGAAGGAGAAGCATGAGAAGAAGGAGAAGCCTGAGAAGAAGAAGGAAAGGAGAGAAAGGGAAAAGAGGAGAAGAAGGAAGTGGAGAGAAGAGGAATGAGAGAAGAAGGAAATGGAGAAGGGGAAAAGGAGAAGAAGAAGACATTAGTGTTCGGGTAGAAAGAAGGAAATAAGGAGGAGAAGGAGAGGAAGAAAAGGAGAGAAAAGAAGAAGAAGGAGAAATTAGTGCTTGGGTAGAAAGAAGAAGAAGGAAGAAATTAGTGCTTGGAGAAAGAAGAAGAAGGAGAAATTAGTGCTTGGTAGAAAGAAGAAGAAGAAGAATTAGTGCTTGGGTAGAAAAGAAGAAGAAGAGAAGATTAGTGCTTGGGTAGAAAGAAGAAGAAGGAAGAAATTAGTGCTTGGGTAGAAAGAAGAAGAAGGAGAAATTAGTGCTTGGGTAGAAAGAAGAAGAAGAGAAATTAGTGCTTGGGTAGAAAGAAAAAGAAGGAGAAATTAGTGCTTGGGTAGAAAGAAGAAGAAGAGAAATTAGTGCTTGGGTAGAAAAAGAAGAAGAGAAATTAGTGCTTGGGTAGAAAGAAGAAGAAGAAGAGAAATTAGTGCTTGGGTAGAAAGAAAAAAGAAAGAGAAATTAGTGCTTGGGTAGAAAGAAGAAGAAGGAGAAATTAGTGCTTGGGTAGAAAGAAGAAGAAGAGAAATTTGCTTGGGTAGAAAGAAAAAAAGGAAAGGAGGAGAAGCATGAGAAGAAGCAGAATGAGAAGAAGGAGAAGGAGAATGAGAAGAAGGAGAAGGAGTGAAGTAGGAGAAGGAGAGAAGAAGGAAAAGGAAAAGGAGAGGAGAAGGAGAAATTAGTGCTTGGGTATAAAGAAGAAGGGGAAATTAGTGCGTGGGTAAGAAGGAGAAGGAGGAGAAGAATGAGAAGGGGAGAAGAAGGAGAAGGAGGAGAAGAATGAGAAGGGGAGAAGAAGGAGAAGAGAGGAGAGAGAAGAGAAGGAGATTTGAAGGAGAAATTAGTGTTTGGGTAAAAGGAGAAGAGGAAGAAATTAGTGCTTGGGGAAGGAGAAGGTGGAGAAGCATGAGAAGAAGGATAATGAGAAGGGGAAGAAGGAGAATGAGAGAAGAAGGAGGAGGAGAGAAGAAGAAGAAGGAGAAGGAGGAGAATGAGAGAAGAAGGAGAAGAAGAGAAGAAGGAGAAGGAGAAGAAGGAGAAGAAGGAGAAATTAGTGCTTGGATAGGAAGAAGAAGGAGAAATTAGTGCTTGGATAGGAATAGGAAGAAAGAATTAGTGCTTGGATAGAAAAGAAGAAGAAGAAGAAGTTTTTTATTTTAACAATAAAATACAAAATTAAGGACTTTAAGAAGATCTTACCTTAAGAGTTCCTCCTTCTCTCAACTTTTAGATAATCACAACAACAAAAAAAGAGCAAACTATCAAAATAACATAAAGCAACAATTTCTTGGATGTGGTATTGGATAATTCATTAATAGTTTTGACTTTTAAGATTTCCTTATTACAATATTCGGCTTTATCAGAAAACTCAAATAAAACCAATTGGCGAAATACAAAAGAACAAAAAGAACTTTGGCATCAAATGACCCGAAAAGTGTTAATATACTGTAAGAAATAACAAAACAACAACAACAACGAAAATTACCTTTAAGTCTTTATATATGGTTCAAAAGTGACATTATCATGTGAACATATACACATGACAGCTCAGTACGGATACTGGATACCTTGCAGAAGACCTGCTAGGAGTGGTGACCAATTGACATGAATGACAAGAGAGAGAGAGAGAGAGAGAGAGAGAGAGAGAGAGAGAGAGAGAGAGAGAGAGAGAGAGAGTCTTGTAAATCTGCTGTCAGTACGATCCGATAATGATGACTACAAACACATCAATAATTTCTTTCAAACCTTTTAATTCAAAACTTGAATAATGGACATAAGCACATTTTTGAATGGATTTTTTTCTCACTTTAATGTCATTAAGTGACTGGTACTCCTAATTATGCTGCCATAATAACTGGTCGAATTTTGCTTTGTGTTATGAGCTAAATTTTGAGGTACCATTGATCTTCAGATACGCTCATGCTAATCAATTCACTAAAAATATTTAACTTTTAAAATTTATTACGCCAAAGGAAAATACTATTTATAAAAAATAAACATTAAAACATATTACTGCACATAATACATTACGTACCATTCTGTTAATCTATTAGGAAAAAGAAAAGAAAACACTCCCAAATGAACCCATCCAAAGTTATCCATTCAGTCGATTCACAATATAGTCCAGGTGTTATCAAACTTTTAAGTCCGTTAACCCCTACAAAAATTTGATTGACCTATTATGGTCCCCTTTCTTATATATATATATATATAATATATATATATATATATATATATATATTTACCAACTCATCGCACGAGTAGGATGTTTCACAAGGTCAATTTCTTAAGCGGAGTTCAACAGGTTTAAATTCAGAGTTTTCCTTCTCCTAGACCGGTTGCCTAACCAATGTTAAAGAGCTCAATCTGCCCTACTATTTACCCATAGCTGGAGGGAGAGTAGGATTCATACCTTTCCCAAGGGTATTAGCGCTAAGTGAAATGTAATTACCACGTCCAGGATTTGAACTCGGGGTGACGAGTCCATTTCCTATGACTTTAACCATTACACCACGCGCTTCTACTCCCCTTTCTTATATACAAAGAAAAATATTTTCTTATATACCCCACTCCACCTTGCAGTTGTTTTGTTGCAACCAATTAAGTAATTAATGAATTCTGCACAAACGTTTATGTAAAATTGTTAATTGTAAAATAACCATAAAATAAACAGTAAAGTAAGCATAACATGTAAAAAAGAGTTGCAAACATAATACTAACTTAATATCATAACAAGGAAGCACATTTCCTAATGTAATGGGTGAATCTGATGACTTTTGATAAGTTCATAAATATTGAGATTAAATTTTTGAAAATATATCACCATGGGCATGTTCTCCAAGATTCTCGTGGAATTAATTTCTTCTAATTATTTATAAGGCTTAGTAGTTTCCATAGACCCCTTGATTGACCTCCGAATACTTATACACTCATGAGTTCTTGTGTAGACTATGGGGCTTATGTAGACAACTTTGAGAAATCCTGATCTAGTCAATATATATTTTTTTAGCGATGAAAGGGACAAGAGTTATTTTGACAGAAGAACAATGATTTCGAAGAACCGATTGAAAATAAGTGGTTGCGTGAGAAAAAGAATAAGAAAAAACGTATGTTGGTTATTCTAATTTCAGGTAATCAAAACAATTATTCTCTTTGTAATATCCCATGTTGCTAATATCCTCCCACAAAAAAAAGAATGAGAGTAATTAAAATAACAATTTAATGCTAGACTGGTATTAAAATAAAAACAAGCCCCCACAATTTTTTTTAGGAAACGGATGATGAGAATATGGGAAGAATCAACCACAATTCCCACAGGAAGTAAAAGACGTGCCAACCACGCAAAACAATTCAAAAGTAAGGATGGTTCTTGGAGTTGAAATTCTGGAAATAATTGAACATTTACATAATCATAAAAAATAAACATTAAAACATATTACAGCACATAATACATTATCTATTATTCTGTTAATCTATTAGGAAAAACAAAAGAAAACACTCCCAAATGAACCCATCCATATATATATATATATATATATATATATATATATATATGTGGCTGTTGTTGTTGTGGGCGGAATGGCCTATTGTCGGCATCGGCCGGTCAGCAAGGAAGACATATTAACTTTTCGCAAGAACTAGAACAGTGAGATTATTTTGCTGAAGTTGAGCGCCACACCTAGCATCACCTTCCAGATGCTTTACTGCTCATATCCAATTACCCAATCTGTGCCACACTTACGCTGAGTTTGCGGGGCAGGTATCGAAATTTGAATCTGTGTGTGTGTGTGTGTGTGTGTGTGTGTGTGTGTGTGTGTGTGTGTGTGTGTCTGTCTGTCTGTCTGCGTCCGTGCGAATGTGTGTATGATTTTTTAAAACTTCCTAAGTAAATAAATTGGTGGAAATAATTTCATTGACTCCGTGTATTTTAACAAAATCTGATAGTTGCCCCTCAGCCACCGGCTTCTAGAACCTATAAGATTAGTATAGATGAGTATTTGCCCTGAGAGAAATTTGAAGAATAGGATCAGGACAATCATACATTTGCTAGAACTTGACATGACCGGCCTCTTCGACCGACCGTTTTCCAAGTAAGAACTGGAATTAATTGTTGCACACCGCGGGACGACTTAGAATCTGTGTTACATATCACTCAGCCACTAGCATCTTGTCATCAGGCATTAGGGGTTACCTAATTTTCCTGGGAGATGGATGGTAGGAGTTGTTTGCATGAGTGGCCGGCCTAAATCCGTTAACACCCAGCGACTTTTTTCTTTGGGATTGGTTGAAGAAAGAAATCTACTCTACGAAGCCATCGACATTGGAAGAACTTAAAAAATTGGAAGGACGAATACAAGAATTTATTTCTGCCATTCCACAAGAGATCATCTGATCCGATTACCAAGCGACTTGAGAGCCTGCAGGCCAATGTTGGTACGTATATAAAATTTGAAATAACACTCCATCATATGTGTGGTCTCATATCTAATTGTTGTACAAATAATGGTTCAGAAATAAATTATGAAATATTCGCAATAGGGCGATACTTTACAATAGCTGATCTATCTTAAACTTTCAAATGATTAATGGAATTTATAATTATGATAGACATCTTAATATTTCTCTTGAGCTGTCAAGGTAATTTAAAAAAAAAAAAACAAATATCATATATATTTACCAACCCTCTGCACGAGCAGGATGCGACACGAGGTCAATTTTTAAGCGGAGTTCAACAGGTTTGATTTCAGAGTTTTCCGTCTCCTTGGCTGGTTATCTAGTCAGGGTTAAAGAGTCCAGTCTGCCATGCTATTTACCAATAGCTGGAGGGAGAATTGGATTCATACCTTTCCAACGGGTATTAACGCCATGTGAAATGCAAACAGCTTCGTCCAGGAATTGAACTTGTGTCAAGTCCATTTCCTACGACTAACCATTAGACCACGCCTCCATAAAAACCCAAATGTTGTATACCCGTTCAACATATCGGGTATATAAATTGAGAGAGAGAGAGAGAGAGAGAGAGAGAGAGAGAGAGAGAGAGAGAGGGGGGGGGTGAAGTGTTCTGGCTTGTTTTCTCGGTCCCCATATTCCTAAGGGCTGATTTGAAAACAATGTAAGTTCTACGGACATGTAAACAAGAAATGAAGAAACTAGATGCAATCAAAATAAAACAGTATTGGAGTAAACTGTGGCAATATACAACACAAATTCCTGGGAATCGAAAAATAAAGCATATCAAAATTAAAATCTTGAATCCCATTGAGGAATCATAGAGAAATTTGCATATTTGAAGGCACCAAGCCACGGTGGAATTCTTGACTTTTGGTGCAAAAGATTCGCGTTGATTTACAACAGACAAACTCAAAAACTATGTCAATGCCCACAAGAGGGAATGGTTGACAACAGTTAAAGTTAACCTGAATAAGGGAAATCTTTTTTAAAAAATCACATGGAACCCTTAACCCCTCCTCACTCATTGTCCAATCTCCAAGCATCATTCTTATTTATTTAACGCACTTATCACCATATCTATATATTCCTTTGCTTACTAATGTGATCTTTCCTCGGAATAATCTGATTCATATACAAAGATAAGAGGTACATGACTTCGATCGACTCAGATCAACAAATTCGGTTATTAATGATTTGAAGATTTTTCAGGCTACGGCAAAGTAAGCAACACATCATTTATTGCGGTGAATTGATGTTGGAATACAAAGGTTTATTTGACGTTAAGTATTCATAATATGATCCTGTTTGTTTATGAGGTATGAGGAAATGAGATCAGTGAAAAATCCTCACAGCCATGTTTATTTAAAAAAAAAAGAAGAATATAAAGGCGTTTAAGAGAAATACCTTTATTACGGGATGCATTCTGTTCTTTAGTCCTAGCTGAATAATCAAATCGACCTGTAAAAAAGCGATCGGTTAGAATATATATATATAAGTAAAATTTTACAGCTGTTGATATTTGCGTAATAATGATAAGAAACATCTACACACATACCGAGAATATTCGGTTGAAATAAATTTATAACATATAACATGGTCGATATTGTAACATTTTCTTTATCAATCCTATAAATATTGTGTAGTATATAATAATCCAACTATTACACACTGAGTGATCGATGTAGATTACCAATTTTAATAGATCTATATCAAAAAGTTCCGGATAGAATCATTCCAACCGTAAGCTAATCTGATTACTTATATATATATATATATATATATATATATATATATATATACACATACATAATAAGTCGACGGGGCGGCCTAAAGTCGGTATCAGCCAGACAGCGAGGGAGTCTACCCCTTTTTCAATAGCGTTAGACCAAGGAGATTGTTTTTGCATCTGAGGTGGAGTACTACACTTACCATCAGCTTCTTATTTTACCGCACATATCTCTGTGCTCTCATACACTAAGATGGCGAAGGCCGGTATCGAACCTGAACATTGTGGTTTCTTGGCTGATGCACTATCGACTGAGCATAGCAAAAGTGAGGAGTAGGAATACAAGGTGGTTGGCTGGTTGTTTTACGGCATATCAACCCTTTTTGGGTCATTTATTGTCAAATCAATTCATTTTGAGGAACAAAGGGTTATATATATATATATATATATATATATATATATATATACATATATATATATATATATATATATATATATATATATATATATATATATAGTAAAAAGTAAAGTCGACGGGGCGGCCTAAAGTTGGTACCAGCCAGACAGCGAGGGAGTCTATCCTCTTTTCAATAGTGCCAGACCAAGGAGATTGTTTTGACGTCTGTGTGTGACTTCTAATTATGCTGAAAATCCTAACCTCGGAGGGAAAAGAAGAAACTCAATAATTGCTTGAAATATGCAAACGTCTTCCTCAAGAACATCCCTACAAAGGTAACTGAGGCACGAATGGCCTACAATATATATCAATCAACACATTTTAAAAGTTAAAACAAGAAGGAAAACCCCATCCAGACTATGAAAGGCGTATGAGTTGATATCACAACCCTGAAAATTAGGATATTTAAGAATGTTCTAAAATTACAACTACGTGATCGACATTACCATGAAAACTATGGAAGACTGGAAAGTAGAACAAATAGCTGTAGAACCCCGTTAGAATAAAAAGAGGCATCTTCTATTTAGATTTATTGGTCACCTCTATTATTCTCCATGGTGATGATATTGCTAAAATATACCACACGAAGATATATTCAAAGGTTCAAGGAAGTATATCATCATCATGACACGCTAGTGGAACGGATATCCATGACAATCTCTCGCCATGTTTCAGTAAAGACGTCCTCAGCTCAGCATCCAGTATCTGGTCTTTGCTGGACGGCCCACATTGGCGTGCCCATTAGAGAACGTCACTTGTGAGTTCGTCCTTGCTTCTCCAACAGTATCCAGCACGTATTCTCTGTTTTACTCAGAAAGTTTGTGGGATAGGGAGCAAATGACCGTTCGGCTGCTTTCTTGTAACGTGTTGTTTGCACAATTTGTTTGATGTCGCATTCTTGTGCAGCTCCAATCTAGCTTATTTTCTACGCGTTTCGCCAGGGCCTAAGTGGTGCAGCCATACAATAGCACAGTTATATCTACGGCTTGGAAGAAGTGTCGCTTTACCTTGCCAGTTAGATCGGATTTTTATAAGACTGATAATATGTATATGGCATACAATACCTTCCCTGTACGTGCATTATAGATATACAAATTCCCAAGAAAAGATAAGCCACCTTACTTACATGGATGACTTTATAATTTAAAAATAACCAAACTGGAAATAAAACAGTTAAAATCTTCCCGCCAATACTTAGTAATGGAATGTGGTATTGAGAAAAGGAAAATATGAAACTATAGAAGAAATAGGTTTTACAATTCTGGCCGCCATTTTAGGCTTTTAGGTCTCCTGTTGGTAAATCAATGGTAGAAAAAGATGTAGTCTTGGTAGTAGAAAATATAGTAGTAGTATTTTGAAATATCAGGTAGAAAAGTGTGTATTGTAGCAGAGGATCTAGTCATAGTCTTTAGAATCCTTGATAAAACACGAGTGTACTTTCAGCAGAGAATCCAGTCGTAGTGCTTGAAATTCTAGATAGAACAAGAGTGTACATGTAGCTGAGAATCCAGCCGTTTTAGAAATCCTAGGTAGAACAAGAGTGTACTCGTAGCAGAGAATCCAGTCATAGTCCTTTAAATTCTAGATAGAACAAGAGTGTAATTGTAGCAGAAAATCTAGTCATAATCCTTAGAATCCTATATAAAACAAGAGTGTACTTTTAGCAGAGAATCCAGTCGTTGTCCTTCTGATATTAAGGCGAGTTAGCATCTGATTACAGAACAATTACCAACGACTTTAAATGCAATGTATCGCTTTTTATTACTTAATATCTCCTGCTGATTGGGGAAAGTCTGTAAAGAAAAGTGGGGACTTCTCGTACACTAATATAATCAAACAATATGATAAAACGGAGTTCATGTGTTTTAACAAGAGGAAGTATCTCCTCACTGGATAGTAAGCCTCTGAAATTAGTAAACCTATTCACATACCTTGCTAGTAATGTTATATAATTGTTAGTCACCTAACAATTATTTACAGTAGTATAGAAACCAAAATGGCTGTTATAAGTTGCAGCCCGCGGCCTTGAAGGATTGAATGACAAGGCTTGATCTCATCCTGATCCTTCTGGTGGATACCGTGAGAATTGGTGGAGAAGACCTTCTTCCGGTTTAGATTAGAAAGAGTTTTTAGTCAGTATCGGTCAAACCATGATGGTGGTAAGTCGTGTTAAATGCACGGCGACTCAATTTGCGCAGGTAGTCTGGTGGGGATTTCGGAATAAAATATGATCTAAAACAAATCGAAGTCTTGTGTTATTATCTAAAAACTACCAATGACACAGGGCTTCTGATAAAGAGAAATCCCCAATGGAAGACCAGACACGAAGTCCAGACGCTAGAAGACGCTAGAAGAAAAATGTAAGATACCAAAGATGAGCAGAAGATTTGTTTGTTTGATTGTTTTGTTTTACGGCATATCAACCTCAGTGGGTCATTTAATGCTGATAAAGTTTTGAAATAAATCAATTATTAATGGATAATACAATTTTCTTTATAAATACATTTTTCTATTTAACCCATAGATGGGACCCTAACAGATACTACCACTCCGGGCCAGAGTGGACCAGGGAGCAATGGTGATAAAGGGGTGCTCCACATTCCCCAAACCTCCCAAACTGGAACCTCACCATCAGATAGAGTTTAACGTCATTCCCAGGACATGTAGATCCGCAGCCACCGCCTTCTAGCACCATATGATAAAAAGGGTGGGCTTGCCATAAGGGCAATAGGGTTGGGAAATCATATAGGTGCTAGGGCTTGACGTGACCGCCGATTGATCGGAGGGGCCTCTCCAACCGCCCGCTAGCCCAAGATAGGGCCAAAGTGGAGTTATGCATGTCATGAACTGCTCATCCACCTGGGCTCTATCCTTAAGCATCACGGGTTGCCACCCACGGCCAACAGGTGGTCCCATTGGGGGAGTCTTACCCCTCTGCAGAGGTGCAGTCGCTGCATTATAACGCCCCAGCCGACAGGGCGGATGAGCAGAAGAATACTAGAAGAAAGAGAGTATACAACAGAATGTTATGTCAATATAAACATAGGGAAGTCATGGACTATTATAGAAGGATTATCAATTATATGGGCATAAAATACTACAATAACTTTACCTAAATGGAAGTTGATTAAAGTTTGTTCTTATGTGATGGACAATGTTTCCTTATATGGATACATTTAAAAAAAATGTTTTTGGTTGGAACTGATTAAACACTTTCATTTTTTAAAAAACTTATTTACCGTTTGAAAATCTTTTCAACTTTTTGTCAAAGAATATAAAACATGCAGATTTGTTGATATACCACAGTATGATAATTTAATTACAACGTTTGATATGTTTACTTAAGAGCTATTACTAAATACTTCAATATGTAAAAATATAATTATCTCGATTAAACTCTTATTCTTTGTTTTTTTTTTCTTTCTGTTTTTCCTTCTTTTCATCGTTTCATTATGTTCGAGTGAAATAGCGTTAGAGCTTCGCCGGGTTCATCCCCTCTTTCAATCTTTATTCTATAATCTTTCTTTATTTCGCTCCTTCGTATTATATTTTTCTGTGTAGCATGACCCTTTTCTTCCCTTTCTTTATCATAGAAATGGAATGGTCCATTATTTTACACAAATAAGAAATAAGAATTCGGTGGATAAGCAACAACAGATTATCAGCATTTACATGTTTGAATTTCAGCTTCGTATATTTCGACGGTCTCATTTGTAAGAGGGTGTTGCGATCATACTATTAAGGATCACGAGTATTAATAGGGAAGTGCGGTGGTATACTGGTTAGAGTCGCAGGAAATGGACTCGTCGACCCGAGTTCAATTCCTGGACGAAGCCACAGTTCACATAGCGCTAATACCCTTGGGAAATGTATGACTCCAACTATTCTCCTCTAGCTATCGGTAAATAGTGGATCAACCAGGGCTATTTAACCTTGGTTAGGCATCAGTCTAGGAGGAGAAGAACTCTGAATTCAAACCTGGTCACGACTAGAACAGACTCAGGCCTACCTAGTGATCTATTTAAAAAAAGAGAAAATAATATATACATTAAGATTATCATAGCACACTGACCTTATCAACATTTTATTGCCAACAAAAATAAAATTAAAACGGAACAACATTAAGAACTGTTTCTTAGAAGCATTCGGTATCGAGAAATGAAAAAAAAACTTATTTCAATATCGGTTGTCTTTATTTGTTCCTTCAGATTATCACTACAACGGTCCCTTCTCTCTCTTTACAAAAAAAGAGACATTGATACTACAACTGCTACTACAACCACTGCTACTCCTGTCACGACGACTGCTACTGCAAATAAACAGTCCGTTTTTTTTAGGCTGGAAAATAATACATTCAGTTGTTCGCATACTGTTCAGGACACATGGCTCACTAGATTACGCCTCACACCCACCCCATCTGTTTGTTTGTTTTATTTTATTTGTGTTGTGTGTGTGTGTGTGTGTGTGTGTGTGCGTGCGTGCGTGCGTGTGTGTGTATGTGTACATACGCGTCTGTGCATGTGTGCGTATGTATGTGTGTGCGTGTATGTACGCTTATTTTGGCTTACTTTTAAAATAGTATTTTCAGCATCATTAGTTTAGGATAATGAGAAAAAGAATACTGAGTAAATAAGTATTATTAATATTTCACTTCGTGAGAGTTTTTCACACCAACGTAAGCTGGTGGTTTTTATTATTATTATTATTATTATATTAGTTTTTTACACCAGCGTTTAGCTGATGGTCTTTCCCTAGAGTCTGGGTGACAACAAGTCTCATAAGGTCACCAGGTCACTTCTGAATATTCTAGATTATTTCAGCAATACTGTTCAGAAAACAGTTTTGCTGAAATAATCAATATAATCTCAATTCTTCCTCTGATTTCCAGCCCCCCCCCCCAGTCTTTTTCTCAGGCAAGGTCCAAGTATTTATTTATCACTTTTTTCCTTCATATTACACCTGAGATCTGCTGGAACTGCAACATCTACCAGATGAGAATCTCTTTTTTTTCTTTTGTTAATCAATTATAAGTCTGCTCTTCTAGCTGGGATAAGGTGATCCGTCTTTATCTCAAAATCCCAGAGAATCTTATGCGTTTGATTCTCAAGAACAGGTTCTCGTGTATGCATATACCATTTTGCTGTATTTTGCTTCGATATAATTTGTTCTCATGGCATTATTTTGTGCAGCAATTATTAGTAATTCAGTTTCTCTTTTGAGGTTTCCTATTCTTAACCATGTCCAAGTTTTTTTTTCAGTGCAACCTCACCAATTTGTCGTTTGAAGTATCCATATAATTGTTTTTCTCCTCATCTTTGCTTTCTTGTTTTCTCTGTTTGACCATATGCTGCATCTGCTGTTATTGACTGTCATAAGTAATCTTTATTTGCTCTTTTTTGTGCAGTCCTCTACGTTGTAAAGACCTCTTCTCCCTTCTTTTCTTGAAACATAGAACCTATCTCTATCGTGTCTAGGGTGTAAAGACTTGTGCATTGTCAATAATTGTCTAGCCCTTTTGTCAATCAGTCTGAGATCTTTTTCAATTTTAAGAATGGCCAAGAGTATCTTATAATGGGGACGGTCCTGGTACTTATTCCTTTTGAAAAAAATTCTGCTGTTGAGCTTGGTTTCTAGAAGTTTTCTTGTTCTCCCGGTGTATTCTTTTTTAACTTTTCCTTTAATCACTGATTGCTTGATAGTTTCTGCTTCTAAATTCCTAAATATTTCTAACTTTCTTTTTCTTTAAGTATTTTATATGGTCCTGATTTGGTTATTATATTCAGTTCATTAGTTTTCCTTTCCCCTTTTTAATCACTAACAGGACTCATTTTTTCAATTCCGATTCCATTCGAATATATTGGCTGTATATTCTAATTGCTTGTACCAGTGGTCTCCAGTTCTTTATTCATTTCTTGCAAACTTTTTTATATCATCCATGTACATGAAGTGGTTTATTTTTTCCTGTGATTTAGTAAATTTGTAACCCACTGTCCACTTTCGAAGTATGTAGCTGAGTGGCATCATCTTATTATAATGGAGATTGTGAGTTTATCTGCTGTAACCGAAACTATATTACTATACAAGTCACAATTCCCTTTGTTATTTACATCACATTCTCCATGATTTTATTTTTATTTAAACCTCAATTATTAATAACATTGTTTTACATTATTAATACTGTTGACCATATCTACATCCTAATAACATGCAATTGAATTTATATATACAACAGAATAGCGGTTTACAGTGTGAATGGTAAGGCTAATTTGGATATTGATCTTAAAAATTTGATTTTAATAAATATATGCTTACTATTATTGATTTCTAATTGTTTGGTTTTATCTTATTGAATATGAGCAAAAATCTCTGAGATAAATCTTAAAAGAAATCCATTAACAAGAAGAAATAACTGTCATTTTATTCTTTACTTCCTATTTTAACTAAATAGTTAAATTAGCAAAATTTACCAATGAAAGACGGGAGTAATGAAAAAGGATAGAAGAGTTAGTTTCAAAGTTGTTATATTTTTCAATCGTACCCCCTCTGTTCCAATTTTTTAATTATCTACATTCTTATTTAGTTTCATTAGCATTTCTAATTTAATATGATATTTTATTATATTAAAACTTAAATACTTGCACCCAGAGGGTGCATATATTTGCTAGTTGCTATAATAAACAGTAGTGGTGATTGCGAGTCACCTCTTTGGATTTTTACTTCTGCCTGTTCTTGCTCTCCTGCTTGTAACTGGACTCTCCTGTTTTCCATGGCTTTTTTTATGATATTTAGGATGTTGTTGTATCTTTTGTACATTTTCAAATATTCGATAATCCAGCTATGTGGGACCATGTCATAGGCCTTTCTGTAATCGATCTATGTCATTGTAATATTTTTGCGCTTTTTTCTAACTCCCTTAAGGATGTGTTGTTCATTATAAAGTAAGTCATGTGTTCATCTTTTTCATCCGCGGCATCCTTTCTGTTCTTCTGGGAAAAGTTTAAGCCAATTAAATGAAAAAATATATTTCTTGTTTTATTACCGCAGTCAGTATTTTCCATATTATTGGTAAACACGTTATTGGTTTATCTCAGAATGGTTCCTTTTTGTGGTTTTTTCTGAATTAGGGTAGTTATTCCTTTTGTGATCCATTTTGGTATATTTGGTTCTTGTAGACATTTGTTCGCTCGTGGATGGAAGTGAATCTTTTGAACTAGAATTCATGTGTGCATCATGGCCTGGTATTTTCCAGTATGCTACTTTCTTGAGCGTTGCACTGAGCGTAATTATGTGCATACTTGCCACAGGTCCTTCCTCGATTTCTTTTAGATCATTTTTAAATTATTATTATTATTATTATTATTATTATTATACAACATGACAAGTAGGAAACTTACATGGAAACAATAGCTTACTATCAGCGTTTTCTTATAAATACATTCAATCATGATTTATTGTTTCTCACTTCTCGAGACAGTCTTCAGTGGCATTTAATTTCAGAATCAATTTACATACACATTACTCTTACTTATTACGTGCGGTCAGAGAGCCCGCCCGGTCAATTAGTTGGTCACGTCAAGCCCTAGCACCTACAACATTGTCAGAATCCTATTGCCATTATGGCAAGACATAACCCTGTTTATCGTATATGTGCTAGAAGGCGGTGGCTGAAGGTCTTAGTATCCTGGGTATGACGTTAAACTGCATCTAGAATGAAGTTCCAGTTCAGAAGGTTAAGAGTATTTACGGGCTTTGAAGAAGCTCTTACTTCTCCGTAGTTGTGGGCAAATTGTCGGACTAAAGAAGACAAACACACGATGGATATTTAATACATGTATTGACAAATAATACAAGAAATTGTTGCAAATTTTATGCAAGTTTTTTGTATTGGCGCCAACATACGATGATGGCGAATCGCCCCCTAGCGACAGGGGAAGATAATTAACTGCGGAATTTCCAACAAGGTCTGGGAAGCAACCCTGCATCACCACTGACCCGAAATGGTGGTACCTGTTAGGGTCACATCTATAGCATAGATAGAAGAGATCTGTTTTGAACAAACAACACCCATCAAGAATGAATAAAACAAAAATGTATTCGGCATAAAATAACCCATTGGGTTGTCATGCTGTAAATCCCAACCAACCAACCAACCAACCAAGTGATCATGCATGGCTATAGGATGTATTACTTCTCACTTGAAGACCGTTTTCTGTGGCCCCTAATATCAGAATCAATTTACATACACAGTACATAATTTTTACTAGAATTAGCTGAAACTAATATATAAATGAATAATTTAATAAGAGGACGTACTGTATAATTAAGATTTATTATTTATATCTATCAAGAAATTATAATGATAAGAGTGAGCGTTAGTGTAGACCCCACTTTCTTTTAAGTTATGAATTGGATGAGATATTGCTTTATTCTCTAAGAGTGTGGTTATTGTGCTAGCATAAATCTCGCTACGATGGGCCATTTGACTGTCTGCAATAGAATCAAAAGTAAACCAAAACTTTTCTCATTTATAGCCCTCAATGGCGAACGATGAGTGGCAATACTATATTTTTCATTAACATACAGTAATACCTCGGTTCTTGAACGACTCTGAAGTAGAATAATACAGAGTTCGAACCAAAAAAAGAAAATGGGTAAAAAATGCCTCAGCTGTAGAACAAATTCTCGGACTTCGAACACATCAGTCCAACCGAGGTTGCTGTTGGAGAGATTGCACTTCTTTATGAGATGGTGTCGATGGGGAAAATTATGGAACTTCCCCCTTCCATCCTTTCACATACGCCATCACATTGAAGCCAAAAATGTACGGAAAGATGATAAAGAATTAGGTTAAATATGACTTTTGTTTGTTCCTTTTTGTATTTACGTTTTAATATTATCTGTTGTTTAAATAAACGCCGTTCCATATAGTATACAATTATAGGCACATTAATAGGCATTATGGTCAAGAACCCATAAATCCAGTTTACACTATTTATTATGGGAAACATTGTTTCAGTTTTGGACAAATCGATTTTCGAATATAATTTTTTAATGATTATGTTCGCGAACCCAAGTTCCACTGTATTTTCTTTTAGCTAATAAAAATAAATACATAACGTGCCGCAAAAGATTTTATTCTTAAAAATTGGGTTGCCACATTGGTCAAGCTCTGGGCCACATTGGTCAAGCCTAGACTGACAAACCCGTCAAACGTACAACTAACAATGGACTTTTGGTGTTTGGAGATCCAATTTACTAGCAGCACCTGAAATATTTATTAAATAGAGAATGACCACAGAGATGAACAGTTTATGCACAGACCAGAATCTTTCCTTGAAATTGATGAGCAAGATATAAAAATAAAAGATCACATTGGCGAAAAACTGACAATAACCAGACATCGTTGACTCTATACTCATGCTAACTTAACTTAAATGAATATATATATATATATATATTATATATATATATATATATATATATATATATATATATATATATATGAATTTGTGTCTCTCTCTGTGAGTGTATGTATGTATATATAGACATTAACATTAATAATGCAGTTTGTTATTTTTATAAATAAAGAATGCTCAATATCTATGACAAAAGTATTTATATCTAAATCAGTTTAGACCCTTGGTCTAATGATCACCTGTAAGAAAGCACCATTGATTTTGTATACAATATACTTACTTAGATCTTTCTCTCTCTCTCACTATATATATATATATATATATATATATATATGTGTGTGTGTGTGTGTGTGTATGTGTGTGTGTGTGTGTGTGTGTGGATGACTATATACAAGGTATGTCATGAAAGTATTGAGATTGAAGCTGTATTTCCTAAGATAGAAATGAACAATGAATGGAACTTTAATGTTTTCTGAATACAGTCTCGAAATTGATGAGCAAGATATAAAAACAAAAGCCACAACTTCGGTCAGAAGACCAGACGTAGTTTTTGTTAGAAAAATGAATTAACATGTCAACTCGTAAGTTTACCTGTTCCTCCGTATTACGATATAAAAATAACGTAGTGATAAAAAAAATAATGATAATAATAAGTATTAAGCTGTGTTAAGAATTCTATGTAATTATCGCCCCTGCCAGAATTGATCCTGCAACCTAGAGAGGATTGACATTAAAACTGTAAAAACTGTGTCCAAATTATCAAACCTCATCTCAACTGATGATGTTTTACTATGAAAATGCATTGGAAATGACTTCTACTATAGAAATGCATTGGAAATGACTTCTACTATAGAAATACATTGGAAATGACTTCTACTATAGAAATGCATTGGAAATGACTTCTCCTATAGCAATACATTGGAAATGACTTCTACTATAGAAATGCATTGGAAATGACTTCTACTATAGCAATACATTGGAAATGACTTCTACTATAGAAATACATTGGAAATGATTTCTACTATAGAAAATACATTGAAATGACTTCTCTATAGAAATGCATTGGAAATGACTTTCTCCTATAGCAATACATTGGAAATGACTTCTACTATAGAAATGCATTGGAAATGACTTCTACTATAGCAATACATTGGAAATGATTTTACTATAAAAATGCATTGGAAATCATCTTTTGCCCGCGAGTCAAGAAACTTGGTGTGTAGAGAAAGGAATTTACACGCTCAGATTTTCAATTTGAATATATTTGTAGCTAAATCGTCTTTCACTTGAGTTTCACTGTCAAACGTTTAAACTGTTAAGCTATTAGCGAGATGAATGTTATTAGGTACGCATACTCGGGTCGACTGAGTCTTGTTGAGTCCTCAGAATAGACTCAAAGTCTATGTTATAATTTCCTGTAAGCAAAGAACATTCCACCGTTTAATTCAATTAATAAAAGTGTATTTATTAAGAGAAACGCTTTCTTTCTCATTCACATTTCTTCGTTGGCTTTTATCAATTAGGTAAAAAGACTTTAAAATGCTTCAGTTGCTTTACACCGAATCAAACTATTCTTGATGTTTCTGTTGCTCTTCTTACAGCGTCATTCCCCTTCAAGATTCATTCCATTTCCCTTTTCATCGATTATTTTTGTGTATGTTCACTTTTCAGGAATTAAACGGTGACGATACTTTTTCTATAGAATTTCTATTCTACATATTAAATAAAAGTGGATTATTTTCGTCGGCTGTTTTAGTAATTATGGCTTTTTATTTATAGAGAGTGATGCTTTGATGAAGAAAAAAATGATTCTTATCAGTTTCTATTCTTTTAATGTGTGTCACCGCTTTGTTAAAAATGCACGCAATGCATCTTTCATATTTACCTGTCGTTCCTTCTTCTTCTTCTTCTTCTTCTTCTTCTTCTTCTTCTTCTTCTTCTTCTTCTTCTTCTTCTTCTTCTTCTTCTTGGAGATAATAATAATAGTAATGATAATAATGAAGAAGAAGAAAGAAAGAAAGGAAAACGAAAGTAACTATGAAAGATGCAATGCGTGCAATTTTAACAAAACGGTGAAACACATTAAAAGAACTCTTCTCCTGCTTCGTTTTCTACTTCTGTTGCATTTTATGGATTAGCATTGAATGGTTTTAGTCACGTGGTACATGCGATGAAATAAAATGGCTGCACAAAACAGAATGCACTAAAAACAAGAGATGGAAATTATTCTATCAGAAAGGTAGAAGACAAAAATAAAAGCAGAAAATTTAAAAAAAAAAAAAAACGAATGAAAGAAAGAAAAAATCAACAGAACAGAGATATGAATATGTACAAATAAACGATAGAAAAAAGATAGATATAGACATATAGGAACAAAGGGATTATATATATATATATATATATATATATATATATATATATATATATATATATATATGAGAGAGAGAGAAACTGAGTGTGTGTGTAAGAGAAAAGAACAATGACACACACACACACAAACACACACACACACACACACACACAACACATATATATAATATATATATATATATATATATATATATATATATATATATATATATTATATACATATATAATTGAAATTTACCTGAGTATTGAACTCGAACTCGCATACATTTTCTGTCTCACTTATTCCATCTATCTCCCTCTCTCAAACACTTACCACACACACACACACACACATATATATATATATATATATATATATGTGTGTGTATATGTATGTGAAATATATCGGAACATATTGAGATAGTTGAATAGATTGATGTATCGATGAATAAATAGATATGAACAAGTTGAGATAGGTATATAGATAGACATATAGATAGATATGAAAATAAAAAATACGTAGGTATAATTTTGAAGGAAGAATTAATTATTTTAAAATTTGATATATAAATTGTTTTAAATATCTTCCCTTTTGAACAATCTACCAGAAAAATTGGAACTGACTGTTGTATCTTTATATGAATATATTGCAATGCGAATGTAGATACATTGATTGATTGATTGATTGATAGATATGAACAGAGTGAAAGATACAGAGATGAAATAGATGGTTAAGAACAGATTAAGATAAAAGAATGTGATAATTAATGAACAGATTGAGACCGTCTGACAGGGTGGTCTCTAGCAAGTTTGTTAGCTAACTAGCTAAATATGGAGATAGATAGATATAAATTGTTTACGGATTATAGCAGATGAGCTAGTTAATGAAGAAATAGTGACAGACCGGCTGAAATACATACACAGATACATACATACATAGATTCAGACAGACAGACACACACGCACATTTATGAATACGCATGCACACACACACACCACACACACACACACACACACACACACACATCTATGAACACGCATGCACACACACACACGCATTTATGAACACGCATGCACACACACACATATATATATATATGAACACGCATGCACACACACATATATATATGAACACGCATGCACACACACATACACACACATATATAATATATATATGAACACGCATGCACACACACACACATATGAACACGCATGCACACACACACACACATATGAACACGCATGCACACACACACACACACACATGCACACACACACACACACATATATGAACACGCATGCACACACACACATATATGAACACGCATGCACACACACGCATATATGAACACGCATGCACACATTATATATATATATATATTATATATATATATATATATAGAGAGAGAGAGAGAGAGAGAGAGAGAGAGAGAGAAAGAAAGAGAGATAAATACGTTGATAGATATACATATAGATAAATAGATAATGAACAGTTTACAGATTATAACAGAATGAGCTACTAAATGAACATACCATAATAAACTGACGGATATATTCATACATGCATACAGACCGACATACATACATATACACGCACACAGATTATATATATATTACACGAACAGTTGACGGATGATAACAAAATTACATAATTAATGACCAGACTGTGACAAACAGACTTGCTGATAGACAGAGAGACATATAGATGAATACATAGATATACAGATAGATATGTAGATAAGATTAATTTCAAATTAGAATAAGCAACATAATTGAAAGACGGCTTCATATATATATATATGAGAGCGTGTAAGCGAGAGAGAGATAGATAGAGAGAGAGAGAGAGAGAGAGAGAGAGAGAGAGAGAGAGAGAGAGAGAGAGAGAGGGGGGGGATCCGAGAACGGATTGTCTGGTTTAGTTTACAAAAGAAGAACGAGACAAAGTGTTTGAAATTGTGTTGGCTGTAAATAATAAAATAAAGTGTTTTGGTCTGTGAGGGGTGCGGGGGAACCTGATATGACTCCCCAAAGCAAAGAAAGGGGACAAACATAAAGTGCGTCATGGGGGGTTGGGGTGCCATGTCTTCAATAAGGGATCCGACTCTTCCATGTCCCATTTTTGACTAACATGCAGAAGCGGGACCCTACACTGTGTTTGGCTCCATGCATGACAAACCAACCGTGTCCACTCGACGGGAGAGAGAAGCAAAGACGAGACACGTAATGTAACATGACAGGAAGAAGAGACACAGTTGTCTTGATTGTTCTTGCGTGTTTTGCCCAACTCTGAATGGGAAGAAAAAAAAAAGACTTAGATGCTTTGCCTTCTTCATAAGATACTGATGAGGGTGTTTTTGTGCGTTTGTGTGTCTGTGTTTATGTGCGCGTACGCGTGTGTCTTTTTTTTTTTCAACGAAAGAGTTCTATGATATTTCATGTGTGTATATGTGTGCTATCAACAGCATAAAGTGTTATCAAATGTGTGTGTGTGTTTGTGTGCGCTCGGGCGTGTATGTGCGTTTCTGTGTGTGTCTCTCTCTCTGTATATGCGTATGTCTGTGTCAGTGTGTGCGTTTCTGTGTCTCTCTCTGTATATGCGTATGTCTGCGTCACTGTGTGTTTCTGTGTTTCTGTGTGTCTCTCTCTATGTGCTAGGATGGCCCAAAATTCGTCTGCTTGCAACAGATTTTTTGTTTTAAAAACGAATTAAAATTAATTAAATCGATTATTTAAGGTCAAAATTTTGTCTAAAACGATAAGTAGTAACATAATGACCACCATTAAAAAAAGAAAAACATCATTACATATACAATCTCTTTAAAAAATTTAAAACGAGTTTTTCGGTCAATTTCTATCGCTTTCGGTCTGAGACGCTGGTTTAAAATGGCTTTTTTTTACAAATTTAATGTAACATTCGCGATTACAAAAATATTTACCAAAAATCAAGGAATTAATGAATTTTATAATGCATCAGTTATTTTATTTCAAAACTTTAATTAAGTATTTTTGCTATGAAAAATGAATATATAAAATTAACTAAAATATGAAAAGCCTGATGTTAAGTTTAAAATATTATATTTTTAGCTTCTAGAAATAAATATCTATTTAATGCAAACCTTATTTTAGTCAACCAAAGTATGCTTTTTGAAGAAAAACTCTATTGAAAATGTAGGCCCCCACCCACTTTTTAAGCAGAAAAAATATCGACGTATAATTTTTTCTTTTATAAGATAATAGCCAATTAGATAATTATCGAAATGAGTAAAAAAGAAATCTAAAAAAAAAAATTCATTTATTTTCCGATTTTCGGTACATATTTTCTGATAGATAAGCCACCGTAATTTTTTTTTCTATTCATAACTTCGGTCTTTCATCTCTTTATTTATACTGTAATTAGTACAGTATAAGACTTAACCCCAAAATGTTACGCCCCCAACATAAGGGATGTCGAAATAAAGTGACCTGAAAAAATGAGAAAGTTTTGAAATAAAATGAATAATACATTATAAGGAGCATTCTTTGATAAATAAACACTGAAAATTTCATTAAAATCCGATAATTCCCTGATTTTTGGGAAATTATTTTCTGTAGGGGGAATAAATTCATTTTGTCAAAAACGCATTTTACGTCAATTTTGGGCCTCCCTAGTATGTGCGTATGTCTGTGTCAGTGTATATGTGCGTGTGTCTGTATGCATGTTAGTGTGAGTGTTTGTATGTGTACCTCTGTGCGTGTACGTTGTGTGTGTGTGTGTGTGTGTGTGTGTGTGTGTGTGTGTGTGCATGTGTATGGGTGAGTATATGTCTGTATGTATGTTTGTTTTTGGTGTGTGTGAGCGTTTGTGCGCACAAGTACACTTTTTTTTTTGTCTATGCACGAACTCTACGATTGTTCATGTGTCCTCATGTGAGCTATCAACTGCATGAATCGCTATCAATGTGTTTGCAATTGTGTGTATCTGTGTGTGAGTGTGCGTGTGTGTGCGTGAGTGTGTGTGTCTGCGTCTGTACATATGCACGTACATGTGGGTCTTATTTTTTTAAGCAAGTATTCTGCGATTATTCATGTGTGTATATGTTGTGCTATCAACTGCATGAAGCGTCATCAATGCATTTGAAGCATGTATTATAAGAATGATAACGGCATTTAGAGTTAAACAAGACTAAGTATCAGCAAACAAATAAATAAATAAAGCTGAGTTGTTGTTTTTTTGTTTTATTTTTTATTTTTTGTCTTTGGTGCATGATCTTCAAATATTTGAAAGAAAAACGACCTCTTGTCGGATTAGATATACCTAATTTATCAACAGTGCCAGTGGCCGATGCTTGTGTTTAGCTAACCCCTCTCTCACAAACAGGATGAGATACAAGGTCAATCTTTTGGCGGAATAGAGATCGTTTGAATTCATAGTCTTCCTTTCCTTAAACTGGTTGCCTGGCCCAGCCTAAAGAACCCAAACTGTCCTATTATTTACCCATAGCTGGAGGGTGAGCAGATGGACCCAAAGACAATAACGCAAAGTGAAACGCAAACATCTCCCTGTATATATTTACCAACCCCTCCACTCGAGTAGGATGTGAAACAAGAAGAGTTTAACGCTTAGGTTTAGTTTTCGTTCTCGTAGACCTGTTGCCTAACGAAGCTTAAAGATTACAGTGTGCCCTATTATTTACCCCTAGCCTGATGGGGGAAAGTTGTGTGTATACCTTTCCCAAATGTGTTTGTGCTATGTGAAATGCAAACAGCCTTGTTGAGGCATCGATTTCATTTCCAACGACGATAACCATTACACTACGACCTCATAATCAAGTTCAAATAGAATTTCAATTTCGGTCTTTAAATCCATGTCTTCGGTGATAACCGTTACACATCTACGCCACCAATGACCAATGTTTTTAAACCAATCGATACATTTTGAATACTTACACAACCTCATATTCTAACACAAATTTACCTTATTTAATTGTATATTGAAATTGATTTATCATATAAACATCTAAGAGCATCTGATTAAAATGTTAGAATCACAACCAATCAATATCTCATCAGGTGCTCGTTTGTTGTTTGGGTTTACGGCATATCAACTCACTGGGTTATTTTATGCCGATGACGTTTGTTTTATTCATTCTTCATGGGTACTCAATTTTTTAAAACACATTTTTGAAACTTTTTTTTTTTTTATTTAACTCATAGATGGAACCATAACAGTTACTACCACTCCGAATAGGAGCAATGGTGATGAAGAGGTGCTCCTCATTCCCCAGAGCTCCAGAACTGGAACCTCACCATCAGATAGAGTTTAACGTCATAGACAGGACAAGAAGACCCTCAGCCAATACCTTCTAACACATATGTAACAAAAAGGGATGGGGCTTGTCATAGGGGTAATAGGATTGTGACAATCATATAGGTGATAGGGTTTGACATTAAAACTGTAACCAATCGACTGACCGTATAGCCTAAGTAAGAACAAAAGTGGAGTTGCTTGTCAGACTGCTTAGACACCAGGATTCCGTCCTTAAGCATCACGGGTCGCCACCCACAGCCAACAGATGCTCCCATTCGGGGATCTAACCTTTCTGCAGAGATGTAGTCGGTGTATTCAAAAGCCTCATTCGACAAAGCATAGATTGTCTCGTTTTTTTTTTTTTTTTGGTACTTCTTGGGGGTCGTGTTGGCAGAGGATCGAAATTTAGGAGACAATAAAAAAAATCTCCGAAGTATTTCGGAGTCTCTTGTCGAGAAGACGTCGAAAAGATTTACATTGGGTTTCAGAAATACGCAATTATGAGGATAAGACGGTGGATTTTACACTATTAGTCCCTTAGAAAACACTAAACTCAGATACAGCATTATTTACAGCTGAAGTGATTTAATCATATGTTATCCACATAGTATGAATTGTTTTTCCCAAGAACAAACGTATTTTTACTACAGAGATTTATTTCGCATATAAATCTACAACTTTTAGGTATTATTTTTTTTTGGGGGGGGGGAAATGCTCAGTTTAAAAAACAATTCTCGGAAATTGAAAAAAAAAAAAAAAAAAAAAGGAAGATTAATATCAAAAGGTAGAAGCGAACAAATATTATGAATGATTGATTGATTGACTTTAATGGCATGTCAACTCGTATCGTGTTATTTTATGTTTAAGGGTTTGGGAATCAATTGTACATTTCTGTATACACTAGCAGAACCTGTGGATATACCGCAGTATGATTAATTATTACAACGTTTGATTGCTAAATATTTCAATATATAAAAACTATAATAACCTTGATTTAACTCTCTCTCTCTCTCTCTCTCTCTCTCTCTCTCTCTCTCTCTCTCTCTCTCTCTCTCTCATACACACTTACTTTTTTCTTTCATTACTTCTTTTCATCTTTTCATCCTGTTCGAGTGAAACAGATTAGAGTTATCGATTCCACGCCTTCTCACTCTCTCTCTTTCCTCTACTGTCTTTCTTGCTTTATTATATTTTTTCAGTGTAGCGTGTCATTTTTCTTACCTTTCTTTCTTTAAAATAAAAACGGAATAGTTAATCATTTAGTTGAGGTGAAAGCACTCATAAGAAATAAGAATTCGGTGGATAAGCAGCCCAGATAATTAGGATTTACATTTTTGCCGTTAATCTTGGACGATTTCGGCGGTCTCATATTTAATCAGGTGTTACACGATGATAACAGTCGTGTTTTCAGGAACGCGAGTATCTCCTCTAGTATAAATGTATAGATAATGGTGTGTGTTAGAGGCTAAGAATTGACACAAAGTCACAAGTGTGCGGGATAGAGTGAAGATTGAACTCGCTATTTAGTAGTTAGATCTGCTAGACTAGATGGCTGAAAGTTACATCAGCATGGGACACCGAAAACACACGATGCTGCTATGTGATACAAGTTCGGTTTAATGCAAGAAGCAAACATGTCTGGGAGCTGTGTTAAAATTCCGTAGCCCCTTCAGCATTTCCCTTCAGAGAGGTCTCAGTCTCTGAGAAATACACCCAGTTCTTATAGATTTAAGACGCGGGGACAGATACTGCTAAAGAGAGGGAAAGAACACCGTGAACACAGCTGATTATTTTATGTACCTTCCCATACAAAAGACGTTAAAATATTATCTGAATTCCCACGAAGATGCATTGTGAGACAAGGTAGTTTTAAGGGGTGTCCCGTAGGAAGCACGACTCCCAAAATGGCTGTTAAAAATACTTAGTTTCTGTTGGCATTGCCTTTCCGGGGCGCTTCGGGCGCCGGCCAAAAGAAGTAATCCTTTCCTATTTTTGACGAGTCGGTGTATGTCTATACTTCTTTGGTGTGTATCACTGGAACTAAGCTGAATTTTTCAAATGTTTCTCCGACGCCGAAAACTAGTTTATACCAGCATTTCTCTTCAGGGGCGCATCGGGCGTCGGGACAATAAGCCTAGCCTTTAGCTCTTTTAGAGAAGGGGGATATACTTCCTTAGGGTGGGTAAGACTCACTGGAAGTAAGCTTAATTTGAAAAAAAATATTTTTCCTGATGTCATAGATAGAGAAACTGTTAGAAGTTCTTACCGTCAAACATGAAAACTATTCACTATGAAACAACTCAATTTGAGCCACACTTACTTGAATGGGAAAACAAAGAAAATAAAAAAGAATAAAATAAAAAGAATAGAAGAATATTTTTTTAAAAGTGTTTTTCTCTCACCTTAACCTATAAGCGTTTCCTCATTATACGCGTCTTTGTTCTACGCAAACATTCTTCCTTCTTTCATCTCTTCTCAAGTAAAAGTTGTTTGAAAGCTGAATATTTACCGTGTAAAAATGCACATCTCATGTTCTTCCTTTCTTTATTATTCTGTTTTCATTCTTTTCGTTATTTATCGCAGTCGCCACACAATCTCCTCACACTAAAAAGAAATAAGTGAGAGATGATAAGTTTCTCTAAAACAAAATAGAAAAGGTTAACGTAAATGAAGTATGTAAGAATGGGCGACTGATTTGTCACAATATGATTAATTGATTTTAAACCGTCTAAGGTTATTGTATCCTAGAGTTAAGAGTATTCCTACTTAATATATATAATATGCATAGTTATACGGTTTTAAGTAGCTAATAACAATCCTTAGTTAATAATTATAGCTTCAAGTAGTCATTCCTACTACAAATAATATGCACACATTTATATGGTTTCAAACAAGTAATAATAATCATTAGTTAACATAATGGTTTCAAGTAACTATTCTTAATACAAATAATTATCACACAGTTATATGGTTTCAAATAAGTAATAATAATCCTTAGTTAACATAATGATTTCAAGTAACTATTCTTAATACAAATAATTATCACACAGTTATATGGTTTCAAGTAAGTAATAATAATCCTTAGTTAACATAATGGTTTCAAGTAACTATTCTTAATACAAATAATTTTAAAACATTTATATGGATTCAAATAGGTAATAATAATCCTTAGTTAACATAATGATTTCAAGTAATTATTCTTAATACAAATAATTTTTACACAGTTATATGGTTTCAAATAAGTAATAATAATCATTAGTTAACCTAATGGTTTCAAGTAACTATACTTAATACAAATAATTGTCACACAGTTATATGGTTTCAAATAAGTAATAATAATCCTTAGTTAACATAATGGTTTCAAGTAACTATACTTAATACAAATAATTGTCACACCGTTATATGGTTTCAAATAAGTAATAATAATCCTTAGTTAACATAATGGTTTCAAGTAACTATTCTTAATACAAATAATTTTCACACAGTTATATGGTTTCAAATAAGTAATAATAATCCTTAGTTAACAATAGGGGCTTTAAGTAAATTTGTTAATACAAAAAATATGGACATAGTTATATGGTTTAAAATAATAATAACAATACTTAGTAAACATTTATAAATTTACATTTCGAAGTAAAAACAATTTAAACGAGAAATCGTAAATAAACAAACAGTGAAACAAAATTTGTACATAATTCAAATGTATGTAATTTGAATAGAAAATTTGCTAGTTGAATAAAGAATATGATTCAAAAATGAATAAATAGACTGAATGAAAAAAACATCACCTCCCTTATTTAATTTTAAAAAGGTAAGTGCATCGCTTTATAAAAGCGATGAAAAAAAAGCATCAGTTCACTTTGGCTGTCAGATAGGACTTTATTTGAATATAATGATTCTGAGGTGAATAGATATTGAACTTTAAAATATCCTATCATACAGGTGAAAATACCAAGAAAATCTGGTAAAGCTCTGTAGGAAGTTTGGTTAACAAAGTTAAGCTGTTTACAACGGTCTCCCACCAAGGCGATCCTAACGTAAGCCACTGAGTGTTAGTAGTTTATTACAACTGAACAGAAGCAGTCAGATTACAATGATAACTGGACTTTATTTGAATACAATTCTGAGGTGAATCGATAGTGAAATTTTAAACATCCTATCATACAGATAAAAAAAAACAAGAACATTTAGTACCAACGTGGAAGAAATTTGCTAAGAGTTAAGTTTTTTTTTAAGTTTTTTTTTTATCAAAGTTAGATGGTATCAATTATTTCTACGTAATAGATTTAACTTGCATACAGTTATATCTCTTATTATAATGGAGATTGTGTGTCTGTCTGTCTGTAACTGAAACTATATCACTACTCAAGTAACAATCCCTTAGTTATTTACTACGTCACATTCGCTATGATTTTATTTTTAATTTAAACCTCAATTATTAATAAAATCGTCTTACATTATCAATACTGCTGGCATTATCTAAATACTAATAACATGCAATTGTAATTATATATACAACAAAATTGCGGTTTACAGTGAGAATGGGAAGACTAATTTGCATATTGATGTTGAGAATTTGATTTTAATAAATATGTGCTTAGAATTATTGATTTCTAATTGTTTGGTTTTATCTTTTCGCAGATCGATCTTAAAAGAAATCCATTAATCATAACTGTCATTTTATTCTTTACTTCCTAATTTAACTAAGTAGTTAAATTGTGAAAATTCAGCAATGAAAGACGGGAGTGATGAAGGAG
>CM042141.1:48933201-48968201 GCA_023376005.1 Doryteuthis pealeii | reverse complement strand
GATTAAATTTAAATTAAATTACCTAAAACGTTTCTAAAGAAAAGAGAGATTGAAATTTAGAAAAATCTATATTTTGTTTACTCGTGTTTCTACGAGCGTTATCATCTTGCAACACCCTCTGGTAAAAAAAAAAACCGTTCAAATAATCCAAGATGAAATGCAAAAATGAAAATCCTTATTATCCGGAGTTGCTTATCCGCCGTATTCTTATTTCTTATGAGTATCAATACCTCAGCTAAATAATGGACCATTTTGTTTTTATTATAAAGAAAGGAAAGTAAAAGGACACGTTACACAGAAAAATAGAATAAGAAAACGAAATAAAGAAAGAAAGAGAGTAGGAGAATTATATAGAGCGATGGAAGCCATATCGCTAATTTGTTTTAATCCAAAATAGGGAATATATAAAAAAAATGAAAGAAAAAAAATATTGAGTGAGTTAAATGAAGATTATTATACTTTTTTGCATATTGAAGTATTTTGCAACAGCACTTAAGTAAACATATAAAACTTTGTAACAATTAAATTATCATACCGTGGTATATCCACAGGCCCTACTAGTTCTATCTTATTTCACAAAAGGTTTGATTAAAGAGATGTTCAGACGGTAAATATGTTTTTAAAAAATCAAAGTGTTTCATCTGTTCCCGCCCTAAAACTTGTTCGCATGTACGTTCCACCCCATAAAAAGACTTTAATCAACTTTCATATTGGCAATGTTATTGTGATATCCACGATTTTATGATATCACGACCACCATCCATTTGTAACTACTACCGACCGATAAAGGAACTGACTCTTGATATTTTCCATTATCATCATTTTCAATCTATGCGAGATTTCTTACTGGTTTTAACTGGTGGCCTTTCACTGAATTCTGAGTGATAACGAGTCATCACAAGGTGATTGTCCTCCCCCCAAAAAAAACCCACTGCCCTTATGACAAGCACCAACCCATTTTACCATTTGTGCTAGAAGGCGTTGGCTGGGGATTTAGTTTCATATTTAGCAATAGCCTTACGTAAACTTATCAAACGTTGTAATAGTAGAATTATAATGTTGTATATACACAGGTCCTGCAACTTTCATATGTTTTTTTTTCATAAAATTCTATTAATAGGAACACGGGAAAATTAATCCAGCCTGGAATATGATTCGGTTGCTCAGTACGATCGATTTAAAAATTTAATTATTTTTTAAACGGTTCTAGGGAAAAAAGATATTGCTTTGGTTACAAGTCTAGGAGAAAGAAAATTCTGAATTCAAACCTGCTAAATTCGGCATAAGAAATTAAATTCCACCATCGTATGTCACCCCACCGCAATACCAAAACTCAGGGAATTAACCGAATTTAATGAAATTTTCAGTGTTAATATATTAATGAATAAAATACATAATGAACCAGTTATTTAATTTAAAAAAATGTTTGCATTTTTTTAGATCAGTTACCGTTCAACCACGTATCTTTGAGGCGTAACACAGATTCTCAAATATATGTGGTTCAAAGTTAACTGACCTGAAAAATGTAAATGTTTTTAAACAAGTTAACTGGTGCATTATAGCTTTTATTCATTAATATATCAGCACTGAAAATTTCATTAAATTCTGATTTTTGGTATTTTTTTCTTTCTTTCGGCGGGGTGACATACAGTGGTGGAATTTAGGTCCGTTAAGTTCGATTTAACCCAATATTCTTATATTCCTACCGGCTTCAACGGCCACCAGCAATCTTGCACCAGAAGTAAAAAGGCTTCTTAGATATTCAGCTAGCTATCCGCCCCCCATAAAAAAATGACGTTCATCTCGCGACCTTTCAGAATCGGGAAAAATGTGTGGGTGGTAGGACGGAATTAATTTTTTTTTCTTTGTCCAACCATGTGACCGTTCATGTGACCGTCCGGCCGAAGATCTTTGGTCACTCGGGAATGTAAGCCTGTTACTCGCTTCAACAAACACAGCGGGTCAGATTTAATCCCACTGCACTGGACATCCCATTCTTTCGCACTGAATACCTCTCTCTCCCGTACACCCTCCCCGGTTTTTCTAGGGAACAGAACGGCGCTACATAAGGGTGGGTGGGGGAAGAACTTGTTTTATTTATTTTCCCTCTTAGTTTTTGTTTGTTTTTATTAAGTTTTGCTTCGCTATTAGAAACCTCACTTCCACCAGTTTGCTTATCTGTCCATCTTTATCAATCTACCGAACAACTTACAATTAAATGGTTGTTTAATCCAAATATTATTTGTTGTTTTTCAGCATTTCATTCTATCTTTCTTTTACTTACGTATTTTTCTTTTAATTGTTCTTTTCCTTCTTTCTTTCTTTCTTTAATATTTTCCTTTGTTTATTTCTGTGGTTTATCTCTATTTTTTTTTCTGCTTGTATATTTTTCAGTAATTGTTCTTTTTTTCTAGTGTTCAGTATTTTTCTTTCTTTATATCTGTTTTTCTTTCTGTCTTATTCATTTATTTATTTCTCTTCCTTCTTTCTATTTCTATCGTTCTTTCTACCTCATACTTTCTTTCTTTGGTTTCTCCTTCTCATTTTATCTCATTTTAGATATTTTTCTTCTTATCTCCTTCATCTTTCTTTTTATTTTGTTTTTTTTTTTTCATTGAGTTCCCCTTTTGTTTTTCGTTCTTACTTTGTCGTCATATTTGTCGTTTATTTTTACAAATGATCTGGCTTTTTTCATTGTCTTTTCTTTATATTTTTCATTTCTTTCGTTCTTTCTTTCATTTTGTTCTTTTTTGTCTTTTCCTTTTTACTTCTTTTTACTTGTCTCTTCTTTCTGCATTTATTTCACAGTCATCTTCTGGTACTTTTTTTCTTCTTCTTTTTTCCTCCTCCTTTCTTTCATTCATTCTTTGGGTTTTCTCTTATTCTATATTTTTACCGTTTTAACTATTTATCTTAGTATCTCCTTCACCGTTCTTTCTTTTTTAGCATCTTTTCTTTCTTTCTCTCTTTCTATGTATTTTTTGTCTTTTCCTTTTTTTCTTCTTTTTACTTGTCCTTTCCTATTGTATTTATTTCACTGTCATGTTTTTATTTATTTATTTCATTCATTCGTTCATTGGGTTTTCTCTTGTTCTATATTTATCTTGTTTTAACTATTTTTCTTCTTATCTCCTTCACCGTTCTTTTTTTCTCTTTCTTTTTTTGGCATCTTTCTTTCTTTCTATGTACTCACCTCTTTCCTTCACTGTAATCTTTTCTTTATTATTTTACTTATTTTCCTTATCCTTATTTACTTTACAATCTATTTTCATTCCCAATTTCATTCCTTCTTTATTCCCTCTCTTTTTTAATTCGCTTCTTCATATTTTTGACATTTTTAACACATTCCTTTCGTGCTCTTCATCCTCCTCCTCTCTTCAGCCAATCTCTTTACATCACACGCCTCGTTTAGCACGATACATTGACACACACCATGAAGAAATAGAAAGAAATAACAACATACATCCTAGGCGGGGTGTCATCATGAAACAAAGGGAAGAGGACCAACAAGAAATACAGAAATTAAACAGGTTTGAATAATAATAATAATAATAATAATAATAATAATAATAATAATAATAATAATAATAAAAACATAACAAGAACAAGAAGAAGACGAAGGCATTAGTAGCTTAAAAGAAGGCGAACATGAAGAAATAAAACTGGTTCTAATTATTATAAACAAAAGAATAATTTGAAGATGGGTGGTCATGCCTTTGAAAAATGTTATGATTTCAAATGCAGACTTAACAAAAACTGGCTTATTTCATTCAGAACATTAGCATAAAACCTTTTTTACATACACACACTCATATATATATATATATATATATATATATATATATATATATATATATAGTGTATGCATCATTACCTGATGTTGCTCAAATTGTCACCCATCTAGGTAGAGAACAGGCTCATCGCTCCTTAACTTCGGTAATCTAGCGGGAACCGGGGCGGGGCTTCCAACCTGACATGATCGTAAGCTTATATAATATAAGCTTAGAAAATAGTTATATACATAGAATATAAGTTATATTGTATGTATATAACTATTTTTTATAAATATTTATTTTGTATTTATATTCTAAAGTTTGACTCTTTTTGGTATTCTACATATATTCTGAAATATGTTCTGCTAAGCTATAGTAAATCTTTGAGATGGCGTATTAGCGGTATCAGCCGGACAGCGAGAGAGTCAAACCCCTTTTCATTATCGCTATACCAGGTAGATTTTTTTACGACTGAGGTGGAGCGCAACGCCTACCATCAGTTCCTGACATATCTAAGCCATGCTACTCATGAGTTGACGATGGCCGGTATCAAACTCGGAAACTCTTTATTCATCGACGGATGCTCTACCGACTGAAGGAAAATTGATTATATACAATTTAAAGTTTCTTCCCATTATTAGCAGATTTCAAACTTAGTAAAATGAATACATCATCACGCTAGGCTCGTAGCATGGATATCCATGCCAATCTCTCGCCAACGATCCCTTTCATTTATTGCTCTCGGAGTTCTTCTAAACAGCATCCAGTGTCCGCGCAGAGCAGGTCAATGTAGGTATTTGCTTGATGATACACTCTGACGTGCCCATGTGCTGGTTTCCATGGGAGAACGGCACTTATGAGTTCGTCCTTGCTTCCCCAGCTGTCCAGCATGTCTTGTTCGTCTTACTCGGATGGTGTGTTGGATAGGGGGCAAATGGTCGTACAGCTGCTTTCTTTGTTGGGTGTTGTTTGTTAGGGTCCATATGGTGCAGCCATACAGTAGGACTGATACACCAGGAATTTTTGCTTTAACTCAATGAAATAATAATAAATAGATGAAAATATTAATGTCTTAATAGATCCCAAAAAATCTAAAATTATATCTTGAATAAACTGGTGTATAGAAACTTATCAGTCATTTAAGCTTAACCTATACTTATTCATGATTAGTTTGGATGTCCAATCTGACATGTAAAATTCCCCCCCCCCTATATTTAACACAGTAAAATTGAATAAAGATTCATTTTTACCTTCAAACTTTTGTACCATTCAAAAGAAGAAACATTAAACAAAAAACTCCTGATGATTTTTATACCAAATTTTCAACTTACAGAAATAATGAAAATTATAAACGAAAACAATGTTTACATTTTCGCCCCATTAAATCAATTGAAATTTAACCAAGCCAAAAATAAGTTACGACTACCGGCTTTTTAAAAAAAACTTCTATGAAAAATCAAAAGTCAAATGTTCACAAAAAATTTGATACCTATTCATCTGTTGATGAAATTATGTTTAAAATAGTGTTTTTTTCTAAAATATCAGAATAAATATTTTTTTACGTGGTGAATTCATTTTATGAAATCTGAAAAAAAAAAGCTATAAAAAACGATTTTTAATTCTTTTCTATAAAGATATTGATGTCCCTCGTGATTTGAAATCTGAAATGAAGTCCTGTTCCTATTGATGGCCATTGAATATATTACCTTCTCATTGTACTAAACAATGGTTTGAGATAAACTCTGACGCCTCAAGTAATAAAGCAATAAAAGTAGAAATTGTTGACCTTACAGAGGTTAGAAAAACGCCATGTGCCACAGTTAATCCTAAGTGGAAGATGGGATAAAACCTACTTGACTTTTATAGAAGAGAATAAGAATCTAATATAATGAAAACATGGAGTTTGAATAATACAATGAAGGAACAATGAATGAAATAAACAAACAAACAATGAAGGAAAGAAACAAAGAAAGACAGAAACAAATAAACAAACAAACAGAATATGAATAAATGTGAGTAAGAAAAAAAAAGCAAAGTTAATATCCTAACTAATTGAAAAATTCAAAAGCAAGAAAGTAAAAATTATCCTACATAAATATCTAAAATGATGTAACTGCATAAAAAAGAGTGGCCTTTTGTCAGTATTAGCCGAACAGCGAGGGAGACTATCCACTTTTCGCTAGAGATAGACCAGAGATTGTTGGAACGACACACCTACCGTCAGCTCTGACTTCGATACTGGCCCTCGCCAACTCAGAGCATCGGCAGCACAGATTGAGCAGATTAATCTGATCTGTGCGATAAAGTGGGAGGCTGACGGTAGGTGTGACGCTACATCCCAGAATAAAAACAATCTCCCTGGTCTAGCTCAAGCACAAAGGGATAGACTCACTCGTTGTTAGGCTGATACCCAACACTGCCAACTTATTTACTTAGGATTAAGTAAAAGTATGCAAAGTATGCGGAGTGATCTATTGTCAGTATCAGTTTTTTTTTTGTTTTTTGCTGGTTTGGAGCGTCACATCTACCGTCAGCTTCCCACTTTACTCATCCGCTGAGTTGGTGAGGACTGGAATCTTACGATTCCTAGGTGGGTGCTCTACCAGCTCTGCTAAACCGATGTTTAGATCGCTCAATATATTTAGTCCTAGTAGCATGGTTATCCGTGGTAATTTCTCGCCAACAGCCTCTATCATTCATTGTAATCGGGAGGTCCTCTGTGCAGCATAGAGTATCCGCTCAGAGCTCGTCAATGTATGTCTGCTGGACATCCGGCACTGGCATGAGTTGGCATGGGTTTGCGAAGACCGGTATTGAAACAGGAATCTTGGAATTACTAAGGCGGGTGCTCTGCTGAATGTGCTAAACCGAATGTTTTAATCTATCAATCTATTAAGTGCTAAAGAAACAAACATTCTCTACAAAATTCCGTACAATTTTTCACGGAGTGTGCGCATGCGTTAACGCTGAAAGTAACAACAGTTGACAGTTGTCCATCAGGAATGAAAGGATCAGTTTACAGCCATTTAAACCAAACAGCGGTTCTAAGACTTGACATACTACACCCAGCGTATAGAGGTACTTCAGCTAGTGAATAAAGAGATGGTTCAGTGGAGACAAAAATAGAATACGAAACAGAATGAAATAAGCGTAAAATAAATAAATAAAGATATGAAAAATAAAGGAGAAAACAAAAAGAAATGAAGGAAAAAGTCAAAGAAAATGAAAAGAAAAAAGCAATAAAATAAAGGAAAAGAAAGAAAAAAAATGGAAAAAGAAAGATAAATAGAAGAAAAAAAACAAAAGAAAAATTAAAGAAGGATTAAGAAAAGCAGAAAGAAAGAGAGAAAGAAAGAAAGAATTTGAAAGAGGAAGGGAAGGCGAAATAAGCATTAGCTGACGAACGAAATAAAGAAATGCATACACAACTGAAACTAACAATACTAGGAAATGAGAAAGGAACGAACACCTTGTGAAAGATAGAAAGAAAGACAGACAGATATAGTGGACGGAAGTAAAGAAGGAATTTGGAACTGACAGACGAAAGAAATAGAGACAACATTTTTTTTTAAATGAAGCTAATAATACTAGGGAGAATGTAAAAAATGACCACTGGGTGAAAGAAAGAAGTATTTGAACGATAGATTGAAGGAGTTAGGAATGAATTGACGAACAAATAAAGAAGTATTTATAAGATAATAAAACTAAGAAAACTGGAAAATAAGAAAGAATTGATCAATAAGTTAAATATATGAATGAATAAATAGAAATTAAAAAAAGGAATTATGAAATTAGTAATCAACGGACAAATGATTTTATTTTGTGAAGGATAAATCGAAGAATAATGGGGAAATGAGAAATTAATGATCATTGAGTGAAAGATAGAAAGAAAAAAAAAATAAAGAAACATAGATAGAAGATAGATAGAAAGAAGAAAATAGAAGAAAATAGAAGAAGAAAAAAGAAAAAAGAAAAAAATAGAAAAAAAGAAGAAAGAAAAAAGAAAGAAATATAAGAAGAAGGAAGAAAAAAGTAAGAAAGAAAGAATGAAAAGAAATATAAAAAGAAATAATTGAAATAAACAGAAAAGAGATTGAAATAAAAGAAAGACAGGAAAAAGAAAGAAAGAAAGAAAGAAAGAATACTTTGAAGGAAGGTAAAGAAATAGAAAATAAGAACTAATGAAAATGAAGAAAGAATAATAAGATGCAGAGTAATGAACGAACAGTGAAAGATATAAATAAATAATGTATGTTTGAGAAGGAAAAAAGTAAAAAGAGTTGGTTGGTTGACTGAATGGATTCATGGCATGTCAACCCATTAAGTCATTTTATGCCATAGATGTTTTTGTTTATTCATTCTTGATGGGGTTTCATTTTTTAAAACACATTTTAGAACTCATCTTGTTCTATTAAACTCATAGATGGGACATAAGACAGAGACAGAGGGAATGAGAGATAGAGACAGAGGGAATGAGAGATAGAGACATAGGGAATAAGAGACAGAGACAGAGGGAATGAGAGAGACAGAGGGAATAAGAGACAGAGACAGAGGGAATGAGAGATGAGAGATAGAGGGAATGAGAGATAGAGACGAGGGAATAGAGACAGAGGGAATGAGAGACAGAGACAGAATGAGAGATAGAGGGAAGAGAGATAGAGAGGGAATGAGAGATAGAGACAGAGGGAATAAGAGACAGAGGCAGAGGGGATAAGAGACAGAGACAGAGGGAATGAGAGATAGAGGGAATGAGAGATAGAGACAGAGGGAATAAGAGACAGAGACAGAGGGGATAAGAGACAGAGGGAATGAGAGATAGATACAGAGGGAATAAGAGACAGAGGGAATGAGAGATAGAGGGAATGACAGATATAGAGGGAATAAGAGACAGAGACAGGGAGAAAGAGACAGAGGGAATGAGAGAAGAGACAGAGGGATGAGAGACAGAGGGAATGAGAGATAGAGGGAATGAGAGATATAGACAGAGGGAATAAGAGACAGAGACATGGAGAATGAGAGACAGAGACAGAGGAATGAGAGACAGAGACAGAGGAATGAGAACAGAGACAGATGGAATAAGAGATAGAGGGAATGAGAGATAGAGACAGAGGGAATAAGAGACAGAGACAGAGGGAATGAGAGACAGAGGGGAGAATCAGAAATATCGTCCCAGCTACAGACAAAAGTCGAGAGTGATTAAATGATATAATGAAATATAAAATGAATCTTAAAGAGCAAAAGGAAAAGAGGACGAGTCCATAAATATTGCAAAAATGACAATATCGTGTCCTTTTTACACCCTTGCTGGTCATTTTTCCCCACTGAGAGGTCAACGACTGATGACCTTTTAAGTGACCGGGTCAGTGACATTTAAGAGGCGATGTTAATTGGCTTGTTTCTTGCGAGAAATTGAAGACGGACAAAGTAGCGAGTTGAACGCGGTCAAATGTAAGTGATTGTATTGATAGACGCCTACTCGCCCTTCTACACTGTTTTTGGCAATATGTATACACTTATGTGTGTTGAAGCATGTGCGTACGTATCTAATTGCCTTACTAAAAAAAATATTTAAACAGATTGGTTGGTTGGATTTTACGGGATTGTCAACTATTGTTAGGTTATTTTATGCCAAAGATATTTTGTTTTATTCATTCTTGATAGGTACTTGATATTTTCAAACCTCTACGTAGGCAAGACGGGTGGTCAGAAAGCCCTCCTCCGATCAATCGGTTGGTCATGTCAAGCTCTGACACATATATGATTGTCTCAACCCTATTGCCCTTATGGTAAGCCCCGACACTTTATTACATACGAGTTAGAAAGCGGTGACGGAGGGCCTTAGTATACTGTATATAACGTTATTTGATTGTGAGGTTCCAATTCTGTAGCACTTGGGAATGTGAAGTAGCCCTTCATCATCATTACTCCGAGGTCCACTCTGACCTGGAGTGGTAGTACCTGTTTGCGTCCCATTTACGGTTTAAATAGAAAAATGAGTTTAGAATGTGTTTAAAGAAGAATGGACTTAAAAAATGAGTACCATTAAGAATGAATGAAACAAAATGTCTTATGGATTTAGTAACCCAACAAGGTTTGACATGCCGTAAAACTTAACCAACAAATCAATCAACCAAAGTAAGTTCGTTGCACAATAACTTTATTATTCCCAATATCGTTTATTCTTTATCAAGGGTTCAATTCGTGATATAAATGTAACCGTGTATTGTGTGTGCATCATTTAGCTGTAAGTAAAGTCGTCGGGGTGGCCTAAAGTCCGTATCCACCAGACAGCGAGGAAGTCTATACCCTTTTTAATAGCGCTAAACCATGGAGATTGCGTCTGAAGTCTGAGGTGAAACGTCACACCTACCATCAGTTCCTCACTCTACCGAACAGATAACTGTGCTACTCATACGCTGAGTTGGCGGGAGTCGGCATCGAACCCGGACCCATGCTGTTCCTAGTCGAACACTCTGACTGATTGAGCTAAAAAAAATTTTCACCGTATGAACACTTCCCAACTAAAAGTCAAAAGTACTATTTTTTCCTTGATTGTCTCCCTTGATTTTTTGCTGCTTTCTTTTTTTCACGTCATGACTAAAAAAAATCGTGTTTTTATTTGGATTACGACCAATATCCACAAGGAGGACATAAACGTTTAACTCTTCACGCTTTCCACTTATCATTCCCCACAAAAAATTTTGATCGATGTCATAGCTGTGTTTATTGCAGAAATAAAAAGAAGAACGGATTAATTTATGGTCAGTTTACTGAACTTAAAATCCTACCTGGTGTACGGATTTTCAGATCCTCTGTATTTCTCTTGATTTAATTGTTGATATGCGGTGGGTTGGTTGGGTTTTACGGCACGGCAACCATTGTTGGGTCATTTTATGCCGATGACAAATTTGTTTTTATTCGTTCCTAATCTGTATTTGGTTTGGTTTGGTTTGGTTTGTTTTACGGCATAACAACCTCAGTGGGTCATTTAATGCCGATAAAGTTTTTAAATCAATTCTTATTGGATAATACAATTTTTTATAAATACATTTTTCTATTTAACCCATAGATGGGACCCTAACAGGTAATACCACTCCGGGTCAGAGTGGACCAGGGAGCAATGGTTATGAATGGGTGCTCCACATTCCCCAAACCTCCAAAACTGGAACCTCACCATCAGATAGAGTTTAACGTCATTCCAGGACATGTAGACCCGCAGCCACCGCCTTCTAGCACCCATATGATAAAAAGGGTTTGGAGCTTGCCATAAGGGCAATATGGTTGGGAAAATCATATAGGTGCTAGGGCTTGACGTGACCAGCCGATTGATCGGAGGGGGCCTCTCCGACCGCCCGTCTTGCCCAAGATAGGGCCAAAGAGGAGTATTGCATGTCATGAACTACTCATCCACCTGGGCTCTATCCTTAAGCATCACGGGTCGCCACCCACGGCCAACAGGTGGCCCCATTGGAGGAGTCTTACCCCTCTGCAGAGGTGCAGTCGGTGCATTCTAACGCCACAGCCGACAAGGCGGTCCTAATGTGTAGTCAATTTTTTAAAAACACATTTTTTCCCTATTTAATGGAACCTAACAGGTTTTACCACACCGGTTCATAATGGGCTTAGGAGTAATGGTGATAAAGCGGTAATCCACATTTCCGAGAGCTCGAGAACTGGAACCTCACCATCAGATAAATATTAACGTCATACCCAGAACATGAAGACTTCCAGCCACCGCGACTAGCACATCTATGATAAAAAGGATTAAGGGTTTAATATAAAGGCAATAAGGTTGTGACAATCATATAGGTGCTAGGGCTTGACGTGACCAGACAAGTCTCTACGACCAACCGTTTAGCCGAAGTAAGGGCCAAGGTCGATATTGGGTGGGTGTATATGCAAATAATGGAATCCTTATTGTTTTCAATTTTTTATTTTAAGTTTTCTAACAATCATTTGGTGTTATCACCATGAAAAGCGTTAATCAGTTCAATGAAACAGTTAACATTGTTAAATCAAGTACTTTCGTTTTTTTCCGAACCATTATACAGGCTGTTTATATTTGTTTAAACTATTACCAATACTGTTTATTATTTGACTAAACTATCATTTTGTTTTTGTCGCAAAGGTGACGCTAAATAACACCAGCAGTTAATTCTAAAAAAAAATATTTCTAACGAACTAGGTAAACAGGATTTAGAATTTTTTTAAATAGTTCTATTTTAGGCATTTTAGAATACTGTCATATAATATATATATATAATATATATATATATATATATATATATATATATTATAAAAAAGGAGGTCCGCAAATGTATTTTGTTCTCAGAAAAATTTTTAAAATTCTTTATATATATATATATATATATATATATATATGAGAAGTAATACACAAGCCATGAGTTTTGATATGGCTTTTTTAGCCGACAATTTTTGGGAGAATATGTGCTTTATTGAAGTACTTAATTTTGAAAGTTAATTAATAATTAATTAATTAGGCAGGCATACCTATTCAAATGTAAGGCTAAACAGATTTTTCTCGATTTGTTTAGCCTTACATTTGAATAGGTATGCCCGCCTAATTAATTAATTAATCATTTATTAATTAACTTTCAAAATTAGGTACGACTTCAATTAAGCACATATTCTCCCAAATATATATAATATAAATATATATATATATATATATATATATATATATATATATATATATATATATATACACTAGTCGTGAAAAAGTTATAAGAAGCAAAAATCTCTGAATTAGATTATTCTCGAAGATAATCAACTAAAGAACGGGGATTATAATCCATAATACTTATTTGCATCGGTAGAAAATATACTAAACTTGGAAAAGTGTGTTGGGGGAATTATCATGAATATTCGAAAGTGAAGAGAGCATTTGTTACTAAGAAAAGAAAGAAAAAAAATGCGGGAAAGAAGAAGGAAAGAGAAAGTGATAGAAGAAAAAAAGGAAAAATGACAGAGACAGGTGTTATGCAATAGAATGATAGATTTAACCGTTGCTGAGTGCAGACCAAGAGGTCACACCTGCAGAGATTTGGAAAAGACAACACCGCGTTCTGATTGACAGACAAGGGTCATGGGTGTAGACCGCCTGATGTGAACTTGAGTATGAGACACACGGACCCTTTTCTACCGACTGGACTAAATGATTGATGGATACAGATCACGTGACAGGAAGAGGACAGAAGATAGAATAGACAGTGCTTTTGGCAGTACGAGCATCAGCTCTGAAGCAGCGAGTTGCTCAGTGGAATAGCCGCTCCAAAAATGTAATACTAATTACTATATATTCCTGCTTTTATGTAGTAGCGTTAAATTATATTTTAATATAAAGTCATATCATCAGCCTGAATGGAAAATTAACGATGTAATTATGAATAATTGAGAGAAAGGCAGAGGCAGAAGCAGAGATAGAGAAAGAATGTATATACATATAAAAACCTGTGTAGTGTCCTATTGTCAGTATCAGCCGAATAGCGAAAGTCTATCCCATTTTTGTTTGCGCTATACCAGGGAGATTGTTTTGTTGAAATGGAGCGCCACACCTGCAGTCAGCTTCCAGATACTTCACTGCACAGATCAGATTAGCTGAATGTAAAATCAACGATATTAGTATGAACGATTGAGCTGTTAGATAATAATGTAAATGTATTGCTTATGATTCTTCTAAAAAAACGCATTTTGTGGGTATCATTTGATGCCAAATCAAGTCTAGTACTAAAGGACTAAGGTAACTTACAGTACCTGTTTTGGCTTAAGTGGTCATCCAATTAAGTTTTGAACAGACTCATCGCTCGCTTAGAGGATGAAAAGAAGGAAAAAAAACACATAAGAGAAAGAAAGGAAAAAGATGAGGAGGAAGAAGGAGACAAGCAAAAGAAAGAGAGAAAAGATGAAGAAGAAGACATAACCAAAAGAAATAAAGAAAAAAAAAATAAATAAGCACACATAAGTGAAAGAAAAGAAAGAAAGAAAAGAAGAAAAAAAAAAGAAAGAAGAAAGGAAGAAAAGAAGAGAAGAAAGAAAGAAGAAAGAAAAAAGAAAAGAAAAAGAAAAGAAAGAAAATAAAGAAAGAAGAATAAAGAAAGAATAAAGAAAGAAAAAAAGAAAGAAAGAAAGAAAAGAAAGAAAGAAAGAAGAAAGAAAGAAGAAAGAAGAAAAAAGAAAAGAAGAAAGAAGAAGAAAGATGAAAAGAAAGAAAGAAAAGAAAAGAAAGAAGAAAGAAAAGAAAAGAAAAGAAAAAAGAAAAAAGAAAGAAGAAAAAAGAAAAGAAAGATGAAAGAAGAAAGATAAAAGAAGAAAGAAAAAAGAATGAATGAAGAAAGAAGAAAGAATGAAAGAAAGAAAGAAAGAAGAAAGAAAGAAGAAGAAAAGAAAGAAAGAAAGAAAGAAGAAAGAAAGAAGAAAGAATGAATGAAAGAAAGAATGAATGAATGAATGAAAGAAAGAAAGAAGAATGAAAGAAGAAAGAAAGAAGAAAAGAAGAAAGAAGAAAGAAAGAAAGAAGAGAAGAAGAAAAAAAAAGAAAAAGAAATTATAATGAAAAAAAGTCAAGAGCCAGAGTGAAAATCAGAGAAGGAAACTTATCGGTATTTGAAAAGAATAACTCTTAAGTCTGAAATACGACTAAACTACTTACAATATGAATAGAAAAAAAAAACCATGGAAAACTTGGAGGAGGTATAATTTACTTTCTGTATGACCAATGTTATTAGCCAATAATTTCGGGAGGCGCCTTACCAATAGAAAAGGTCAATTATTTAGTCTGCGATATTCTGGTTAATAAAAGCCGACAGAAAGAGCAAAGTTTCGGAAAATGTGGACCGAGAAATCAGATTTAACACTTAACCTTTTGCTAGAAAGTATTCTTTTTCTCTGGCTGAATTTAAGCGGGAAAATGTTTGAGGAGGCGTGACACTGATTTATATAGAAGAAATATCCAGTAACATGTAACACCTTCTATTTATCTATCTATGTATGTATCTATATGTCGTTTCTCTCTCTTTATACACACACACACACACACACACACACACACACACACACACACACACACACACATATATAATATATATATATATATATATATATATATACACTTCCAATAAGAAAGAAAAACTAAACGAACCGTATTTTGGCTATTATACATTCATTTCGGCCAGTAACCCCATAAATGAGCCCAGTTTCATCCGATAGTCGTTACAAAAAAAAAAAAAAATTGAATTTTTTAAATGGCTATCAGACGAAACTGGTCTCATTTATGGAGTTACCGGCTGAAATGCATTTAAAATCGCGAAATGAAAATTTGTTAAGTGTATATATTGCTCTGTATATGATTAATTCATTAATTATCTAACATTGAGCTCTCTAAGGGATTTGAAATAATCATTGTATAAAACTATGGGCGTGCATTGTGGATATACGGAGATATAGATGATCCCGAATAGAATCATTCCCAATTCTCCTGTCTGATATATATATATATATATATATATATATATATATATATATATATATATATATAGTGGTGATACCGGGTTTCGGGCTCTGATACAACCACGGCTTGGAACAATTGTCACTTTAACTTGTCAGTAGGATCGGATTTCCATATTACTGATAATCTGTTTATAGCAGACCATGCCTCTCCTATACGTGAATTAACATCGCTTTCTGTGGATGAGATATTACAACCTAGGTACGTGAATTGCTCCAAATTTACTATTGAGTGTGAAGATGCCTCCTTCATTTTTAAAAATTTAAATCATTTTTTAAAACTCAGTTTTATCGAAGATCACAAGTATGTATTGTCCAAACCCTCGCAAGAGAAGGTTGCGACACAAAGGTCAATTTCTTAAGCGGATTTGACCAGGTTTGAATTTGGGGTTTTCCTTCTCCTAGACTAGTTACAGCCATGTTACAGTGCCCAGTCTGCCTTACTATTTACCCAGAGCTGGAGGGATATTAATTGGATATATACATTTCCCCAAGGGTATTAGGACCATTTGAAATGCAAAAAGGCTCGTCGATTGAAGAGTCCATTTCTTCGAATATAACCATTATACCACGCTCTTCCAGTTCATGTATAGACCGATATTCCGTGTTACCTTGTCTAGACTGTTTAATGAGGTGCGTGTGCGGGTATATTTGCAAGAAGTGCCAGATCATCTTCATAGACCGCATCCGTAACATTCTGTGTAGGATATCGCCTGTTTCTTGCCTTTTTTAAAATTAGTATAAGACCTTTTTCTTCCCATAAAAGATGATCTGCATAGTCTGCATCCGTAATAGTCTGCGCAGGATATCGCCGGCTTCTTCCCCCCACACACTTTTTATTGTGTGACCCCTTTCCTCGAAAAAAGAAAAATTCCTTATCTATACGTACAAAATGATTAACATTTAGCTTATTAGACTAAGTCTACTGGTATTAAAATAAGTATGCTAAGCAGTCATCTCAATGTTGAGTTCGCAATAAACAGTTGTGATTAATCAGAATTTGTTCGCAATTTTGCCGTGTCTTTCGTGCGAGGGGGTCGAGGACTGCCGATAGAAACCCCGTGAACTTTGATGATCCGAATAAGTTTGTAGACGAAGTTTGTGAACGTACCGAACTCTATACAACAACACTTGTCAGCTCTTATAAGTAGAAAGACTTCTTCAACAATAGAAACTTACATGCCTCTGTCTGTTCAATTATCTTTTCTATTTGTCTCACTCACAATCAGTTAGAGCATTCACACATACCGTGCATAACAGAATTGCAAATAAACTGGTCTTGTTTGTCGAAGACATACTTGTAAAAAAAATAAAATAAAATAAAACCCCGCTTTGTATATATCTTGTCTGGTAAAGGTAGGACTGTCGTTAGTGTACTCTCTCTCTCTCTCATTATTTATATATATATATATATATATATATATATATATATATATATATATATATATATACATACACACACACACTGTCAATGCGTGTTACCATTTTCTGTTGGTTGGTTGGTTGATTGGCTTGTTGGATTTTACGGGATGTCAACCCCTGTTGGGTCATCTTTTGCCGAATTAAAAATTGATTCTTGATGGGTATTCAATTTTTTTAAAACTCAATCTTATTTTAACTCAATTTCTAAATACATTTTTAAAACTCCTTTTTTCTATTTAACCCATAGCGGGAACCTTAACATGTACTGCTACTTTAAGGGGCCCGTTTAGCACAATCGTTAGAGTACTCGCCTCGGAATCCCAAGGTTCTGAGTTCGATACCAGTCTCCGCCAACTCAGCGTATGAGTAGCACATATTGTATAATCTGATATGTGCGGTAAAGCCGGGAGCTGACGGTAGGTGTGGCGCTCTACCCCAGCAAAAATTATCCCTCTTGTCTAGCGCTAGCGAGAAAGGGATAGACTCCCTCGTTGTCCGGCTGATACCGACAATAGGCCACTCCACCAACATTATTTTTTTTTTAGTTTTACTACTCTAGGTCAGAATGGACCTGGGAGTAATTGTGATGAAGCGGTACACCACACTCCCTAGAGCTCAAGAATTGGAACTTCACCATTAGATGCAGTTTAACCTCAAAGCAAGAACACCCATTTTATATACTGGTGTGTATGTATGTGTGTATGTATATGTGTGTGTATGTATATGTGTGTGTACCAATCCCTCTTCTACGGACAGGATGTGACACAAGGTCATTTTCTAGTAAGATTAAAGCTGGTTTGAATTCATACGTTTCTTTCTCCGAAAATTATTTCCCAAAAAGCCTAAATAATACAGTCTGCTCAAGTATTTACCCATAGTCGATGGTGTGTATGTGGGTGGGGGTTCATTCCTTTCCCAAGAGTATTAGCCCGAAGTGAACCGTAAACAACCTCGTCTAAGATTTGAATTCGGGACACAGATTCCATTTCCTACGACGATAACCGTTAGGCTAAGTACACCGTCTTACTATTTTATGTATGTCCATACATATGTATGGGAAGAGAAAGTGGAAGCGAATCCCACAGTATGTAATATAGTGAAAAATTGAAAAAACAAGTTCATAAAACGAGTGATGTTTATTTCGCCAACGCTGCAGTGTTTCGTTCTGTTTCCATAGATCTTCATCAGGGCTTTTGTTATTTTGAGGAAAAATGTATGTAACTACACATGTACATAAACAAAATGTATCTATGTATGTATACAAACAAAATGTACATATGTATGTATATAAACAAAATGTACATATGTATGTATATAAACAAAGTGAATCGATGAACATATAGTATCATTGTCCAAAAGTTGTGTTGATAGCTCCGATCCCCTTCACTCTTTCTCGCCATCCTTCCCTATCAATAACGTAATAATTAACTTAATTTAGATCTGAATTTTTCACAGCAAAGTTTTTGCAATATTCAATTATGATATTCATGTTCCTTAATTATACGACCGTTATCATCTTGCAACACCTTGTAGTTAAATCAAAGAAATGCAAAAATGTAAATCATGATTATCTGGTGTTGCTTATCCGACGAATACTTATTTCTTATGAGTGTTTTCACCACAAATAATGGACAAATTCATTTTTATTATAAAGGAAGAAAGGGAAGAAAAAGGACATGCTACACAAAAATATCATAAGAAAGAGAGAGACTAGGTGAAGATAGAGAGCGTGAGCATGCGGAAGCGATAATGTTAATCAGAAAAAAATACAAAAAAAAAAAACATTTGCCGATCCTACTAAAACGATTTCGATGGTTTGGAATCTCTCAATTCTATACTATAATTTTTTCCGCATATTCACTAATGTGAAAATAAAAATTAAGAAGATTGTATTGCACAAATAATGGGGAGTGGTTTAGCCAGTCTGACATGAAATTCACTAGAGGATCATTGTTACCTATGCTCATACTTCAAAAGATGTTGTTAGTATATAAAGGCACAAATACTTAGATCACTTCTATAACTAAGCTGACCGTATTTATTCAAACGATATTCTAAAAACGAAGGGATTATTTACTTATGCGTCCGCATTTTTGCATAGGGTGTGTCTGTATTGACCCTGGAGAATTGGTCGTATCCTGGTCTTTTACCTAGGATCCAATATATATATATATATATTATATATATAATATATATATATATATATAAGTAAAGTTGTCGGGCGGCCTAATGTCGATATCAGCCAGACGGCGAGGGAATCTATCCTCTTTTCACTAGCGCTAGACCAAGGAGATTATCTTAGCATCTGAGGTGGCACGCGACACCTACCATCAGCTCCTCACTTTACTGCATGTAAACTGTATGATCGCTGTGCTAATCATACGCTGAGTTGGCGAGGTCCGGTATCGAACCAAGAACCGTGTGATTCCTAGCTGAACACTATCAACTGAGCAAAACCGGTCCTAGTATCTGGTTATCAATACTTTAATTAGTGTCCGACAAAGGTTTTTGAGGTATGATTTATGGAATGCTCCAAATAAAAAAATAAAAAAGCAAATGTAAGATATATTTGTTAAAAATACTTTTTGCGGATCTGTTTTGTTATATATATATATTATATATTATATATATATATGTTGTGTGTGTGTGTGTGTGTGTGTATGTGTGTGTGTGTGTGTGTGTGTGTGCAGATACATTATGAATACCCATAGGAAAGTTATGCATATCACTATCTGCCTACAGCTATGGGGAAATATTGGGTTAGATTGGGCTCTTTACCTTGGTATGGTAACCAGTGTAGGCGAAGGAAAACTCTGAATTCAAACCTGTTAAAAACTCCGCTTAAGAAATTGACCTTGTGTCTCCTCCTACACGTGCAGAGGTGTTATATATATATATATATATATATATATATATATATATATATATATATGTGTGTGTGTGTGTGTGTGTATATGTGTGTTTGTGTGTGTGTTTTGTTAAACTCTGACAGTTCTTGTCGGACGAGTTTTTGTTCGATCCTTTCTAACTGTTTGGCCATCTTTTTAATATCTGGGTGGAATTGTTGTAGCAATCCACTAAAGGTTCTTTCACGAGCGCTTTCTGCACCTCTTTGTGCCATCATCAGGTGTGCAACTGGTGGAATGTCTCCGTTGTCTCGCTTTTAAAACGTGCAGGTAGAAGGGGCTTACGAGTTCCGTTTAAACGAACAGTGGCAGTAGAAATTTCTAAGAGGGCGGTGGGGGGGGGGCTCACAAGTTTGTAAGAATGTAAGAGGAGGTGTAAGGAGGATTGGCGGGAAATTTAGGCATTTAAGGATATGTTGACTTGTATCAGTGTTCATCTTGTTTAAGGTGGGTTTGTTTTGTTTGATATATAAAGGTTCGAGTATTTGAAGTTTTTTTTTCCCCTTTGTTCAGTATAATTGTATTATAGATACAGATACATAAATATCACATATATACGTGAAAAATATGAGCGCATAATCTGAGAGACGCATACAAAATCAAGTCTTATCAATTTATCTTGAAAGTTGAGGAAAGAAGCTTAGTGTCGCCTTTTAGACACCTCGCAATTCTCTGTTACCTTTGAATTCATTTGCTGCTGTAGGCAAGAATGTATATTTCTTCTTTTGTTTGTTTATCCTCGACACTTTGAAAGCCGACAAACCAACCGCCCTTGCCTGTCATGATTGGGGCCATATGGCAGACTTGTTGCCTCCGACCCGAGGTCAACAGAACAAGTTACTCGTCAAATTACATGATGGATTTTCCTGTCATAAACTGAATGCCCTGCGTATTATTTCTAATGTACCGGATGCCAAAAATAGTAAAGAAAACTCGTGTCTTGATTAATTTTATTATTAAGTATCACAAATATTTCCGTTTTTTAATCAACAGTTTTCATCATGCTTATCTAATTATTTACACTAGCAACAATATGTACCCTCTGGGCATAAGTGTTTACGTTTTAATGTAATGAAATATAGTAAATTACAAAGGATAAAGAAATTAAATAAGAACGCATATAAAAAGATTACTCATTCTCATCATATTTAATTGGCTTCTATATAAAAATAATTCATAGGATTAATTTTAATGTGTTGGATAACAATAATATTAGAGATCAATAGCACCAGAGAATTATTTATTAAACCCGATTTTATTAAAATCAGTATGCAAATGAACCACACCGTATACTCTAAACCTTATTAATTAAACCCAGTTTTGTTAAAACCTGTATGCAAATTAACCACATCATATATTATGTAAACCATTATTTCTTAGTGATATATAAGACATATTGCAAGATTTTAAACGCACAAATAACATGGACTGTTTTGAGGAAAATGTAACTAATATTTTCATAGAGATATTGTAAAGAAATACGGTTTATTCTATGTATTATTGATTTTGACTATAAATGAAATACTCATCGATAAACTTACGCATATTTCTGTAGGTACTTTGAGTTACGCAGTGACCTAGTTTCGGTTCCAGATCAACAGATACCGAATCTACGTTATAATAAGATATGATAGATTTCGACGATTTTAACGCTTCTGAAAACTTGAAATATTCATAATTTTTTTTTTGTAGTGAGTTTTAAATTATCGTACTCAAGCGTGGCTCTTCCTCCTCCCTTTTTTCATTACATTAAACCTTAAATACTTCCTAGCAGTGATATAAAAAAAATATCAACTAGTAGATTTTGCTTTTGAAGTGGACGATAGAGCAAGAATAAAAGAAAGAGAAACGATGTACAAATATTTGGATCTTGTCAGAGAGCTGAAAACAAAATGTAGGACATGAAAGTGAGGGTGATACTAATTGTAGTTCGTGTTCTTGGAATGATCCCAAAGGATTTGAAAATAAACTGAGTGAACTGAGATCAGAGGAAAAAATCAAGACCACCCAGCATCTGTTAAAATGTTTAGACCGCCTAGAATACTTAGAAGAAGATTGGTTGGTTGGTTGGTGTTTTACAGCATGTCAACCCCTTGGATCATTTTATGCCGAATACTTCTATTGGTAAAAAAAATGTTTAATGCTGACAAAGTTTTGAAATAATTTCATTTTTAATGGATAATACAATTTTGTTTATAAACTCATGTTTTCCATTTAACCCATAAATGGGACCCTAACAGGTAATACCACTCCGGGTCAGAGTGGACCAGGGAGCAATGGTGATGAAGGAGAGCTCCACATTCCCCAAACCTCCAAAACTGGAACCTCACCATCAGAGTTTAACGTCATTCCCAGGACATGTAGACCCGCAGCCACCACCTTCAAGCACCCGTATGATAAAAAGAGTTGGAGATTGCCATAAGGGCAATAGGATTGGGGCAATCATATAGGTGCTAGGGCTTGACGGGATCAGCACTTAGAAGAAATATGGAGACCTAAAGAGACTTGCTGTCACTTAGACTTCAGTGGAAAACAGCAATAAAAACATGTGCAAAAAAGTTACAAAGATTATACTAATTGTAATTGGTACGCTTGGAATGGCCCCGAAAAGTTTAGAAAACAGACTAGAGGAACTAGAAATCAGAGGAAGAATTGGGACCATCCAGTCAACAGCATTGTTAAAATCAGCTACATTACTCAGAAAAGTCCTGGTGACCTGAAGAGACTTGTTGTCACACAGTCTCCAGTTAAAGACCATCAGCTAACGTTGGTGCGAAAAATTCACTCGGAGTGAACATAATAATAATCTATATATTAATACACTTGTTCCTTAATCTTCGACCGTTATCTTCTTGCAACACCCTGTGTTTGAAAATGAGAATCCAAATAATCTATAACGAAACACAAAAATAGAAAGAAAGAAAGAGAGAAAGGGAAAGAGAGAGAGAGAGAGAGAGAGAGAGAAAGAGAAGAGAGAGAGAGAGAAAGGGAAAGAGAGAGAAAGAGAGAGAGAGAAAGGGAAATAGAGAGAGAGAGAAAGAGAGAGATTGAGCGTGCTAATCTGTGTAAATCGAACATGATGAAAAGAAAGAAAAAAGTGAGACAGAGAGAACGTGCTAAATCAAGATTATTATACTTTTTATTATACATATTGAACTATTTAAAATAGTCCTTAAGTAAACATATTAAATGTTGTAATAATCAAAGTATTATACTGTGATATATCCACAGTTCCTGTTAGTTATAATGATAATGGTAGAAAACAAATAGAATAGGAATTCATAAAGTTCAACATCTTTTGCTAGGTCTAACAAGTTATCCTTGATCTAGCATACCGTGATGGATAAAGCTGAGGACACCAGTGATAGCCATTTAAGTGGTGACGCGGTGGATGTAGGGATGTTATTTACCAACCCCTCACGAGCAGGATGCCACACAAGGCCAATATATTAAGCAAAATTTAACATGTTCGAATTCCGAGTCTTCCTTCTCTTAAACAGGTAACCTAACCAATATTAAAGAGCCCCGTCTTCCCTACTACTTACCCAGAGAGAGAGAGAGAGAGAGAGAGAGAGAGAGAGAGAGAGAGAGAGAGAGAGAGAGAGAGAGAGAGAGAGAGAGTGAGAGAGAGAGAGTGAGAGAGAGAGAGAGAGAGAGAGAGAGAGAGAGAGAGAGAGAGAGAGAGAGTAGTTGGATGCCTACAATTGCCAAGTGTATCATAGCTATGTGAAATGCAAACAGACTTGTCCAAGATTTGAACTCACATCGACGAGTCCATTTCCTAGGACTGTAAACATTATACAACGCGCCCCCACTTAATATAAAATTTGGGATTTCTTGATTCTTTTCTTTTTGTTTTGGCTAGGTTACGAAGAGGGTATCTTTATCGTGAACCGAGAACGAGGAACGAATCAAAGATACGATTTAAGTCCTGTTCCTAGAAATAATGTCCAGAAATGAGTAATTGCTTGTGCTTAATCAAGTTCATTATAATTACTGAACGAATCAGTTGTCCCATCTACTTGAATAAAGTCTCGGTTAGCACTTGAGAAACTTTCTGAAAAATGCAGTTTCCATCTTATGTGCACTATACGGGATCATTATCCATAACTATTAGGTCGTCGGAATACCTTACCAAGTAGATCTTCCTCAGAGATCCTCTCTCACCCTCGTCCTTCTGATTCTTTTCCAGTTTCTGTTATCATTATTCGTTACTTTCTAATGCAAGGGTTTTCTTCAACTTGACTGAGGCCCTGTCACCTCGTTTTTTTTACACCTACTTAATTTAAGATAAACATCCTTGATTTTAATTTAACAGTTTCTTGTCTTTTAATGATCTGTATAGCTAAGAAAAAATTTAAATCTTTTTTTAATTTCATCATTTTAGTTTTAAACTAATAAATCAATAATCTATTTAACTTGTATTAATTTTTTTCAAGTTTGAAATTGTTATAAACTAAAATATTAGGAACTACAAAATATAATTAAAAAAAAAAAACACATAAATGTATTTTTGAACTCAATTTATTGGTTTTTATCACCCTCTCGCGGGTTGATGCGGGTAAATTGTCTGGACAACCGGATCAGTTTAAAAGAGCATAGAGATACACGATTTATTATATTTTTCTGGTTAGGTTTGGCTCATTTGATTTTAGGACATGTCAACCCTTTTTGGGTTATTTCCGTCGAAGACATTTTATTCCATTTCGGTTTGATGGGTATATTTTAAACTCATTTTTATAAACACATTTTCTATGACTCTTTTTTTTTATTTAACACATAAATGGGACCCTAACAGGTACTACCCTCCATGCTGGCATGCGAATACAAGTGAATGTAATGAATGTAAAATGTGATAAATGTAAATTATTAAAATCAAGACATTTGCCGACGTACGCTTTAAGCAAGGGATAGATTTAGATAACCAAAAAAGCTATGATGAAAAACATGATGATAGACATTTTGGGGAAAGACTGTTTCAACTAATCTAAATTATCATTATGAAAGTATAAAGCAGGTTAAATCAATAAGTCTCGTAATTTTTTGAAATGCAATAATTATCACACAATAGAAAAAGAATTCATTTTAAACAGAGTATTTACACTAGAATGGTGTTGATGGCGAAATGCAGGACACGCTACTCCAAAAATATTCGGTTCTTTCCCACTGATATTTGTAAAACCTGGCTGAGTGGCCTGTTGGTATTAGCCGGACAGAGAGTGTATACCCTTTTCGCTAGCGCTATACCAGGGATACTGTTTTTACTGAGGTGGAGAACTACACCTACCGTCATCTGCCCACTTTACCGCACATATCAGCTTACCTAATCTGTGCTATTCATACGCTGATTTGTCGGGGACCAGTATCGAACCAGGAACCTTGTGATTCTCATGCGAGTGCTCAACGGACTGGCTAAGACAGCCTCACTTTTATTCTACACAAAATCGATTTATTTCGAATTTTGAATTATATTTAAAATGTCGAGTTTTCTTTCACTGGTCGAATATGGACTTTGAATAACGAATATAAATTAGGTTGTCGCAACAGAACCGGAATGGCAAAACCTGATTGAAATATTACCTAATAGTAAAACTAATCGGATATTCAGTAATTCCCAACGGTCGTTAGAATGGATCAACTGAAATTGATCGTTCGATTTGTCGAATGTTAATCTAGGTTAACATGATTTATAACCCTGGGGATCGAAGCACCTGCTGAGTTTGAATTAAGATTAAATACTTATAGTGTAAGTGTCTCAGCAAGTGGCTAGGAGAGTTAGGAGTAGGTTATTTAATGGAATGAGATCCTCACCGAGACACACAGAAAATACCACACCCACTATATCAGTGATAGTCTACATTCGTAGCTTTTTGATAGACCTCAAATGTTCAGGATTTTTTTCTTGTTGTTGATAAAAGTAACATGTTGTATCTGCATCTATGGAAGTATAATTTAATAATTTCAAAAAACATTCTAAAAAGTGAAATATTCATTTGCATATTCGTGTTCCGTTTATCTAATGTGACAAGAGAAATCAAATATTTTAATGAGTATTGTCGCGATTGTTAAAACTAAAATTTTGAAGTTGATACGCTGAGGTAATGTTACCTGAGAGTGGTGAACAAGATAGTGTAGAGTAGTACAACGGACTAAATATTGGACCGGGACGCCCTTGGACAGTCACCGGTAGTCACCTGCAATAATAGACTCTACCATGCACGTGCGGGGCATGGGAGGGAAGTAATATAAGCAGGCTTCCTACTAGAAGCCAGCAGTTCACGTTTCGTCGTAGAGCTCTTTACAGATAGTGTCATTGATCAGTAGTTTCGATATGATTTAGTTCCTACCTGAGCATACACATATCATATTGTGTAGTTAAACTAAGTAAAGTAATCAGAGTGGCCTAATGTCGGTTTCATCCAGACAGCGAAGGAGTCTATCCCCTTGTCACTTGCGCTAGAAAAAGGAGATTGTTTTTGCGTCTGAGGTGAAGCGTCATAATTACCATCAGCTCCTCACTTTATACACAGATCACTGTAAAGAGTAAACAAATCGAGAAAAAGTCGATCTCTGTATGTATATTTCAGCCTATCAGGCCTCATCAGCAGAGCTATAGACAGGGCAGTGCTTTGTGCGTGATTCGAACCCTACCTGTCAGGTGGACACTCGAACCATTACACTAGCTGGCTTCCCCGGAATATCTCGTTTATTTTAAACTGATGTGTATATCGCACTTTCTGGGTGACTTATGGCACTTTTACAGATCACTGTGCAACTCATATGCTGAGTTGGCAAGGGCCAGTATCGAACCAGGATCATTGTGATTCCTTAGCGGACGCTCTAATGACTGAGCTAAACCGAAAGAATACAATAATAATAGATATTACTTTGTAGCTCTCCTTGTCTTTTATGCATTAATATATTATCTACGGTTACAAGTAAAGTTCCCACTTTATCAACGACTTTTTAGTAGCAAACCTCCGTCGATAAGAATATTTAAGTAAAAGCATTGGTCCTATTACTAAACTTAACCTAATATTTTAATCTGACTTTTCATATGTATTTGTTTGAAAGAAAAATAATGAATGATTAATCTAACAACAAAAGCAGTTATCTACCTTGATTTGAATGCTACTGATAATTTAATTATAAATCCTCCGTATTTAAGACACATAGCATAAGTTCTAAGACTGTACCAAAGAAAAGATATTATGTACGTGGGTACAGAATATCACAAAATAAAACATCAGTTAAAATTGAAAACTCTCTTTGTCTTCGCTGAGACTGGTACACTTAAACTATATTTTTTTTAATTATATTCTATTAGAAGAAAATACCTATGGAAAAAAAATTATTTGTAATCTTAAAACTACTTTTTTTCATTAAAATGAATGGTGCAAACATCATTTAGTGAAACAAAAGGTGGAAGTACACCACCAGCCAAACTGTAGAATATCCTGACTGTGTCTCCTACAGAGAGTTTAGACCCTCTCAAAATGGGATGTCTTAGGTATGACACTTAACTACATACAGTGTTGAGGCTCCAGTTCTGAGGCTCGGGGTGTGTTGTAGAGCACTACATCATTCATTGTTATTACTTCCAGGTACACCATGTTCCAGAGTGAGAGTACTCATTAGGCCCCTACCAATAGTTAAATAGATATGTTTGAATATTATTTGTATTTGATAGCAATACTTGATACCACATAACTAAATTATTTGTAGTAAGAATAGTTACTTGAAGCTATAATCACCCCTTGTCAGTTTTTTACATGAACGATAGCTGATGGTCTTTCACTGGAGTTTGAATAACAACATGTCTCCTCAGGTATCCAGGACTCTTCTGATTATTCTAGCCGATCTCAACAATGTAGGTGTCTGAATAGTCAAAATTTTTCCTAACATTATTACTATTGTAGCGTTAGTTTCGTATTTGCCTGGGGGAGTTGTCTGCCCGCTTAGTTTGCTGGTGCCCGCTAGGGGCTATAGTATTTAAGCGCCTGGTTCAAATGCTTCTCCCTCTTTTCCTGTTCCAGTAACTACGAGACACATGGGTAGACACGGTCTACCCCTTCTCGTTGGGGCTTTTGACCCCACTTACATTACTTTAAGTTCTTCACACAGCATGGACTATCCATAGTCTCATGTCTGTACTTTTATGTATATCTTGTACCATTCATGAATGTGTATTTATCTTTCTACATGTAACTTTGTTTTACCTATGTATTATGTATCTTGTTATATCCATGTGCTGTACCATATTAAATATTTTGTCTATTAACCCTTGTCGGAGTTTGTATCTTCAAGTAAATATAACTTTGAATCGCCTTTCTTACACTATTATTAGTTACTTGTAATCATATAACTGCATGCAAATAAATGTTATCATTAATTAGAAATAGTTACTTGAAACCATATAATTAAGTTTGTTTTTCTAAAATACTATTTCTGAAAATATCGGATTTCTATTCCGATAACAGTTTTTTTTTTTAAATTTTATCAGGATTTCTTAACTCCTCGTTTTCCTTCCTGCTATGACATAAAATGAACAACAGTGAATCATATCCTGTTTTGCAGTGGAGTCTCATAGCATAAGTTTTGAGGTGAGCCAACTAGCACCACAAGACAAACAACTACCTTCTCTCTTAATCCATCGGTCAACAAGTACTGAAAACATTTTTTAAAAATCCTCTTGAGTTGCGTGATATTTTCTGACGCCATAATTCACAAAAGATGACAATTGAATTGCTAAGGCGAACAACAATAATGGATAATCGCACTCAATTTCATGTTCCACAACTTTTTCAGTTATCAATCAAAATCCAGGTATGTGTTCATTATATCACCTTCCTTGACTTTCACTATTGTCTGCTGGAACGGGAAAAAACTAGATTACAAGATCTCTTTATCTTATAATATAATGAAATAGAAAAACCAAAGATTGTAGTGGATAGTTACGAAGATATTTGGGATGACGTATGAAAAGCTACCTGTCAATTTCTGATTGGCGAGAAGAAGGCGGGAACGTGTCTGAAAGAAAGAGTGTTTAGTGTAGAGAGTCTGGACTGAGTCTTTGGAGAGAACAGATGCGGAATTACTGTCTGTTCTCCAAGGCATTTTTACTTGGGGGTAAAATAAAATAGGAGTGCAGAAAAACAAAAACTAAACAAGAAGGACTCGTGTTTGTTATTAGAAACTATAAACTGCATACTACCAGATATATTCAAGAGATTTCCAAGTTGTTCCAAACACAGACAGCAAGAATGCCATCCAGCCCAACAACAGATCAACCAACAGACCCAGCAGATCCCAACTTCGATCCACCCAAGAGAATAGTTTAACAGTAAGAAGTATATAATTATTACCAATACAACATTATATTTCCTTTAACCCCCCACCCCTGCTATGCAACAATGTTATCAATAAACACAATGTTTGGTTTCTGGTCAGGATTTGATATTCTAATCGTATCTTCAAGTTCCATGAATTTTATCCGTTTCATTTTCTTGGACACATTTTTATTTGTGCATATACCATTTGTCAGCATGACTAAATTTGAATCTCTGGCACAATTTCCAGTGAATCACCTTTTCCACCCAGTTCAACCTAGTTTATTTTGGTACTAATGCAGATAATATTAAATTACGTATAAAAAGCATTACATTTCACGGAAATGACCAAAACATTTGAGACACTTTGTTGTATACCCTTCTCATTACTTCTTTCTTACTTCTATTCTTCTAGGCCTCTTTTAACGTCTGGACTTCTCTTGGGGACTTCGTGTCTGGTCTTTCATTGGGGATTTCTCTTTATCAGAAGCCTTGTGCCATTGGTAGTTTTTAGATAATAACACAAGACTTCGATTTACTTTGATCATATTTTATTCTCGGAATCCCCCACCAGACTACCTGCGCAGATCGAGTCGGAGCGTGTATAACACGACTCACCACCGTCGTGGTTTCTCGCCGACTGACTAAAATCTATTTCTAATCTAAACCGGAAGAGAGTCTTCTCTACCGATTCTCACGGTATCCACCGGAAGGAAGGATCAGGACAGGTCAAGCCTTGTCATTCAAATCCATCAAGGCCATCGGCTGCAGCTTATAACGGCCATTTTGATTTCTACACTATTGCACATAAATATTAGGTATCTAATAATTATATAACAACTTGAATTTGGGTTAGGGGTAGTTTTAGGATTAAAGTTAGTGTTAGGGTTTAGCTACTTCTGTAATCTACTACTATTTATACAAAAAATACGATTCTAATGATATGATATATCTAGTGCGCTATTCTTTATTTGTAGCGCTTTTTATCTAATATGTGCGAGTTTTCTTCATTTGATTATTATATGATTAATTGTTTTATCTCTGCAACTTAGACAACGTATTATTCTGAGTATCATTATTTTTTTGGTTTTGGTCCAATGATATATATTCGTTGCATCTTATTGTGCTGCAATTAAAATAGAATTTCGTTCATTTGTAAAGGTTTTCCTTTCTTCCGGTTAATCACACTGAAATTTCATCAGTTTGTCACTTGAACTCTTCCTTCTGTTTCTTTCTTTTCGAAGGAGCTAATGATAGGTGTGGCGTTCCACCTCAGATGCTAAATAATCTCCTTGGTCTAGCGCTAGTGAAAAGTGGATAGACTTCCTCGCTGTTTGGCTGATACCGACATTATGCCGCCCCGATGTCTTTACTTTTTTTTATTAATCATTTCCTGTGAGTTTTTCACACCTGCTTTAATTGTTCTTTCAATGGTCTCTGAATGGCAAGAAGTCTCCCAGGTCTCCAGGGTTCTTCTGAGTATTCTCACTGATCTTGGCGATGCTTTTGTCTGGATTCTCTCGATTCTTATTCTGATTTCCAATCTGTATAGTTCTTTAAAAAAAAAGTTTTTAGAGACAATTCCAAGGGCCTCAACTAAAATTTTGTACCACCATCCCATTTAAAAGAAATTATATGGCAAGATCCAATATTTGTCCTTTTCTCCTTACACGGTGGTCCACCGGAACAGTAAAATCCACTAGATGACATTTTGGTTGTTACTAACACCAGGTCTGGTCTTCTGGCCGGGTAATCAGTTTTTAAGTAATACCAGATAACGAGGATTTACATTTTTTTCATTTCGTCTAGGACGATTTGGACCGTCTGATTTTTAACCTGAGGGTGTTTCAAGATGATAACGGTCGTACTTTTAAGGAACACGAGTATTAATATATAGATCTTCAAAAACACATGTGTGATTGTGATTCCCTTTGAGCTGTTGATAAAAAAGCGAATATACTTTTGATACGACTAAATACTAACAGTGATGATAATAGCTTTTTGATTTAGTGTGTCCTCGGATGCACATATTTGCTTTGAATGAGTCCCCGGCAAAATTTATGGGTCCCCACTAAAACCATCTAACTCCTTTCTTGTAACCCATCCTGTGTAATTCATTTCTAAGAAACTATTGAAATGTATTTACAGTTAGCTTGAATTGGCGAGAGAAGCAAAAAGAAAAAAAACATGGGACGCATGGATACAATTTTACTGCGTCCTTTTAGACTTTTGTGCGTCATGGATGTAGGATGCGTACCTATCAGTTTTTCTGATTAAGTTTTAGTCTTGATGTTATGCACTAAATAAACAGTTGATTACTTAACAATAAGTTTCATATTGTTTTTTTTAATAACATTTGATCACAAATAAGTTTTAATTCAATTTTTATCGCCCTTATGGCAAGCCCCAACCCCCTTTTATCATATGGGTGCTAGAAGTCGGTGGCTGAGGGTCTACATGTCCTGAGAATGACGTTAAACTATCTGATGGTGAGGTTCCAGTTTTGGAGGTTTGGGGAATGTGGAGCACCCCTTCATCACCATTGCTCCCTGGTCCACTCTGACCCGGAGTGGTATTACCTGTTAGGGTCCCATCTATGGGTTAAATAGAAAAACATGAGTTGATAAACAAAATTGTATAATCTATTAAGAATTGATTTATTTTAAAACTTTATCGGCATTAAATAACCCACTGAGGTTGATATGCCGTAAAACAAAACAAAACAACCAATTTTATCTTGATACGTGCTCATTGGCTGTAGGTTCCAGTTTGGAGGTTTGGGGAATGTGGAGCACCCTTCATCACCATTGCTCCCTGGTCCACTCTGACCCGGAGTGGTATTACCTGTTAGGGTCCCATCTATGGGTTAAATAGAAAAACATGAGTTGATAAACAAAAATTGTATAATCCATTAAGAATTGATTTATTTCAAAACTTATCGGCATTAAAATAACCCACTGAGGTTGATATGCCGTAAAACAAAACAAAACAAACCAATTTTTATCTTGATACGTGCTCATTGGCTGTAGGTTCCAGTTTTGGAGGTTTGGGGAATGTGGAGCACCCCTTCATCACCATTGCTCCCTGGTCCATTCTGACCCGGAGTGGTATTACCTGTTAGGTCCCCATTTATGGGTTAAATAGAAAAACATGAGTTGATAAACAAAATTGTATAATCCATTAAGAAATTGATTTATTTTAAAACTTTATCGGCATTAAATAACCCACTGAGGTTGATATGCTGTAAAAAAAACAAAAATCGATTTTTATCTTGCTACGTGCGCATTGGCTGTAGGTTCAGGTTTTGGAGGTTTGGGGAATGTGGAGCACCCCTTCATCACCATTGCTCCCTGGTCCACTCTGACCCGGAGTGGTAGTACCTGTTAGGGTCCCATCTATGGGTTAAATAGAAAAACATGAGTTGATAAACAAAATTGTATAATCCATTAAGAATTGATTTATTTTAAAACTTTATCGGCATTAAATAACCCACTGAGGTTGATATGCTGTAAAACAAAACAAAAATCGATTTTTATCTTGCTACGTGCTCATTGGTTGTAGGTAACACTTATTTTTTTACGCTGAGTATAATATGAGGATTTTATATCCCAACCACTGTTTCTTTTTTGTCTGTCCACACTTGCTCTCACTCCTCTTTTTGTAACGAAGGTTTTTTCTTATACCGTATTTTCAACGGCTTTCCTCTTTTTATTATTCTTTCTTCTTATTTCTTTTATTATTATTATTGGTATTACTTTTTTTTTATTAACACAATAGATCTATTATTTACAAGTATATTAGCGTTACTTATCCCCGCAGAATAGTCTGTCCCATTTTTTTATGGCCAGGACATTTTCATTGTAAAGAAATTATTCCTTTTAGATAACGTGTGGTGGTGTTATTGGTGGGTGGTGGTGGCTGGTCGGAACGTTGGTTAAGGTTGTCTAATGCAAATCAACAAAACAATTCTATGAAAACAGACGATACATGAACGCTGGTTTATTCACTGGAAATGAATAAGATTTCACTCATTTAGTTTTCTCTCCTTTTCTTCCTTTTTTCCCTTTTATTTCCTTTTCTTTTTGTTTTCTTCCTTTTCTTTTTTTTTCTTTTCTTTTTCTTTTTTTTCTTTCTTTTCTTTTTCTTTTTTTTCTTTTTTTCTTTTTTCTTTTTATCTTTTCTTTTTTTTCTTTTTTTTCTTTTTCTTTTCTTTTATTTCTTTTTTTACCTTTTTTTCTTTTTCTTTTTTTTCTTTTTCTTTCTTTTTTTTATTTTTCTTTTTTAATCTTTTTTCTTTTCTTTTTCTCTTTTTTTTCTTTTTTCTCTTTTTTATCTTTTCTTCCTTTTCTTTTTTAGCTTCCTTTCTTTTTTCTTTCTTTCTCTTTTCTTTCCTTTTCTTTTTTCTTTTCTTTCTTTTCTTTTCTTTTTTCTTTTTTTTTCTTTTTTTTCTTTTCTTTTTCTTTCTTTATTTGTTTCTTTCTCCTTTTCTATCTTTATCTTTTTCTTCTTCTTTTCTTTTTTTCTTTTTTTCTTTTTTCTTCCTTTTCTTTTTCTTTTCTTTCCTTTTCTTTTCTTTTTTCTCCTTTTCTTCCTTTTTTTCTTTTCTTTTCTTTTTCTTTTTCTTCCTTTTTCTTTCTTTCTTTTTTTTCTTTTTTTTTTTTTTTAATCTTTTTCTTTTCTTCCTTTTCTTTTTTTATCTTTTTTCTTCTTTTCCTTTTCTTTTTTTTTAATCTTTTTTCTTCCTTTATCATTTTTATCTTTTTCTTCCTTTTTTTTTTTATCTTTTTCTTTCCTTTTCTTCTTTTCTTTTTTTATCTTTTCTTCCTTTTCCTTTTTTATCCTTTTTCTCTTTTTCTTTTTTATCTTTTTCCCTTCCTTTTCTTTTCTTTTTTATCTTTTTCTTCTTTCTTTTTTTCTTTTCTTTTTTTTTTTCTTTTTCTTCCTTTTTCTTTTTCTTTTTTTTCTTTTTTCCTTTTCTTTTTCTTTTTTTTTATCTTTTTTCTTCCTTTTTTATGTCTTTTCTTTTTCTTTTTTCTTTTCATTTTTTTCTTTTCTTTTCTTTTTCTCATCTTTTTCTTTCTTTTCCTTTTCTTTTCTTTTTATTCTTTCTTTTCCTTTTTTTTTTTCTTTCTCTTTTTTTTTCTTTTCTCTTTCTTTCTTTCTTTTCCTTTTTTCTTTTCTTTCTTTCTTTTCTTTTTCTTTCTTCTCTTTTTCGCTTTTTTCTTTTTCTTTCTCTTTTTCCTTGCTTTTCTTTTTCTTTCTTTCGCTTTTCTTTTTTGTTTTTATTTGTTTTCCTTTTTTTTTCTTTTCCTTTTTTCCTTTTCCTTCATTTTTTTTTTTTTTCCTTCGTTCTTTTTTCTTTTTCTTTTCTTTTTTTCTTCTTTTTTTTTCTTTTTTCTCTTTTCTTCCTTCTTTTTTCTTTTTCTTTTTTTTTCTTTTACTTTCTTTTTCTTTCCTTTCTTTTTTCCTTTCCTTTTTATTTCCTTTTCCTTTTTATTTCCTTTGTTTTTCTTTTCTTATCTTATTCTTTGCTCTCCTTTCTTTTTCTATTTTTCTCCGTTCCGATTTCTTTCCTTTCCTCTTCTTTTCTTCTTCTTCGCATTAGGTCTTTATTTCATTTATCACCGAAGAGGTTGGTTGGTTGGTGGGTAAAACGTCCTAAGTGAATTTCACTCGTCGTCTTCGTCGTCGTCACCTGCATTTCGTGGAAAGAAAAAAAACTTTTGCTTTCTTTTCTATGTGTATATAAGTCCTCCATAGACATTTTCTTTTCTATATTTGTTCAATCAATTCCGTTGGGTAATTGTGGGGAAAAATCTCGGTCAAGTTTGCTCAATTCATACGTAATTGTGTGAAATTGAGGATCTGTTTTTTTTCGGGTTAATTCATGCAGTGAGTTGCGTCTCAGTTCATTGTGTAGCTGTGTGTGGGTGGGGCGTAGATAGTTAAACAACTCAAAATCTGGTAGACTAAAAGTGGGAGGTAATGTGTAAGTTATCATCGCAAAAAAAAGATTATATATACTATAATAATAAGTGTAAATCATA
>CM042141.1:48890701-48925701 GCA_023376005.1 Doryteuthis pealeii | reverse complement strand
AAACGATCTCTCTATTAAAGTCTAGATGAGTTAAATTCAGCGCAAAATTGCCCATATTATTAATGCATTATTTACCACACATCACACTTATGCGAGTCAGACACAAGGTCCAATTAATGTGGAGTCACCCACGAACCGAAGCTCATGGGATGACAGGCACAAAAATGCATGGATCCCCTCGGCATTCCTCCTCATGCACTGGACAATAGACCCTGCTCTTGTTATTAATGTATTTTAAATAGAGAAATATGTGTTATATATCGCTAAGAAATAAAGATTTACATTAGTGAGAATAATTGGCATAATGATTTCAACAAAACATGGTTTAATAAATAATTATTTGCTGTTACTGATTTCTAATACTTCTAATTCCTGTAATTTTCAAACGTATTAAAAGCAATCCTATATATAATTTAAATAAAAATCAATTAAAATAACGTTAAATATCTGTACTATTTTTATATATGTTCTTATTTAATTTCTATAGTCTTCCTAATTTAATATTTATTAGATCAAAACAAACACTTGCTCACAGGAGGCGCATACTTTTGCTAATCTAATTAAGCTCTTTGAATAGTAAAACATTTGCCATTTTATTCTGGAATCTTTCAACAATATTTTTATGCCAAATTTAACCGGTTTTAATTCAGACATTTCTGTATCCTTGACCGGTTGACATACAAAGATTAAAGAGCCCAGTCTGGCCTACTATTTATCAATAAATGGAAGGATGATTATTGGATGCATACCTTTTCCAAGTGGATTACCGCTATATTAATAATAAACAACTTCGTGTAGGATTTCTATAATAATTAGAAATATTTGCTCGGCGCCGGTTTGAATAAATATTTTTTATAATCATTTATCAAATTTTACATCATACAAAAAAAAATCAAGATTCATTTTAAATTTAAATACGGTCGTTTAATTTTGATTCAATTACTTTATTTACTCATTAATTTATTTATTTCGTTATGTTGTTATTTTCACTTTGAAATATAATACTAATTGAACTAATCGTTTAATTTATATCTAATCTTTAAAAAATCACTAATCTAATTAAACTCTCTTATTATATTGTTACATATGATGTCATTCCCTCTACCAACGCGAAAAAGATAAATGTTTTCCTGACCTCCCACCATGCCTGGTTAACAAAAGAACGTTTTAGCTGGGGATTTTTTTATCAACGAGGATCTAAGTCACTATTCAGGAGTAATTAATCTGTGAGACGAGCTTGCTAACCATCACTCTTAAAGTCTTTAACACCCCCCCCCCTTTATAGTGCCTGAAAAAGACCAATTTCGTGAAAATTTAAAGTGTCGATTTTATTGGCTTTTCTGATAGATTTCAATGGCATTAACATGGCAAAATAAATTGAATTCTGTTGAGAATTGACGGAGATGTGAGGCTTCAAAATCCCTAAAAATGTCTTAAATAGTCTGAGGGACAACAAGTCTAGGTTATTAAAAATACAAGAGTTGTCTATTTGGTTAAGTTCATCGACTGCGAATTGTGTAAGAGTGTTGGACTATCTGAGGGTATATCATGTACGCAAAACCGTCATTTCTATTTATGAACTTTCCCAACAACAGTAGGTGCTTCAGGTAATAATTGGCCAATGAGATACGAGGACAGAAAGCATTTATAATCGTTTGCAACTGTTCTCAAAATAAATAGTCGTTGAACTTTCTGGCTGTAATACTTATCTTTTGGATTGACACCAGAAGAATACTACATACTTGTACTTATGTATGTTACTGACACACTATAGACTAGAGTAACCAACTGGATTCTGAGAACAAAATAACCAGCCTTGACGGCCAGGCCTTTAAAATACACCAACTGCACCTCTGCAGAGCGTTAACACCCCCACAACACTCCACATTGGCCCCAACGACGGACGAAAGCTTGAAAAGGGACTTTTTTTCACTTCACATAGTGCGTTAGTTGAACGTGCACAAATACGAGAAACGGTATGCACAAAAGGAATTCTCGGTGTTGGACTAGTATGTTTACCCTGTAGATTGGTGTTCCGGACTTTTTTGTGTCTGACTAGTTCAGAAAGACTCGTTTGTTACATTCTTTTAAATAGAGAAGTTTATAAAAAAAAAACTTTTCTACAAATCTCAAGAATCAACATTTGTCGAAACCCCAAGAAATGAGCTTTCAATTAGATTTGCACTTGCATCACTTATTTTCTGAGCATTTCTTTGGCTGGACCTTATCCATTAGAAATGAACAGTAAATGATTTTATTTGAGTTAGAGTTAGGAAGAATAAATCTTAGTAGCTAAATTGGTCAGAGTTAACTTACTAGTTTTGTGATGTACCCAGTCCCTGCGCCACGGACAGAATGGGACACGTATTTTTTTTAAACGGAGCAAATATGTCTTGAATTTAGACTTTTCCTTCTCCAAGACTGGTTTCCTAACCGAGGCTAAATAACCCAGTCTGTTCTACTATTGAACTATGGCTGGGAAAGGAAGATCAGATGGAGTTTGGCCTCTCCTATGTGAAACTGAATCAAAATAGTCTAATCGGTTTACCGATTTCAGTTCCTACCATGATAACCATCACGATAAGTGCGCATACCGCGCTTTTGTAGTTGTATATGTACTTACTACACCCCAAAATCATTATGCTATTTTTAAGTAAAAGTTGGGACCATATAACCTTTAGGCACCCCTTTTGCGATCTCGATTCATAGGAACATTTTTTCTCTATTAACACCGTCAAAATCCGGTTGTTAACAGACGATTTTTAGAGCTTTTTTAAAAATTTTAAAACTAACCCCTAAACCTAACACTAACCATAACACTAACCCCTAAGAAACAATCTGATTTTGACGGTGTAAATGGAAAAAATGTTCCTATGAATCAAGATCGAAAAAGGGGTGCCTAAAGGTAATATGGAACAAAAGTTGTCCTGTTCGTTCCCACTTATTTCCGTATTAAAAATATTATTTCTTTGATAAAAAACATAACTATGCGTCATTTAGTCTAGGAAAAAATAAATAAATAAATTCCGTATTATATTATGCTGGGTATTCAACATTCTTTTTCAAAACTCAATTTGTTTAAACACGTTTTTTCATACTATCCTTTTTTTTAACCCCTAAATGGGACTCTGGTACTACCACTCCGTATAATGTTGGACCTGGAGTAATGGCGATAAAGGAGTACTCCCCTTTCCGCAGAATTCCAGAACTGGAACTTCACCACAAGATGCTGTATACCCTCGCTTTTGTTGTTTAATAAGTACTTTCTACCCCGCAAAAGGATAACGCTATTTTGGTTCCCATTTATTTCCGTATTTTAAATGTTATTTCATTGTTTTAAAGATATAGACGAAATATGCGTCATTTAGTCTAGAGAGAGAAAAAAAAGAAAGAAATCCGTATTCTAAAATTGCAATTCTGTAATGGCTTGAAATCGATATCATTGGTTTGAAAATCGTTAAAAAAAAAGACTGTATCGTTTTTTTCGCTGAATCATTTCGATTTGTTGATCTCGTATTCATTGAGTCACGATCAAAATTGGAAAAAAGATTGATTCGATTCTTAAATAAAGAAAGTTTAGACCACAATGGCTATCTAGTTTCCATTTGTTTTTTAAATTTATTTTCACTTTTATTCTTTTATAAATAATCACAGACGTTCTTTATCTTAAATTTAAAAAAAGAATACTTTGAAAAACAATGTGTGAGGAATAGACAAAAACAAAACAGCAACATCTCTGATAATGTCCCTTTTTCTCGCCGGCCCATTCCCTAATACGTTTATACTTTCTTTACTGAATTTTATAAGTTTATTTATTTTCTCTTTTTATTCTTTTATAAATAATCAAAGACTTTCTTTATCCTAAATTAAAAAAAAAAGAATACTTTGAAAAAAAAAATGGAGTGAATGAGAAAAATAGCCATACCATCCCTTTTCCCGCCATCTTATTCCCTAATACATTTTTACTTTCATGGATGAATCTTATTAATACTGTTTAGCGTCACGCATGCGCGTCAAATACCCAAATTGAAGATTTAAATGTGAATCAATCAGTTTAAGTATATCTTTGTCAATCTCCAGAATCTTTAAGTCTTATCAACTTAGATTTTCATTTAGAAATAGATTGTGGGACGTTAGATTTATTTATTTTTTACTTATTTTATTACATTCACTTATCTTGAGAGATATACTATGACACCTATGTAAATTTCTAGACTTCGATGGAAGCCCCGTGGCGACATTATTTGTCTGAAATTTTTTGATGAGGCTTGATGGGAATAATATTGATTTTTCGTACTATATTCCTCATATTTATTGTGGTAGTTATTAACAAACGTTTCACACGCTATATCCTACGGCCTTCAGATACACAAGAACCACCTGAAGAAGGCTGGAGAATATAGTGGTCAAAACTTTGTGTTAATAACTACCATAAGAAAGACGAGGACAACAGTCCGAAAAATCAATATTATTCCCTGTGGTAAATAAATTTACATTGCTTGCAGTTTTATTCAGTCATTCAGTTGATTGCTCAACATCCACGTGTAGCCTATCAGCTAGGGATTAAAATACACAGACTGTACTTCTGCCGAGGGGTAAAATTCTCCCAGTGAGGTCACCTGTTGGTTATGGATGGCGATCGATCATGCTTAAAGACGGAATTCTGGTGGCTGCGCAGTCCATGACTTGCAACACTCCACTTTGGCCCTTACTTAATCTTGGATCATTTTATTCCTAAAAGCCGGGTAGTAAGCCTTCCAGCGCATAGTAAAAAGTAAAGTCGTCGGCGCGGCCTAATGTCGGTATCAGCCATGCAGCGAGGGAGTCTATCCCCTTTTCACTAGCGCTAGACCAAGGAGATTATTTTAACGTCTGAGGTGGAGCACCACAACTACCATCAGCTCCTTACTTTACCACACAGTTCCCTGTGCTACTCATACGCTTAGTTGGCGAGGGCGGGTATCGAACTAGGAACCTTGTGGTTTCTAGTCGAACGCTCTGCCGATTGAGCTAACCAGGCCCTTAAAAATGGTTGGTGGCTGCTATAAGGACAGTAATATTGGGGGCAATCATATACGTGCTAGGGGTTGGCGTGAAAAGCCGGTGATCAATTGCAAGTGATATATATTGCTGGAAAGTGTGGATATAGACATTCCGTTAAAAAGAAATCGGGTGTCCTGGATATGAAACGAAAATACATATAATGGTGATGCTACTGTTCTAAGGACCGGCTTAGCTCGGTAGAGTGTCCGGCTAGGAACCTCAAGGTTCCTGGTTCGATTACAGCCCTCACCAACTCAGCGTATGAGTAGCACATGGATATGTGCAGTAAAGTGAGGTGATGATGGTAGGTGTTGCGCTCCGTCTCATACGCTAAAAACAATCTCCTTGGTTTAGTGCTAGTGAAAAAGGGATAGACTCCCTCACTGTCTGACTCCGACGCCTTTTTTTTTTTTTACTGTTCTAAAGATCTGAAGAAATTGGTGTGATATTACAACCAGATATACTTTAACCCGGAGTGGTAGTACCAGTTATGTTCCCATCCACGGATCAATAGATCGTTTTAAAAAGTATTCATGTTCGATAAGACCATGTGCAAAAAGAAATCCATAAATATATAAATTCAATGTACAATTAACGTTGTCTCTAACTTCTAGGAATAAAATAATCCTAGATTAGTTGACATACCGTTAAAATCAATCATTCTATATATCTTTTAAACAGAATGATAACACCTTATATATTAAGAAATGGTAAAATCAATGATGAGTATGGGGAAGATAGCGATCACGCTTATGATGATATATTAATTTTCCATTAAAATATTCAGAAAAAAAATTCAGTCAGTATCACGTGCAATTTTTTGTATATTAATTAATATAGGAAAAAAAATCTATTCATACAAATTTAATGTCAGCAAAATAATGTTGGCTAGATTAACCCTTTTCGACAAAAATGTTGATGAATTAAAATATTGTATCTAGCAGTTTCCATTTTATGAACGGAAAGTGTATCATCTTTCAGAGTCGACTCTCGAAAACCGAGCCTCGTTTCTATGTACTTTGTGGGTGGCAGAGGCATCTTGCCCGAAATAGGAAGGTTCGAACATCTTACTAGGGCGTTACTCTGAAATGAAATTAAGATGTAGGAATTAACGAAGCGTACACTTAATCTAGTTTTGTCTGCGTCTCTCAGGCAAATTCGGTGCTTGCGTTCACTTTGAACTGAATTCATTGAGAGCGACATCTATTAAATATTTCTAAGAAAAGTTGTTTCAAACTTGATTATTGCTGTCATTGGATGTGTGTATGTTTGTGTGTGTGTCTTTGGATACATTTGTGTTTGTGTGTCTGACGTTAGCAATTTTAATGCGTCTATTCATCTTGCATTTAAGTTTCTTCTCAAATATATAACGTCACTCTACATATACATACACACACACTAACACACACGCAAAATACACACACACACACAAAACACACACACACACACACACACACACACACACACACTAACACACACACAAAACACCACACACAAACAACATTCACGCCCACAACACACAAACTAATACTCACGCTCACTAACACACACAGAAACTACACTCACGCTAACTAACACACACAGAAACTAACACTCACGCTAACTAACACCACACAAAACTAACACTCACGCTAACTAACACACACACACGCTAACTAACACACACACACACACACACACACATAAACTAACACACACGCTAACTAACACACACACACACAGAGAAAGTAACACTCACTAACATACACACAGAGAAACTAACACTCACGCTAACTAACACACACACACACACACACACACACATAAACTAACACACACGCTAACTAACACACACACACACACACACAGAGAAAGTAACACTCACTAACATACACACAGAGAAACTAACACTCACGCTAAACACACACACACACACACACACACACACACACACACACAGAAACTAACACACACGCTAACTAACACACACACACACACACTCACAGAAAAACAGTCACTAACATACACACAGAGAACTAACACACACACACACACACACACACACACACACACACACACACAGAAACTAACACACACGCTAACTAACACACACACACACACACACACACATAAATTAACACTCACTAACATACACACAGAGAAACTAACACACACACACACACACACACACACACACACACACACACACACAGAAACTAACACTCACGCTAACTAACAACACACAAACTAACACTCACTAGCAAAAACACACACGCTAACACACATACACACACACACTATCATACGCACACTATCACACATGCCCCTCCCCCAAAAGTGAGATCTACGCCTTTCACTAAAGTTTCAATAAGATTGAAGATTCTTATCTGTATTTTGCTGAAGTGCAGCGCTCTTCCAATTAGCTGAACACTTATATAGTAAATTGTAGAGGAGAAGTACTTAAAAAATAAAACGAAAAAAAAGAGGTTTATTCAAGACAGACTAAAACTACGTAGTTCGTTGTGTTTGGAGAACAATAGAGAAGAAAACTAAACTAATAAAAAACATAAGAAAAGATATGAAACGTTTTTAGCATTCTGTCTGGAATTTATCTTTGTTTACTTCTGACTGATTTAGCGTCTTATCACCGAGAGTGCAAAACGCTCAACATTACAAAAGGGAGACAACTGATGCTACCCCTTATCAGTACGGGTATTTTAAGACTTTAATTGTATCAGATATTTTTGGTGGATTTTCTTTAGATTTCTATATATTTAGAATTGTCTTCTCGAAAGTCTTCACTTGAATTGTATTATATGATTATGCAAAGGTTTTCGGCGTGTATTCTTTGCATAATTTTGATGAAATCTTAGAAGTTTAAGTTTAAAGTTCTGGAAAACAAGTGCTCTAATAGTATAAAGGTTTGAATTATTCATCGACGAGCAGGACCTGTTGATATACCACAGGATGTTAATTTAATTATTACAATGTTTGATATATTTACTTAAGAGCTATAGCAATATAATTCAATTAAAAAAAGATAATCTTGATTTAACTCTTTCTCTGTAGTTTGTCTTTCCTTCTATCCTTCTCATATTTCATTATGTTCGATTGAAATAAATTCGTGTTATCGGTTTCGTGTGCTCATCCCCCTCTCTCTCTATCTTTCCCCTACTCTATTTCTTTCTTTCTTACTTATATTTTTTTCTGTGTAGCATGACCTTTTTCTTCTCCTTCTTTCCTTATAATAAAAACGGAATGGTCCATTATTTAGCTACTGTGACGAAACTCATAAGAAATAAGAATTCGGTGGATAAGCAACACGATATAATTAGGATTTAGATTTTTGCATTTTATGAGTAAAACAATGTCTGAAAATATTTCAACTTCAGATCAAATCTTAAACTTAATTAGAAGAGTTATGGAAAACTGAAATGTAAAACAGCTGGAGGACAAATCAAATTAAAGGTAAAAACCAAAAGAGGCCTATTCCATGTAGACTCATAATCGTTATTCTATTAGTATAGTAATGATTCATTGAATTATATGCTGAGGATACTACATATTTACTACATAGACGACACATTTACAAAGTTGAAATTAAAGATAAATCATCTCTATATACATGAGAAGCGCGTGGTTTAATGGTTAAAGTCATAGGAAATGGACTCATAGCCCCGAGTTCAAATCCTGGACGTGGTAATTGCATTTCCCTTATCGCTAATACCCTTGGGAAAGGTATGCATCCTACTCTCCCTCCAGCTATCGGTAAATAGCAGGACAGACTGGATTCTTTAACCATGGCTAGGTAACCAGTCTAGGAGAAGGAAAACTCTGAATTCAAACCTGTTGAACTCCGATTAAGAAATTGACCTTGTGTCGTATCCTGCTCGTGCGGAGGAGTTGGTAAATATATATATATATATACATGAGATGATATTAAGATTTTGGCCAGGAATGCAAACAAATTACAAATCCTTATACAAACTATTAAACACTTCAGTCAATTTATAGGAATGGGATTTGGAATTGAAAATTTCACAATTATTATAATGGAAAAAGGAAAAATAGAGAAACAATTGAAAAAAAAAAAAAAAAGCTGTCCATTATGTTTAAATTTTGGTACGCGTGCATTTGGCTTCATTTTTAACAAGAGGATGTTCTGATATGATAACGGTCGTACAATTAAGGAACACGAGTATCAATATAAAGATTATGATCCATTCTTCGGTCAATTCCTTGCCCGACCCCTTTCATACTTATTCCGATTAATTTAATGAATGAATAATAAATTAATTAATGCTCGTAGGGGAAAAAGAACAAGAATCCCTGGTGGGTGGAGCTTAGAGTACGCTGACTGTATCCCCAGTGGAGGGTAAAACTCATTCCAGTGAAGTGTCTTGGGAATGAAACGAAACTGCATATGGTAATATGGCTCCAGTTTTGAGGAGTGTGGAGTACCCGTTCACTGCCAGATCTACTCTGACGCGGAATGGTAGTAATTCTGGGTGAAGTATGTGTAGGAGCTATGGCTCAAATAAATCTGTTTTGGAAATTAGCAGTATTAGATCCGGAGAAGTGAGGATGAACTCATAATTGATGTCCTCCTGTGGAAACCAGCACATGGACATGCTAGTGGGTATCGTCCAGCAAATACCCACATTGACCAGCTCTGTACAGATACGGGATGCTGCGCAGAGGACCTGCCGGAGACAATAAGTGATAGGGATGATTGGAGAGAGGTTGCCATGGATATCCGTGCTGCTGGAACGACATTATGATTATTATGAGTATTAGATAATAATACTTAAAATCGTATAACTGTGTGCAAACAAGTAATTATTTATCTATATAATAATACTGGTGTTTCTAAATAAAATAAAAAAATAAATAAAAAATAAAAAATAAAAATACAACCATTATCATCTTGCAACACCTTCTGGTTAAAGATGACACCATCAAAATCCTCTACGATGAAATGCAAAAATGTAAATCCAGATTATCTGGTGTATCTCATCCGCCGAATTCTCATTTTTATGAGTGCTGTCACCTCAGCTAAGTAATGGACCAATCTGTTTTAATTATAAAGAAAGAAAGGAAGGAAAAAGGGCATGCTCCACAGAAAAAAATATGATCCGAAAGAAACAGAATAGGGCTAATAAAGAAAGAGGGTGAGCGCCCGGAAACAATAACGCTCATCTGTTTCAATTGAAGAATCTTTCATCTGCTCACTTTCTTTCTTGTTTAATATTTTCTGTGTAATATACCATTTTCTTTCTTTTCTTTCTTTATAGTTAAAAATGGAATGGTCCATTATTTAGCTGATTTGGACGTAGTCATTTTTAACCAGAATGTGTTATAAGATGATAACTGTCGTACAATTAAGGAACACAAGTATCAATATATTGATGTTTTCGAATGCCTTGTCCGCTACCCGTCATTTTTATCTATATTATTATCCTGAGTCGACGTCATTTTCGCTTTTCTAATTAGATCCGAATGTAGTATTTTTCAATATTACCTTTTATCTATACTGTTATCTGTTTATTTGTATGAAGGAATGAAACATATAGGAAAGAAGCCGCCACATCAAAGAGAACCAGAAGGAAGGAGAGGAAAACAGCAGCCCCAGCAAGCATCACCGTTTGTGTTTCAGTGCGCAAGATACTGCTCTTCAAAAATTATTCAGGTTAGCCACTCTCACAGATGAAGATTAAAATAGTGGACACTACGCCATCGTCCTTAGTAGACGGAAGGATGCCGCTTTTTTTTCTTATCTGATATCAAACATCAAGCAATCACATCGGTGTAAAATAATCAAATCTTTCAAACCGGAAGCGGGTCACGAATCGTTATTTACTTGGATTAGTGTGGCACAAGAATTCTGTACTTTGCACACAATAAAAATCGAACCGACTAAATTCTCCTGACATCTATGATTAAATTACAAACCATAGCCAAGTTTCGTGGAAACGATCTTTTCGTGGATCTTTTTTTAGGGATTCTTTCGCTCATTGTGTTTGAATAAGCGTAGTACATTTTCGTCCGTCATCGGAAACATTTGGTTTAGCAGAATATTAGATTACCCTTTAGATCCTCTCTCTCTCTCTCTCTCTCTCTCTCTATATATATATATATATATATATATATATATATATATATATATATATATATATATATATACACACTTTCCTGTCTGTCTGTCTGTCTCTCTCCCTCTCTCTCTATATATATATACACAGCAATATATATGTATATAGTGAAATAGATATAAGTAAAGTCAACTGGGCGGCCTAAAGTCGGTATCAACCAGTCAGCGAGGGAGTCTATCCCCTTTTCACTAGCGCTAGACCAAGGAGATTGTATTTTAGCATCTGAGGTGGAGCGCCACACCTACCATCAACTCCTTACTTTACCGCACAGATCCCTGTGCTACTCATACGCTGAGTTGGCGAGGACCGGTATCGAACTAGGAACCTTGTGGTTCCTAGCCGAACGCTCTACCGACTGAGCTAACCGGCCATTAGAAATAGATATACGGAGAGAGAAAGAAATGATATATATAATATATATATATATATATATATATATATATATAATATATATATATATATATATATATATATATATATATATATATATAACGATATATATGTATATAGTGAGAGATATACGGAGAGGGAGAAAGAGAAATTATATATAAAAGATATAGAAAACTGGATAAGTCGCAAAATAACACATATTTCAAAACAACTATATATGTATATAGAGTTGATTATATATATATATATATATATATATATATATATATATATATATATATATATATATATATATATATACACGAGTGTCGTTCAAAAATTAAAAAAAAAAACTCGCCCAGAAAGAAAAGTTGCTTTTTATAAAACTCGAAAAAACTAATTTAGATTTCTGTCTTAATTTCTATGCAGCTGAGTCTCATACAAAGGTACAGGTGTGCGACAAATTTCAAAAATGAACAAGACAGAGGGGTGAGCAATCATCAAGTATCTGGGTGAGGCTTATAACCTTTTGAACAACCCTCGTACATATATAAGAATTTTCTTAATGAGATCGTCATACCTTTAGTAAGCACTACTCTTTTGGTCCATTTTTTTTAACACTTTTTTGTTAAAAGAAGGATAGACATATACAAATCATTTCATGACACAAAACATTTGGAGTAAACAGAGTAATCAACAACTGTTAAATGTTAGCATATTTGTGTGGGTGTATTTATCTTGTATTTATCCGACTTTTTCGACAGTTGTCATAATCGTTATTGTTATATACACAACGTTTTGGCCGATGTGCTCTCCGGCCTTGGGAACCTTCTTGTCAAAATTTAGAGTCTTCCTGTTGTAATCAGGAGTCTTCACGGAAGTTCGAACCAAACCCTACCGTGGTAAACTATTCTAATTACGCTAACCATGACCGGGTACAAGTGTTAAACTATGTTAAGTATTCTATGTTAGATTTCTCCCGTAGTCAGGATTGAACCTCCAACCTACAAATGATTGACAGAACAGTATTAATTCAACTCTGATATATGCGTTGTGTCATGTGTTCAACTGGACAATCCATTTATGTTATTAGGATCGAACTTAAACGAGCTTGCTAGCAGTTCCTAAATTGGGCGGTAAACTATTTCCCGTACACAATATCATAATAGACAAATGATATTGAAACCATTTCTGAACGATGTCACTTCCTCTACTTGAACTCAAAACGAGCATCACTTGAGTTTGTATCTGACAAACAAACAAAAGATGTGGATGCAATTAGAGAATAAATTCCATACGTCAACGTCTTTATTTCGATGCAGGTGTTGGGTCGGATATGGAACGTACAGATGCAATTGCAAGCAGAAATGAATTTCAATGGTATCTAGAACATTGACACTTATAAACCCGATAGAAAGAGAGAAAATAACGTATCATTTCCAAGGTAGGGCAGAAATAATAGGGTAGGCAATGGTATTATACAATATACCGACTGCACTCTTACTTAAAGCTATATTTTATATCTATATAATTGATACTCTTGTTCCTTAATCTTCCGACCGTTATCATCTTGTAACAGTCTAGTTAAAATGACATCCTCGAAACCGTTCAAGATGAAATGCAAAACTGCAAATCCTGATTATCTGGTGTCAATTCTGAACCGAATTCTTATTTCATATGAGTGTTGTCACCTCAGATAGATAATGGAGCATTCCGTTTTTTTATTATAAAGAAAGGGAAGAAAAAAGACATGGAAAATATAAGAAAAGATAGAAAGAGAGTAGGGGAATTGTATAGATGGGGGTGATTGATAACGCTAATCTGTTTCAATCGGAAAAGAAGGAAAGAAAAAAAAAAGAGTGAGCGAGTCAAAACTATCGAAGCTGAAGAATAAAGTTCCCCATCCCTTCGTGTTATTCTTTTACACTCGGGATCTCTTACATTTTTTTTATTGATATCATTGCGTTAGCGCACAGGTCGTTCCCTACTGGTGTGTGTACGATATATATATATATATATATATATATATATATATATATATATGTGTGTGTGTGTGTGTGTGTGTGTGTGTGTGTGGTGTGTGTGTGTTTAGAGAGAGAGAGACACGTTTACTTGAACAACTTTTATCTGTGGGGATTCGATGGTAGGTGTGTTGCTCCATCTCAGATGCAAAGACAATCTCCCTGGTCTAGCGTTAGTGAAAAGGGAATATACTCCCTCGGTCCCGGTTGATACCAACAATTAGCCACTCTACTGACTTTACATTGTTTACTATATATATATATATATATATATATATATATATATGGAGAAAGGTAGACAAACACGGGATGTTGTAGAAAAATGATGTTTATTGTAGGTACTATTTTCTACAACATCACGTGTTTGTCTATCTTTCTCCACACATACAGTCGGATTAATCTCCTCATATTTCTCCCATATATGTATATGTATCAAACATATATATATAACAAGGTTCCTAGTTCGATACCGGTCCCCGCCAACTCAGCGTATGAGTAGCACAGGGATCTGTGCGGTAAAGTAAGGAGCTGGTGGTAGGTGTGGCGCTCCACCTCAGACGCCAAAACAATCTCCTTGGTCTAGCGCTATTGAAAAGGGGATAGACTCCCTCGCTGACTGGCTGATACCGACGACTTTACTTTTTACTTTACTTATATATATATATATATATATATATATATATATATATATATATATATATGTGTGTGTGTGTGTGTGTGTGTGTGTTTATATATATATAAGTAATATTGAGGGATTGACTTTAAGCTGGTATCAACAATTGGAAGATGGAGTCTATTCCCTTTTGACAAGCACTAGAAAAAAAGATTGTTTTGGTTTCTGATATAGAGCACCACACCAACCACCAGTTCCTCACTTAATCGCGCAGATCTCTATGCTACTCATACGCTCAGTATGTGGTTCCTAGTCGGATGCTCTACCGACTGAGCTAAACATGTTTATTTTGTAGATAATATGGGTGCTATATTTCCAAGCAGACAGTGCTCAATGTCATTGATAGGCCATTTATATTTGGGTTAAAATAGCATGGACATGGAGTCATTACATTCTTATTACATTTAAAATTTATTATATTTAAACTATTTATTTTATTACTTTTAAAATTTTCAAAGAAATACTCCACCCACTTAATTTATTTCTTGTGATTAAATTTTTCTTGACATCCATATTTATTTTTCACCTTCTCGTTAACGTTATAAATGGCCGACCTTCACCTATAAGAAATTTTCACTTCCTACCTTTTTGCACCTTTACACGATTTTTTTGAAAAATTCCTGCATCGTTGGCGCCTATCATTCTTATATATGAGAAGTGGAGGATTTGAATAAATCCGACAAAATGTGGTTGAGAATAGAGAAAAGTGGATAAAAACAGCACAAAACAACATAAATTCAATTGGTATTTGGCCTCATTTTGAATGAAGCTTCTTCAGAGCTTTATTGAATAAGTACTTGTACATTTGCTTTTATAGTGGAAAGGTGAATGGGGTGCGATATTGGAGTGTGAGGAAAAAAGCTCTAAAGAAGCTTTATTCAAAATGAGGCGAAATATCAATTGAATTCATGCTGTTTGTGCTGTTTTATCCACATTTTCCCCTATATATGAGTATATTTGTTGTCATTCCTTTCCAGGTTTTTATTGTTTTTTGTTGTTGTTGTTGTTTGTTTATTGATTTTACCGGCATATCAACCCGTCTGTGGTTATGTCATACCTAACGGTTAGGAAGTGATGCATATCGTGTATTTATATTTATTTTTTTTGTAATTGGTTTTAACAATGTGTTAGAATTATTGGGGATTATGTTGTATGGAATGGAATTGATTTGTTTCATGCCTATATTCTATGGTATGATTTTATTTCCCTAAAAAAAGAGAGAGAATATCCTCCATTTTGACGTTTTCAAATACATCTTTCATACTGTTTGCTTTAAAATAACGGTTTCTGATTTGAGGAAAAAACCTTGAATTGTTTAAATTTCAAAGGTGTTTGACATGTTCCACATTGAGGTGGTTGTTGTTCTTGTTTGAGTATATAGGAGTGCGTTAGTCTTGTATGACCAATGCGTAATCGGGACACAATGACTTGTTCCTTTGTAGACCTGCTTGAAGTTGGTCTCCAGCCTCCCAAAGTGGGTTTGATTCTTTTTTGTGTCGAATTGACGAGAAATTCCGAATAAAAGTAAAACAAGGTAAATTAAGATCATTCATAACAGAATAGCAGGAACACGATCTTCAGGTGAACTTGCATCCACACTTTGTGACTGTTTCATTTCATAATTTAAATATCGTTATAAATAGTCGACAATTACCTCCAAGCAATTTTTTCTCTCCCACCTTCTTGCTCCGTTACAGACTATTTAAAATTTTCTTGCATTCTTGGCGCCTGCCATTCTTAGATTTTGAGTATATTTTTGTCATTCCTTTCTACGTTTTTTATTGTTTGCTTTTTTTTCTTCTCCTGGTCTTTCTGTGTGGAACTGACGAGAAATAGCGAATAAAAGTTCCCGTATCGATTGAGCCAATGTAACTAAGCATCAATGAATTTCACAGGGTTCATAGTAGAAGACTCAAGTTCTTTATTGTGATGAGAGGCTTTTATTATTGGTGAAATGTGAACAAGAAGAGAACGGATTCACTTCTGAATAGCCAGAAACTATTGACATTTTGTAAATAGAAAGTATTGAAAATCTACGGTCTCGTTGGCGTTTATTTGTATGTAGATCCAATTTGTTTCCTATGTTCCTACATACGTACAACTCAGAGTAGAGGAGAAAAAATAGATTCTTCAAAAAAAAAAGAAAAAAAAAGAAAAGGATTGAGTGGAAAATTGATTTTGTCCAACATGCACTGAAATAATAATAATAATAATAATAATAATAATAATAATAATAATAATAATAATAATAATAATAATAATAATAACTACTTGGGTGTATGTGTGTTTATGTATACGTGTGTTCGATTAGGTGTGCATGTTCATGATTATTGACTGAGGCTTGAAAAGGCAAGAACTTGTAGGCTATCAGCCGAAATTTCAAATAAAAACTTGATATATGTGAACACACACGTTTGTTTATATATATATATATATATATATATATATATATATTATATATATATATATACATATATATATATATAATATATACACATATACATATATATATATATATATATATATATATATATATACATATACATATATATATACATATACATATATATATATACATATATATATTTATATATATATATATATCTGACACGCACACACGTACGTGTATATCCATATTTACAAACTTATAATTGTGTCACACACATGCATACATACATATATATATATAATATATATATATATATATATATGTGTGTGTGTGTGTGTGTGTGTGTGTGTGTGTGTGTGCGCGTTAGTTTATATATACATATATATGTATGAGTGTATGTTAATTTATATACATATATTTTTTTAATTTAAGGCTAGTCTGGATTATGTACACAAACCATTTAAATAGCTTTTTTACGATTTGGGAACTCATGAACAATTTGTTTGGTGTAGTTCATTTAATTCCGAAACATGTCATTGAAAAAAAAAGTTTCTATATTTCAAATTCTTAATATCTTCAAATTGGTATTCTTTTCATTGACTTCATTTGGTTTGGAAGAATTGGTGGGTTCATGCCTTTCTAAGAGCATTAAAACAAAGCAGGACAGGGGTAATTATTAATCGCATAAATCCCAAACTGGGGTAGTTAGGGCTCCTAAGTCTTGGACAGCAATTTCCAAGGAAAATCTAATAGAGTAAAATCTAGTCGAGTTAAACCTCACATCACCTAAAGAATTCCAACTACGAATTTGTTTCGGTGATGTGAGGTTTAACTTCAATGCTATCCAGTAACTCCTGTGTCACTATCGGTGCCAAACTGCATTGTTTTTTTGGGTTTTTTTACCTTTCTTTTGGGTCACTTTTGATTGTGGAAACTGCTGCTTAGTTGACAGCTCATGTTACATATCAACCTGTCTAGGCGAAGTGTTTCCACGTTTCTTGGACACTAACTCATCGTCTCTAGTAGACGGATGGATGCCAACGAAAACGCAGTGAAAGATAGATATCTCGACCAAGATTTGATATTATGTCGGAGATTCCATTTCTTATGAAGATAGTCATTATGGTAGGCCATGAATAGATTACAAAAGATTCAAGTAATTCACAGCCCTGCTTTATAAACATCGACTGCACCTCTACAGAGGGGTAATAATGCCTCAATGGAATCACCTGTTGACCGTGGGTGTCAACCCGTGATAATTAAGGAGAGGGTACCCTTGTGGTTGAGCATTCTTTGATATGCAAAACTTCAGTTTTACCCTTACTTAGGTTAGACGGGCAGCCCCGTTCCGATCATTCAGCTGGTCATGTCAAACCATAGCACGTATATATTGCCCCAATCCCTTGGCACTAACGGAAAACCCCCAATACGATTTATCATACACGTATTAGAAAGCGGTGGCTGGGGGTCTTGTGTCCTGGGTATGACGTTAAACTATCAAATGGTGGGGTTACAATTCAGTGTCTCCGGAATGTGGAGGACCCCTTAATCACCATTGCTCCCAGGTCCTCTCTGTCCCGGAGTAGTAGTACCTGTTAGGGTCCCATATATGGGTTGAATAGAAAGAAAGAGTTCAAAAATCTGTTTAAAAAATTGAGTTTAAAAAAATTGAGTACCCATCAAGAACGCATAAAACAAAACGTCTTCGGCATTAAATAACCCAACAAGGGAAAGCATGCCATAAACCCCAACCAACCAACCATGTTATTCACTATTTATTCTAATATAAGGTGACTAGATTTATACATTCTTCCAAGGCAATTAGTGCGAAGTAAACAAAAGGTGTCATTGCTGAAGTTTGAACTCGTTTCGCCGATTTCATTGTCTGTGTCATTGAATATAACGCCACCTGAATCTCAATAGAGAAATGGAAGATTTCTATCATTCAATCATTATTTCTATATCAGTCTCTGTCTTAGTTTGTTTGCATCGCGTCCTTTTGTATTGTTCGATCGAACTGTCTCAGTCTATTTGGAGCTGACTTTTCTAATTTCAACAAAACTATCCACACACATATTATATCTATCTATCTACATACACACACACGTATGGATATGTATATATATATATATATATATATATATATATATATATATATATATATGGTGTGTGTGTGTGTGTGTGTGTATACATGCACATATATATATGCATACATATATATCAATCTTTTCATACCTATGTGATATAAGTATTTTCATATCTATGGATCTCTCTCTCTCTCTCTCTCTCTCTGTATATATATATATATATATATATATATATATATATATATATATTATATGTGTGTGTGTGTGTATGTGTGTGTGTGTATATATATATATATATATATATATATATATATGTGTGTGTGTGTGTGTGTGTGTGTGTGTCTTTCTCTCTATTATTATCTATCTATGTCTATCTATTTATCGATCTGAGTGATCATAACTACATATCTATATATTCACGACTATCTAACCCTGACATCTGTATATTCAGATCTATCTAAGGATATATATATATATATATATATATATATATATATATATATATATATATATATATATGATTCTGATTATATCTATCAACTATCTATCTACCTATCAATCATTGTATCTATCTCTGTTTGCCTGAATAACAGCCAAGTCTCCCTTCTCATTTCCTGTTTGCCGTTTTGAATTGTACTCCAAATGTTAATTAACACAGAATTATTCGATGTTAAAAGAAGCACCTGCTAGCGTCTATCTTAAGAATTACTGTCAATGATGACGCTTATAAAGGAATCGGATAAATGTACCCAAAAATAGTTACCAAAAATAGAATCTTTCAAGACTTTGCTGATTGTTTGTAGGAAATAAGAAATAAATATATATATAATGAATGAACGAGGTGACTTTACCGTCTGTTTCTTTCATTCTTTCTTCGTATGTCGCTTCTGCTACGAGGAGAGCTTATTATCTGTGTCCTACCCAAAAATCAAAATGTCTGCCTCTCCACATTTATTCTGATTGGGGAACATTAACCTTAAACACACAGATATTCGCTGATAATACTAAAAATATTTTCTACTATTAATGAACAAAATGATACAGACAAAATCTAAACTGATATTAACAATCTTGTAGATTGATCAGATAAATGAAAGATCAGATTCAATACAGATAAATGTAAATTAATTCATGTACGAAGAAATAATTAAAACCAGTAATACTCAATGAGAAAAAAATTTAATCCCCAATGAAAGAGAATTGCTAAAAAATACAGTACTAGAAAAGATTTTGGTGTGAATATGGACCCTAAACTAAAATTATTTCCCATTTTAAAATGGGGTCTATTCCTAGTTTTTATTTTATTTTCCACACATAATTGGATAGGCTTGTATTATGTCTATACTTTTTGTTTACAAAACTACTTTTGTGGTTATAATATCTAATTTTAAAAGCTCCCTGTGTAGACCCTAAGTATACTTTTTTGTCACTGTTCTTATATTTATTTTTGGTTTATTGGTATATACTTCCACTTTATATGTGGACCCTGAACTAAAACTTTCCAAAAATAGGAAAATACAAGTAAATAAAGCAAACCAGATATTAGGATTAATCCGTAGGTCATATGAATATATGGATAAGGAAATGTTGAAAATGTTATTCATTGCACCTCATTTGGAATTTGGTTATGTGGTTTCGGGTCCAAGATTAACCAATGACATAAAACTCATCGAATGAATATAAAGGATAGCTACTAACGTAATAAATGAATAAATAACTTTTCGTATGAAATATTGAATTACTAATTCGGCTTATCGACAAACCAGAGGAGATCAGATTGAAGTCTATAAATATAGTCACAGATTTCATTCAATAAACTTTACTCCATTGAAAATTGCTAAAAAATCAATACCAGAGGACATAAATAAAAACATTCAAAGGATTTTGCTGAACAAACTTAAGACAATTATCTTAGTAACATGTTAGTAGATTCATGGAATAAACTACCATCGTTAGTAGTGAATGCGCCATCTCTGAACTCTTTTAAGGCAAGGTTTGATGAACTGTGGAGATAATATAAATGTTTAATGGAAATAAGATAGATGATTTAAACAAAGAACAGCTGACAGGTCTCAGACCTAATAAACTAACCGAAAAGATATCATTATTATCAGAAATACAATAAAATCTTCCTCTGGTTACTTAGTCTTTTTTAAAATATTATATTAGCTTAATTGCCATCCGTTAGGGTATTTTTAAGCCGGTTAACTAATATCTCGAAGGTATTAATGAAATGTCCGGCATATTGCCACTTCTTTTTTTTAAACTTACAAAATCCATTGTATTTAATACAGTATCAGTCATAAATGCATACTTCTCAACCAATTGTCTCTGATTTGGTGGTACCCTGTTTCCCCGGGACAAAAAGACAGGGCTTATATTCATTTTCACTCCGAAATATAAGAGTAAAGCTTATTTTCGGGGGATGTCGTGTGTTTGTATTCAAAATGGATAGCGTTAAACTTTTAGAATAGATTTCTCGTTTGAATGAGAATTAATGATACAAGGATAACACAAGTAAAAATAATTACAGACATATAAACTAATAGAACTATAAGTAATAATTCTAAATTGCTAATAATCATTTAAGATTAATTAGATTTGAATGATATATTAACATTTAACTTTAATAGATTCATACTACAAATATTAAAAATCATAGATAAAAAAATTACTTTAAATGTATATAAAATCATATAGAATTATAACTATTTATTTTTCTAAACGGATTTTATCGTAATTATATTTCACATTTTCCTGGTTCGTTTTGTTTTACGGCATATCAACCACGTTGTGTCATTTAATGCCAACAATTTTTTTGAAATAAAATTAATGGATACTCAAATTTTTTGTATAAACTTATTTTTCTATTTAACCCATAGATGGGACCATAACAGGTAATTTCAAATTTTAAATACAGTACAATTACGAATGATTAAATAAAAATAGAATATACATTTCTGTTATTGATTTATTTTCTTAATAACATTTATAACGTAACTTTTGTTTTATTTAGAATGTAAAATTAACAGTAATAAACATTAGCAACACTGACAATAAATTTGAATTAATAACTAAATAACAACATTAGTAAAAAGCAAATAGATGAATAAAACTATATATAATGAATTTATAATGCTAATGATAATTAAGGATAATTATGCTAAATTAAATTTAAGGGATATATATATATATATATCAGAATTAAAACTACATTAAATTTATGAATTAAATATTAAAATTCTTCATTAAAATTTATACTTTATGCATGTTAAAATATATCAAATTACAACGAATTCACATTACATTCATAAAATTGGGCATTAAAATCGAAATTATTATGTCATCTATAATCAATATTACTTAGTATAGTATCTGTTCTATTTTTCCAGCTGTGTTTTCATTTTTGGGCAGCATGAAAACTAGACACAAGAATTGTTAAGAGTGCAAATGTGATAGATACTAAACTTATTAGAAATATATACTGTTTCAAACATATGCAGGATAATTTACACTAAGGTGGATTTGAATTCATTTTGTGTTGGGTATGTGTTTAAAATATACTTCTGAATCCAGCGTCATCATCTAAATAAGGCTTTCTTAGCTGAACAATTGTTGTTTTATTTGCAACATCAAGTGTATATTATTATTATTATTATTATTATTATATTATTATTATTATTATTATTATTATTAAGAAGTTATTTTTGCATTTGAATCTTGAATTATTTAAAGGGCAGCGACAAAATCCTACCTTCAATTTGTAAATTCTTAAGTATCTTCATTCCATACGCAGTTTTTTTTTTTTTTATTTTCATGAAAATGAGTTTATGAGGATTGTGATACTTTGGAAAATCTGCTAAAAAAAGAGAAATATCTATTCCTGGACATTTTGACATGGGTTAAATAGTACCACTACTATTCTTCTCCAAGGATGACTTTAGTATAAAATAAACAATGAATCCAAATAATAGTTGAAAAATACAAAAAATAGTAAATTTCTTACGTTTTATTTTTTTCCTTGATTCGATATGCTAATTTATGATTAATTGTTAGAAACAATAATAAAAAGAAAATACCGCCCTGTCGGCTGGGGAAGTAGAATACACCGAAGGCATCGCTACAAGAATCCTCCAATAGGGCCACCTGTTGGCCGTAGACGAGGACTCGTGATGCTTATGATTGTCCCAACCCTATTGCCCTTATTGCAAGTCCCCACTCTTTTTTGATGTGTTAGAAGGCGGTGGCCGTGGGTCCTAATGACATGGGTATGAAGTTAAACTATTTGATAGTGAAGTTCCAATGCTGAAGCTTTTGGGAATATGTAGAACACTTTCATCACCATTACTACCAGGTCCCATCTACATTATTTACCAACCCATCCACACAAGTAGGATGTGACTCAACGTCAATTTCTTAAGTGGAGTTCAACAGGTTTTTCCTTCTACCAAATTGGTTACCTTATCAAGGTTTAAGACCAAGTCTGTCCTACGATTTACAGAGAGAGAGAGAGAGAGAGAGAGAGAGAGAGAGAGAGAGAGAGAGAGAGAGAGAGAGAGAGAGAGAGAGAGTTGGATTCATACCTTTCCCAAGGGTATTAGCGCTATGTGAAATGAAAACACCCTCGTCCAGGATTTGAACTCTCATCGATGAGTTCATTTCCTATGACTAGCCATTATATCACTCGCCTCCAGGTCTTTGTGTTTTTAGCTTCGTAAAGTTAATACATCTTTCGGGATCAATAATAAATTGGATTAGAAAGCGGTTGTTAGTGCTGGTACCATGTAACCAAGTACAATCTGTCAGTTGATATTTGGAGAGGATGTAAGCAACGCCAAGTAACCCGCATCACATTGAAAGGTTTCGTGAAGGTTAATGCGTCAACATGGCATCCCATCGACATAATCGTTTATAGGAAACATCTGACAAACTCTCTAATCCTGGGTTTTCTGGTCTGGCAACTCCTGGAGTCTGGCACGATTCAATGTGCCGCAATTAGTTTCTGATCTGCAATTAGGTACTTGGATTTGGTTTTGAATCTCGGTTTAAAATGTAATTTTCCGCTTTATAATTATAACTAAAATTATCCTTATGTCTAAACACTCTCACACCTACACACGTATGAAGTCAAACACACACGTGTACGCACGCACACACACGTGTATGCACACTCGCCTAGCATTCGTGCTCGGTAGTGTAAAAAAATAATCATCTCAGTTCTATGGGAACTTCACCTCAATCAACACCTAGCCGCTCATCCGGAGAGGTAAGTGCTGGGTTTGTTGTAGTGTGCCTTAAGCACAGCGAAACAGAAATGCCATTGAAACTGAACTATTGTTGACACCGTCCTCGTGAAACTTACTTATTTAAACCGAACTCTGTTCATATTTCAGTAACATAGAAGGGAGTTGGATAAACACACACACACAGACACACACACACGATAAGTAGTTTAAAACAGACGAAGCTTATGAAATATCTATATACATATTTGAATAGTTAGGTGTGTTGTATCAGAAAGGTTAATGTTAAGGTTTATTAATCTTTGAACTCACCTTAAACATTACTTTATCTAATATTTCTTTTCAAAGAAAGAACTAACTATTTTGTCAAATTTCTGAACAGGATATTTTCAGCGTTATTAGGTCTCATTCTAAAATGAAGTAAGTTTACTATTCACACCTATGAATATTTAGAAGTTTAGGGAAACTCGGACGAAAAAAAAACAAAAAACAAATGAATAAGTCACAATTTTGAAGTTTGCAATAATCGCCGAAACACGTATCTGTGGATAACTTATTAATATATGCTCCCATAAATTTGGTATTAGATCTCTAATTGGTAATTTAAATTAACTCTGACTACTAAGCATTTAAGCAATGATCGTTTCCCCGGAAATTTGATCTCTCTGTGACCGTAAAATACATAAACAAAACTACGTACTTAATAGTTTAAAAACACCAGTCCCTGCTACAGCTCTCAGTGGACGAGGGGATAAGATATCAGACTGCCAAACAGTCAGTCTGATTTCGATCCTAGCCAAAGATAGTTGTGTCTAGCCACACTGAAGAGGCGTGAAACGCCGAAACACGTGTCTGTGGATTATATATATATATATATATATATATATATATATATATGGTGATTGCCACTTCTTCGCAGAAGAAAGCCATTTCTACAAGTGATTCGGTTGTGAGCATGCAGAGGACCCAAATTTGATTTTTTTATGTTCCCTGTCACATTTGACCCCTTTCTAAGCTTCCTCTCGCCTGCTACCGTACGTGACTGAGTAGCCCAGCCCTTGACAGGCAGGCCCTGCCACACAGGTCACATATATAGTCAGTTTTTACTGTAGGAAATGTGTACGTGCCGTCCGTCATGATCCGCTTATGTAGAGGCAGCTTCAGAATGGGGTGCTCGAGTTGACTTACCTCAAATCCTTACAGCTACCATCGGCCTACCTTTCCAAGAGAAAGTATACCGGTCCCAAATTCTGTCAATTGGTCCTCATCGCTAATGCGGACTTCCGCAGGGGTCACGATGTCTGCTCCATATCGAGTTCTTTGACACGATACCAGTTCGTTGTTTGGGGTTTCAAGATCCCTCAAGATTGAGATGTGTCTGAACATTCCAGGTGGCTATTTAGCCTATGTTGTTGTTGTAATATTTTTTGTTTCAGTCCTGATAATGGAAACAGCGGCCAGCCGCAGGTTGCTCGCCAGGGGAAGTGGCATTTGTTTAGTTTGTCTAGGTGGGCAATACTACCCAAGGGGCTACTCAGTCACTCACAACCTCGCCACGTGTGGATTCACAACTATGTGCTTCAAGCCCGTCAGGCCTGCACACGCCACTATTCCTCCATTATCGTGGGACTTGTAGAAATATCTGCACATGGTGACATGTTGTGCGCTTGTGCTACACGCACTACATGCTCTCCTTCCCCAAAGTCTAGTATCAGTGACAAGCCGAGGCAAAATGACTGAGAGACTTATGGGGATGCATGAGGATGATCTTACAAGATCTACAGGTCCACCACACCGGAAAAAACATTTCCCTAATATTTTCTAAGTTTTAACTTAGTATAATCCACAGGTAAACTTTTCTATTAAATAGATGACATACAATTTTATAATTTCACCATATATTACATTAAAAAATATATATATAATAAGACCTATTCAAATATTGAAAAGAAAAATGAACAAATAAGATTAATTCTTGAACAATGTGGTACTGCCACCTAGTCAAAATCTTCAGGAACGGGCCTTTCTTTATGGTGACAATTTGGCCAAAGACAATAACAATGTGTCAAACTGCCTTTCCATCCCAATTATTATAAGTTTTTCACATCAGCTGATGGTCTTTGACTGGCGTTTGAATGACAAAATGTTTCCTCAGTTATTATCATTATTTGACTTCTTTTGGGGTTTTCACACCAACGTTAGCTGATGGTTTATTATTATTATTATTATTATTATTATTATTAACCAATTGTCACTTGCATGTAGGTACTAGTCTTATAAAGAGCGGCTTTTTACCAATCAAGTGATCTCTCGCGTGACTATCACAAAACTGTTGTGGCGTAAATAGAATTCTTGTAAGATGCATGTGCCCGTATTTCTATTAAAAGTAAATGATACCAAGTGTTCGTTTGACAGTTTTCGGGCTACTGATCTGCACCGTAAATACCATGCGGTCAGCTACTGCAGTCCTTAAATGCATTGATATTGGCTAGTGTCTGTACTAAGAGTCCCCCCATAAACTAGTATACCAGTATATATGTCCATTAACCTACTATTGTCGACATCAAAGAACCACCGACACATCAGTTCCAGCATTTGCCGAACTACCATCTAACTTCCTAAAGGCCTTAGAACTCGAAGTCTGTCAAATGGCACTAATTGAACAAAAGGAGTTAGCTTACACAGCACGCTTTCACTACACTGACCCTGATTGCAACACATGATGCGGAATAGTAGTCTCCTATAAAGCTCCCAGCAATGGGTCAAATAAATTATTAAAGCTTGAACTTAAAACTATTTAACTCTATATAAATTATGTGTATCAAATATTGTCTCTCGAAGCTACAAAGGTTTAAAAAGTATTTTTAGTTAAACCATATAATTGCTTGAAATACTTGAAACCATATAACTGTTGCTTGGTTGGGTTTTACGTCATGTTAACTCATTTTTATACCAAATACGTTTTTATATTACTCATTCTTGATTGGTACTCCATTTTCCTTTTAAACTCAATTTTTAAACACATTTAAAAACACACTTTTCCTTCTATTTTACCCATAGACAGGTTTTACATAATCTATGCGGTTGCATAAGATTATTGTCAATCCCCTGTAATTCTGAGGGATGACCCTTTTCATATCATGACCGGGTCCTTCCATGGAAAATGACAGAAGCCCGCCAAATATGTGAAGTCACGTGGGACCTTTTGAGTCCCCAGTTTTCAGTTAGACGTCAGGCAGAGAAGTCGGCCATTTTAGGTCCTGCCTAAACTGGAACTCACGCGCGCTATGTTAGTCAGATATTTAGTTGCATGAAATGTATAGTTAAGGAAATAAAAGTTGTATAAGTAATATATTCTTGTGGTTGATGAATGTCTTGCTAACAAGACTAAGAAATGAATCCAGGACGACCAGCCAGCAAGAACATAGCAAAAGAAAGTCCAGACCTTAGCAGATCCAAGACGCTAGACCAGAGACCAGACCAAGTCAAGATGATAGAAATACCAAAAACGATCAGAAGAATAGACGGCCAAAGAGATAGATGTCCAAGAAATAGAAGTAAAGAAGAAGAGGTATGCAACACAGGAGCCTGGCGGATACTACCACCCCGGGTCAAAGTGGACCTGGGAGTAATGATGTAGAAAGGGTACTCCACATTGCACAGAGCTCCAGAATTGATACTTCACCATCAGATGTAGTTTAACGTCATACATAGGAGATTAAGACCCTCAGCTAACACATTCTAGCATATATATGATAAAAAGGGTCAGGCTTTTACATAAGGGTAATAGAATTGGGACAATCTTATAGGTGTTAGGGCTTGACGTGACAACCCTTCTAGAATAAGTAAGAGTCAAAATGAACTTCTTAAATGTCTACAATTGTCAAAAGGCACTAATTTATCAACAGGGGTAAACTTACACTGTACGCTTTCACTTCACTGAAACTGATTGCAGCTCCCATCTATGGGTCAAATAAATTTGCTTGAAAATTATTAAATCTTGAACTCAAAACTATTTACCTATATCTATGTATTAATACTTGTGTGAGTTCCTTAAATGTACGACCGTTATTATCTTGCAACACCCTCTGGTTAAAAATCAACTGTAAAAATAAGTAGAGGAAGAGGAAGAAAAAAATTGTGAAATTTATTTGATTTCTCGTTTTTTTTTTTCGTAAGTAATTTACGGTAAGGGTTAGGCTTAGGCTTATAGCTAGGGTTAGGTTGAAATTAAGCTTTAATATGAGAATAAGAATAAGAAAAATAAGTAAAGGAAGAAGAAGAAGAAAAACAAGTAGAAACATACAAAAAATTGTGAAATTTATTTGATTTCTCGTTTTTTTTTTCGTAAGTAATTTACGGTAAGGGTTAGGGTTAGGCTTATAGCTAGGGTTAGGTTGAAATTAAGTTTTAATATGAGAATAAGAATAGGAATAAGAATAAGAAAAATAAGTAGAGGTAGAAGAACACGAACAAGAACAAGTAGAAACATACGAAGAATTGTAAAATGGGATCGATTTTTCGTAATTTATGGTTATGGCTAGGGTTATGTTGAAATTAAGCTTTAATATTACAAGAAATGAATATTTTAATATTTATCATTATTAATTTAATATTACAACTGAAATGCAAAAATCCAAATCCTGGTCATCTGGTGATGCTTATACGGCAAATTTTTAGTTATGATGGGTGTCGTCACCTTAGTTAAATAATAGACCATTGCGTTTTTATCAGAGAAACAAAGGGAAAAAGAAAAGAAGAATATAGGGGGAAATAGAAAGAGGGGATGAGTGCTTGAAAGCAATATTACTAAGTTCAATCCATTGAATGAAAAGAAAAGAAAGGAAGAAATAAAAACAGTGAGAGAGAAAGTAAAATCAAGATTATTATACTTTTTACATATTGAATTATTTAGCAATATCTCAGAACATATCAAACGTTATAATAATTAAATTATAATACTGTGGTATATACTCAGGTCCTGCTACTGTATTTTTTTGTATTAAAAATAGCGCTTCGAAGCTACGAGATAGATGTATATAACTGTTTGCAAATCATAAGTATTAGATTGGATTGGATTTATTAGTGGAATTTAAATAGTCATACAAAACTTGGCTCATTTATAGAATTACCGACCCAAATAAATTCATAATAGCCAACTTACGGTTTGTTGAGTTTTCTTTCTTATTCCTCATATTTACATACACACACACACACACACACACACACATACATATATATATATATATATATATATATATATATATATATATATATATATATATATATGTAAGAACAATTCTATTGATACAAAAATATACTGGAAAGTATCCTAATGTATAGAATTCTTTCGAATCTCCTAAAGCAGAAGAAACGAATAGTGGCGAACAAAACGGAAGACGTATTTAAAGCCACTTCGATTATTAATTCATTGTAGCGAATAATATAGGAGAGTATCGAGCACAATTACTTAGTCCCCTTTTATTCACTGGTCGATAACGTTGAACAAGAAAACTTTTAGGAACTAACTCCAGTTTTTATTTATTATTTTTTACTTTTCTTTCTCCTCTTTTTCTTTATTTGAACACTCTTGCGGCATAACGATTCTATTTCTGTAGTATTTCATTAAAATTTATTTCTCCCTTTCTTTCCTACTTTGTCTTTCTTTATTTTTCTTTGTATCTTCTCATTCTTTAAAATTTTATCTGTTTTTTTTTTGTTCTTCTCAATAATAATAATAATAATAATAATAATAATAATAATAATAATTATATTATTATTATTATTATTATTATTATTATTATTATTATTTTATTATTATTTCACTCCTGTGAGTTTTTCATATCATACTTAGCTGATTGTCAGTCACTGGAGTCTGAGTGACAACAAGTCTCCTCAGGCCTCCAGGATTCTCCTGGGTATTCTAGCCGATTTCAACAATACTGTACGGTCTCAATTCTTCCCCTGTTTTCCATTTCCTATTGTCTATTCACTTAGTTTTGGGAGGCCATTCCGAGTGTACCAGCTGCAATTGGTATTTATTTTCCCCTCATATTCCACAGTTTTTTTTCATTCATCCTCACTCTGTGGTCTGCGGATACTACAAAATGTACCAGTTGGCTAGTTTTCTTTCCTTTTTTTGTTAATCAATACTATGTCTGGTCTTCTGGCTGGGATAAGGTGATCCGTGTTTATCTGAAAATCCCAGAGAATTTTATATTACATTCTGAAGAACAGATTCTGGATTATGTATATACCATTTTGTTATTTGGTCAAAATTAAGTTTTTGGCAAAATTTCAGTGGATTTCATTTCCAACTCACTCGTGTCTATCCTTGTATTCTCGTTGTTCTAGTTTTCTGCATTCGCTTAGTACAGGGTTTATTGTCTCATCTCTGTCATCGCAAATCTTACATTTGCTGTTTGTTGTGTCTTATCAATTTTTTTCTTTGATATAATTTGTTCTTATGTCATTGTTTTGTGCAGCAATAATTGGTGACTCAGTTGTTCTCTTAAGGTTTCGTCTGCTTCAGTATATCCGTGTACTTTTCATGTGCTGTCTCCTCAATTTGTTGTTTGAAGAGTCCATATAATTGTTTCTCTTCCCATTTCTGTCCATATGCTGCAGTTGCTGGTATTAGCTGCTGTAATTAACATTGCCTTGCTTATTTTGTATATTCTCTGAGTCCTTGGATTGAGTCATCTACGGACTCCTCTATGTTGGCAAGACCTCTTCTACATTCGTATCTCTGTTACATCTAGTGTTTAATGTCTTATGCATAGTCCATTGTAAGAATTGTCAAGAGTTATTTTCATTCCTTTTGAGTTTTTCACATCAGCGTTAGCTGATGCCATTTCACTGGAGGACGAGTGACAACAACTCCTCAGGTATCCAGTAAACTGAGTATTCTAGCCGATTGCAGCAGTACAGTAGTCTGGATGGTCTCAATTCTTCCTATGATTTCCAGATCCTCCAGTCTTTTTTCCAGGTTTATTCGGGCCGTTCCAAGTGCACCAACTACAATGTGTATCACTTTCATTCTCATATTCCAATTCTCTGGCAAGCTCTAGGGCAAGAGTTATTATTATTATCTCATTCTTAAATAATCTTATTATTATACTTATTGGTAGTAATAGTAGTATTTTCTCATTCATGGACGATTTGGACGGTCTCAATTTTAACCAGGGGGTTATTAAAGATGATATCAGTAGCACAATTAAGGGACACGCAAATTGAGATATAGATTTGTATTTTTACAATTTCGTTTTTTTAAATCCTACTTCATTCTTCGTCACAAATTTCAGGTTTTATCATATTTTACATTTTTCTTTTTTCCTATCTTCTTTATCCTTTCCTTTATTCTTCTTTTTTCCTTGCTTTTATTACTTTTTTCTCTTTCTTTTTCAGAGTGTCCACTCAAGCCATTTATGAAAGTTTAACTCAATCGAAAGGATATCGTCTTATTCATTTTCAAGTTTCCCATTCAATATGGCTGACGATTCCACATTTATCGCTTGGCATTATCTCAGACAAAAGACTTCAACTCTTGCTATTCTTCACCAACAGTTGCCGCCTAGACGAAAAGGCTCGAAAACAGCGCCAACTCAATACAATTTCCGCTACTTTAAATACTGAAGTCAATTTTGACATCAAGTTAGATATGTAAAAAGAGAAGATGGGAATAATAATAATAATAATAATAATAATAATAATAATAATAAAACCTCAAAAGAGAAACGGAATCACTTATAATTGCAGCACAAAATAATGCCATAAGGACAAACTACATCAAAGCGAAAATAGATAGGACCCAACAAAATAGTAAATGTAGACTTTGCGGGAATAGAGATGAGACTGTTAACCATATACTCTGCGAATGTAGCAAACTAGCACAACGAGAATACAAAACTAGACACGACTGGATTGGGAAGGTGATCCACTGGGAATTATGCAAAAAATCAAATTTTGATCATGCAAAAAAATGGTATATGCATAAACCAGAAGCTGTTCTTGAGAATGAAACGCATAAAATTCTCTGGGACTTTGAAATAAAAACGGATTACCTTATCCCAGCAAGAAGACCAGACCTAGTGTTGATAAACAAAAAAGAAAGAACTTGTCAACTGGTGGATTTTGCAGTGCCAGCAGATCACAGGGTGAAGCTAAAGGAAAATGAAAAAATGGACAAATATATTGACCTTGCCAGAGAACTAAAAAGTTATGGAATATGAAAGTGAAGGTGATGACAATTGTAGTTGGTGCACTTGGAACAGTCCCAAAAGGATTGGAAAAGGGTCTGTAATGTTTGGAAATCAGAGGAAGGATTGAAACCATTCAGAAAACTGCACTGTTGCAATCTGCCAGAATACTCAGAAGAGTCCTGGAGACCTGATGAGACTTGCTGTCACTCAGACTCCAGTGAAAGACCATCAGCTAATGGTGATGTGAAAACTCAAAAGGAGTAAATTATAATAATAATTTTTATAATGAAAATATACTACTAATAATAGTAGAATACATTTTAATGAATGAGAATATATATAATTATAAGTAAAGAGTGGTCATTATCATTAATAATAATAATATCATCAATATCTAAGTAGGCTAGTGAAGACTTGAAGACAACGGCACTTGCTAACTGACAGTTTCTCGCCTATGCGATTTTCACACCTAGTGAATTTGTATGTTTTCTGATATTCTGTTGTATGGTGCATCATGGATCGGCAGTAATGTAATAGATACGTGTAAATTAGCACGGAAATGTTTTCAGAAGTAATATAAGAATTACGTGCAGATTAGCATGGACATTTTTAGGATGTGTCAGCACAACGCCATATGGCATTTTTCTACTGGTCAAGCGGTAGCACGTAGAAAAGTGCTGAAGAGTAAGAGTTGGAGTGAGAGGTGAGAGTGTGGGGTCAGTTTGGAACGGACCGTTGACTGAGTGAGAAATGTCTCTCACTCAGGGCAGTTTTGACTTTAAAAATCTCATGAGGAAAAGATAAGTCGGCTTGTGTTCTTACCAAAAACTGTAAATGACACAAGACATGATATCCTCCAGAGTCCCAAGTTGGTTCCACACGCAAAAAAAATCAAAGAAATGCCAGTCCATTCAACATCAAATCCAACCGCCAGATTAGAGCTTCTCCAAGTAGTACCAATCAAAAGATAAGTATACACGAATTATTTTTTATATGATGCATCTTCCCTTCATTCCGATAATGAGCATCGCCACGTTACACAATTTGCTTTCGGTATGAATAATTATTAATGTTTTTTCCATCAAGTCCAAGTCTTCTCAATTAATAATAAAAAAAATTAAAACAAAGATTAATCTACAAAAAGAAAAAATTTAGAATATTCCTTGGGGTCGAGTGTTATATATATATATATATATATATATATATATATATATATATATATGTGTGTGTGTGTGTGTGTGTGTGTGTGTGTGTGTGTGTGTGTGTGTGCTCCCGTAAATTCGGTATGAGCTCTCTAAGGGGTGATTTAAATTAAATTTCACTACCAAGCATATAAGCAATGATCATTTGCTCGCAGACTAGATCTCTCTGTGATCGTAAAATATGTAAACAAACCTATGTATTTAATAGTTTAAACATTAGCCCCGCTACAACAGCGGTCAGAGGCCGAGAGGTTAAGAAATCAGGCTGGCAAGTAGTCAGCTGGAGTTCGCTTCTAGCCAGGGATAGTTGTTGTGTCTAGCCACACTGAGGAGGCGTGAAACGCCGAAACATGTGACATATATATATATATATATATATATATATATATATATATATATATATATATACTAATACTGGTGTTTGCTAATTTTCCCCCCGTTATCATCTTGCAACACCCTTTGATTAAAAATGAGACTGTCCAATTTTCATCAGCCAACAAAACTGTCGGCAAAATGATTCTTTTTTGGAATACAGCCAGTTTTACTTATTCCCTGTACAAATATTCTTTTTAGCGGTTAAATTATCGTTCAATATTTCATACGATTTATTTTGTAATATTATTTTCATATAAATATAGTCGTCGGGTGGCCTAAAGTCGGTATTAGCCAGACTGCGAGGGAGTTTGTAGAGCCTCTGACTAGGACCCACAATGTTCCGGGTTCAGATGCCACATTAATCTCTTTGGTATAGCGCTATGGAAAAGGAGATAGACTCCCTAGCTGTCTGGCTAATACCGACTTTAATACTTATTCTTATATGGAAGGAGACAAAAAATATGTATCCTTTGGATGTCGCATTACAGTTTCAAAAACCCATTCACGACCTTTTGTGCGTCAGTTCTTAACATAGGAAAAGTGTTTTATTGGACCCTGCCAGAGAACTGTAAAGCAACGTGAATATTTTACTTTCTCTCATCAAGTAAGCAATTTCCGTTTTCATAATCCACCACACATTACGTGTTCATGGAATTTTGATCATCATGCCACGCCAACCTTGTCTATCATTCATTGCTCTCAAAAAGTCCTATCCACAGCATCTAGTATCCGGGTAGAGCTGGTCAATGTAGGTATTTGCTGGACAGCCTGCATTGGTATGCCCATGTTCTGTTTTCAAGAGGAGGACGTCGCTTACTACTTTGTCATTATTTCTCCAGCAGTGTCCAGCATCTCTCTTTGTCTCACTCGGATGGTTTGTGTAATGGAGAACAAGTGACCGGACAGTGTTTTCCTTGTGGGGTATTGTTTCTACGATTTGTTCAAGAACGCACGCAGTATTCTTGTACAGCTTCCATCTAGCTTCGTTAGGGTCCGATAGGTACAGCTATACAGTTGTACACATTCTTGCTGTAAGTATACATTTGTATATTCCTTCTTTTTAGTAGCATAGGTAGATATATTATGCAAAGTTGAATGTATTTATATGTACAAATGTGTTATCTTGTCATTCTTTCCGTTGTGTTCCGTATTAATATAATCCGGATATACGAATGATATACGGTGAATGGAGACTCGACTAATTGTCTTCCTTAGCATAAAGCAAACGAAAAAAAAAAAGAATTCTGTCGTGCTGGCAGTACAGAT
>CM042141.1:48855701-48885701 GCA_023376005.1 Doryteuthis pealeii | reverse complement strand
TGCATTGGTATGCCCATGGTTCTGGTTTATCAAGCAGGAGGACGTCGCTTACTTACTTTGTCATTATTTCTCCAGCAGTGTCCAGCATCTCTCTTTTCTCACATCGGATGGTTTGTTGCTAGGAGAAAACAAGTGGACCGGACAGCTGTCTTTCCCTTGTGACGGTATTGTTTTCTACGATTGCTTCAATGAACCGCACGCCAGTATTCTTGTATCAGCTTCCATCTAGCTTCGTTAAGGGTCCGATAGGTACAGGCGAATATTACAGTTGTACACATTTTTGCTGTAAATATAACTTTGTATATTCCTTCTTTAGTCAGCATAGGTTAGATATACTATTGCAAGTTGAAATGTATTTATATGTACAATGTGTTACTCTTGTCATTCTTCCGTTGGTTCGTATTAATATTAATCGGATTATACGAATGATTCGGTGATGATGGAGGACTCGACTAATCTGTCTTCCCTTAGCCATAAAAGCAACAGAAAAAAAAAAAAAAGAATTCTGTCGTGCTCTGGGCATGGTACAATCCTCCATGGAGCAATCTTCGCCATCCTTTTCACTATTCATCATTGCCCCTGGGAGGTCGCTCTGCGCACACCCAGTATCAGCACAGAGCTGATCTATGCATGTCTTTGCTGGGCGACCTACTTTGGCGCACCCATGTGTTGGCTTCCACAGGAAACAAGTCACTTCTCGAGTTCATCTTTGCTCCTCCAGCAGGTGTCCAGCCTGTCTAGCTCGCCTCATGTATCCGCGTGTGTGGTGATATGGGGCAGGTGGCCATTACAGATGTTTTTCTCGTGGGGTGTTTTTCCACGTCTTGTTTAATTTTCACGCAAACAAAGTCCAATCTATCTTATTCTTCAGGACGCCTTCATTAGGAGTCTTAGGTAGTGCAGGCCGTACAGTAACACTGATGACAACTACGGCTTGGAGAATCTTCGCTTTATTTTTGTCAGCAAGATCGGATATATTATATATATCTATTATAATATATATTATACAGAGAGAGAAGAGGAGAGACGAGAGAGAGAGAGAGATAAACAGATGGTTTTTCACTGGAAAAAAACATGGACACGCCCTTCTAATACATTTTTTAACTTAGTTTTGGGCTTTGTCAAATACTTAACGCATATTAAAACGTGTCTAAGAAAGAATTATTTTAAAAGAACTATTCCTGACGATGACCAAGTTGATAAACTATGGACAAACAATAAAAAGATAAAAAAACAAGAAATATTCCTGTTCATCTTATCACTTTTATATCTTTTTATTAAACTTTATTATATACTCTTTGAATAATAAGAATCTTATTTTTTTTTAAATTAACAGTATTACATGGCTTATTTCTAATTATTATCGTATAATGTCCATGGATTTCAGCTTAATATAAATTACATTGAAATTGACATTAACTTATAGCCGCTGAGGCGGGTCTTTTATATGGCAAACCTTGATTTGTTGTTTTAAATACATGGATATGGCAAGACCTCTTCTATACATTCGTATCGCTGTTAACAATTCTTAGTGTTTAATTCTTATTGCAAATAGGGTCCATTGGTGTAAGAAATTGTCAAGACCGTTATTTTCATTTCCTTTTGAGTTTTTTTCCATCAGCGTTCAGCTGATGCCATTTCAACTGGAGGACGAGTGACAGAACAACTCAGGGTATCCTTGTAAACTGAGTATTTCTAAGGCCGATTGCAGCAGTCATGGTCTGATGGTCTCAATCTTTCCTATGATTTCAGATCCTCCAAGTCTGTTTATTCCAGGGTTTATCGGGCGTTCACAGGCACAACTACAATGTGATAATCACTTTCATTCTCATATTCCAAATTTCTCTGGAGCTCTAGGGCAAGTTATTATGTATTATCACTCATCTTAATTCTATTGATTATACTTCTTGTAGCTAATAGTAGTATTTTCTCATTCATGGACGATTCTGGAAACGGTCCTCTAATTTTAACCAGTGGGGTTATATAGATGATAATCAGTAAGCACCATTTAAGGACACGACGCCGCAAATTGAGACTATAGATTTGTATTTTAACAATTTGTTTTTTTAAATCCGTAACTTCATTTCTTCGTAGCACAAATTTCAGGTTTTATCATATTTTTACGTTTTTCTTTTTTCCTATCTTCTTTATCCTTTCCTTTATATCTTCTTTTTTCCATTGCTTATTTTACATTTTCTGCTCTTTTTTTGCAGGAGTGTCGCCACTCAACGCATTTTATGAAAGTATTAACTACAATGAAAAGGATTATCGTCTTATTCATTTTCAAGTTTACAATTCATATGGCTGACGATTCCCACATTTATCGCTTGGCATTAATCTCAGACAAAACGATTCAAGGCATCTTGCTATATAGCTTTCACAATTCAACAGGTTGTTCCGCCCTAGAAACGAAAAGGTAGTAAAACAGGTCGCAATGCGACTACAATTTCGGCTCTTTAAATACTGAATGTCATTTTGACATCAAGTTAAGGATATGTAGGAGAAGATGGGAATAATTAATGAAATAATATAATATATAATACTAATAATATTCAATAAAGAGAAACGGAATCACTCTCTCATTGTTTGCAGCACAATAATCGCCATAGGACAAACTACATTCAAAGCGAATACCTAGATTAGGACCAACAAAATAGTAAATGTAGACTTTGCGGGAATAGAGATGAGCACTGTTAACCATATACTCTGCGAATGTAGCAAGACTAGCACACGAGAAACTACAAAACTAGACCGACTGGATTGGGAAGGTGTCCACTGGGATTTGCAAAAAATCAATTTTTGATCATGCAAAAAATTGGTATACTGCATAACCAGAAGCTGTTCTTGAGAATGAAAACCGCAATAAAATTTCTGGGATTTGAAATAAAAACGGAATTACACTTATCAGCAAGAAGACCTAGACCTAGTGTTGATAACAAAAAGAAAGAACTTGGTTCATGGTGGGATTTGCAGTGGGCCAGCAGATGCAACAGGGTGAAGCTAAAGAATGAAAAAAATGGACAAATATAATTGACACTTGCCAGAGAATAAAAAGTATGGAATATGAAAGTGAGGTGATGACAATTGTAGTTGGTGCCACTTGGAAGTCCCAAAGGATTGGAAAAGGTCTGTTAATGTTTAGGAAATCAGAGGAAGGTTGAAACCATTCAGAAAATGCCTGTTGCAACTCTGCACAGAATACTTGTTTAAGAGTCCTGGAGACCGTGATGAGAACTTGCTGTACTCAGCACTCCAGTGAATAGAACGCATGGCAGGCTAATTGGTGGTGTGAAACGTAAGGGGAAGGAGTAAGATATACATATAATTATTTAATAAATGAAATTAACTAATAATAATAGTGAATACCTTTTAATGAATGAGATATAATATAAAATATAAGTAAGAATATCAATAGGGATTCAATTAAATCAATATATCATATAATATAGAGCTTTCTAGTGAAGACTTGAAGACAACGGCACTTGCTAATGACAGTTTCTCGCCTATGCGATTTTCACACCTGAGTTTGAATATTGTATGTTTTCTTGGATATTCTGTATGTATGGTGCATCATGGATCGGTAATGTATAGATTACTGTAAATCTAGCACGGAAATGATTTCAGAGTAATATAAGATACGTGAGATTAGCATGGACATTTTAGGATTGTGGCAGCACTAACGCATATGGTATTATATATATAGAGTAGAGATAGAAAAGTGTGAAAGAGTAAGAAGTTGGAGTGAGAGGTGAGAGGGTGTGGGGTCAGTTTGGAAGCGGCCGTTGCTGGAGTGAGAAATGTCTCTCACTCAGGGCAGTTTTTGACTTTAAAAATTCATGAGGAAAAAGATAAGTCGGTTGTGGTTCTACCAAAGAACTGTAGCCAAGTGGTTACAATACACGTTATGTGTCAACATCAAATCGCAACGCCAAGATTGGCTTCTCCAGTAGTACAATCAAAAGATAAGTATACACGAATTATTTTTTATATATTGGCATTTCACTCATTCCATATGAGCATCGCCAGTTACAACACCCAATTTGCTTTGTATGAATAATTTTACTTTGTTTTTTCCCAGCAAGTCGGTCTTCTCATTATAATAAAAAAAATTAAAACAAAGATTAAATCAAAAGAAAAAATTTAGAATATCGCTTGGGGTCGAGTGTGTATATATATATATATATATATATATATATATAATTTAGTATATATATGTGTGTGTTGGTGTGTGTGTGTGTGTGTGTGTGTGTGTGTGTGTGTGTGCTTCCCGTAATTCGGTATGAGCTCTCTAAGGGGTGATTTAAATTCAAATTTCAACACCAAGCATATAAGCAATGATCATCTTTGCGTCGCAGACTAGATTCTCTGTGATGTAAAATATGTAAACAAACCTATGTATTATAATAGTTTAAACATTAGCCCGCTACAACAGCGGTCAGAGCCGAGAGGTTAAAAATCAGGCTGGCAAGGTAGTCAGCTAGGAGTTCGCTTCTAGCCCAGGGTAGTTTGTTGGTGTCTAGCCACACTGGAGGAGGCGTGAAACGCGAAATGTGACCACATATTATATATATAATATATATATATATATATATATATATATATATATATCTAATACTGGGTTGTTTGCTATTTCCGTTATCATCTTGCACCATTTATTAAAAATGAGACTGTCCATTTTTCATAGCCAACAAACTGTCCGGAAAATGATTCTTTTTGGAATACAGCCAAGTTTTACTTATTCCTGTACAATATCTTTTTAGCGGTTAATTATCTTCAACTATTTCTACGATTTATTTTGTAATATTTATTTTCATATAAATATGTCTACGGTGCCTAAAGTCCGGTATTAGTCCAGACTGCGAGGGAGTTTGTAGAGCCTTGGACTAACCCACAATGATTCGGGTTCGACGCCACATTAAATCTCTTTGGTATAGCGCTATGGAAAAGGAGATAGACTCCTAGCTTGTCTGGTCTAATACCTGACTTTAATAACTTATTTTTATATGGAAGGAGACAAAAATTGTCTCCTTTGGGATGTCGCATTACCAGTTTCAAAAACCCATAGTCACGAACCTTTTTGTGCGTAGTTCTCTTAACATGAGAGTGTTTTTATTGGACCCGCCAGAGAAAACTGTAAAGCACGTGAATATTTTACTTTCTTCTCATAAGTGACATTTCCGTTTTTTCATATCCACACAGCATTAGTGTTCATGGAATTTTGATCATCATGCCACGCTGACAACACTGTCTATCATTCATTGCCTCTCAAAAAGTCCTATCACAGATCTAGTACCGGGTATAGCTGGTAATGTAAGGTATTTGCTGAGCCTGCATTGGATATGCCCATGTTCTGTTTCAAGAGGAGGAGTCGCTTACTACTTTTGTCATTCATTTCTCCAGCATGTCCGCAATCTCTCTTTGGTCTCACTCGGATGGTTTGTGTATGGAGAACAATGGACCGGAAGTGTTTCTTTGGGTATTGTTCCTACGATTCTGTTCAAGAACGACAACGGCATATTCCTTAGATACCAGCTTCCATCGTAGCTTCGTTAGGGTCCGGATAGGTAAGCTATACGTTGTACCATTCTTGTTGTAAGTATAACATTCTCGATCATCACTCACTCTTTTTTAGTTGTGTATATATTATGCAAAGTTGAATGTATTTATATGTACAGAAGTGTGTTATCATTGTATCGCTTTCCGGTTGTGATTCGTATATAAATATAACCGAGATATACGAATGATATGCGGTGAATGGAGACTCGACTAATTGTCTTCCTTAGCATAAAGCAAACGAAAAAAAAAAGAATTCTTGTCCGTGTCCTGGCAGTAAGACTATCCATGGCAATCTCTCGCCACCTTTCCTATATCATCGCATTAGCCCTGGGAGGTCCCGTGCGCACATGGTGTGACCCAGTATCAAGCACGAGAGCTGATTTATTGCAGTGTCTTTGCTGGGCGACTACTTTGGCGGCACCGCATCGTGTGGCTTCCACGAAGACCGTCACTTCTGAGTTCATCTTTGCTCTCCAAGCAGTGTCCAGCCTGTCTAGCTCGCCTCATCGGATGGTTTGTGTGATATGGGAAGGTGCCATACAGCATGTATTTTCGTGGGGTGCTCTCGCTCTCAACGCTCTTGTTTAATATTTCACGCAACAGTCGGTGGCTATCTTATCGTTCGGAGGCGCTCTTAGAGTCTTTTTTTTTTTTTTTTTTTGGTAGTGGAGCCTGTTTGTTGTTTACTACGCTTGGAAGAATCTTGCGCTTTATTTTGTCAAAGATCGGATATAAATATAATATTTTTATATAACTATATATAGTATAAGAGAGAGAGAGAGAGAAGAGAGAGAGAGAGAGAGATACAGATGGTTTTCCCCTCGAAAAACATGGAACGCCACTCTCTAATACATTTTATTAGCATAAGTTTTGTGGCTTGTCAATAACTTAAAACGTATTAAGTTCTAAAAAAATTTATTTTAAACAATGCTATCCTGGGGATGACTAAAGGGGAATTAAAAGATAAAAACAAGAAATATTCTGTTCATTGCTTATCTACTTATTTCATCTTTTTAATATAACAACTTTATTATATACTCTTTAGAATATATAGATCTATTTTTTTTTAAGTAAAGTCAATGCTTATTTCTAATTATGTATAATGTCCATGAATTCAGCCTAGATGATAAATTATAACAATAGAAACTTGACAGATTGAGCTTCTAGCCGCTGAAGGCGGGCTTTATATGTGTAAACTTGATTTGTTTGTTTTAAAATTAAATGGATGATAAGAATATAGACAACGGAGATTATAAAAATTGGATTCTTGTATATAAGTATATCAATAATCTTCATTGTCAAAATTAACATAAGTGCTTTTGTGAACCCGAAAATTCAGAAGAGTTTCCTAACAATTCAATATTGTTTCGTAATTTATTCTATATTAGAGTTTCTTTTTTTTGTTTTTGTCCCTCACTTTATTTCAATCAAAATAAGTTATAATGTGAATATAAGTTTATAAGGAACGTGGAAAGGATTCTCAAGACCAAGCCATGACACTAGAACAGTTCTTATTGGTTTTATTTTGCAATTACATATTTTTGGATTAATATCAGGGCTTGAGGGCTGAGAAGGTCAGTTACGACGACAGGAAGAGACAACGAGGATGTGTTCTTTGTCGTCGCTTTGCTAAGGCCACTCCTTAAAATGAAATTTTTATTGCTAAATGGAAAATTACGCCGCAGCATTGAAGACAATTTCATTCTACAAGTTTCGAAAGAAGAGTAGCTTGGAAATTCAGATTGAAATCGTTGTGGGGCCACAGAAAGTTCAATTGTGTTCATTACATATTTGGAATTATGTCGTACGTATGTTATGCTATATTATTTTATATATATATATATATTTATATAAATATATATATATATATATATATATTATATAATACTCATATAGGATATATATAGAGTCTGCCGATGAATAACACGCGAAAAAGTGTTATTCAGAAACCAATGGTAGGACCGATTTTAATTGTAGGATTAATTATAAAATAAATAATTCAAATATATATATATATATAATTATATTATATATTTATAATTAATATAGACCGGTTAATCACACGCATTTTGTTTCATTGTCCTAATTATCATCGCATTATATTATCAGTTGAGATGATTATTTACAGCGTGTCACTCACTCTCACTCACTCACACTCTCACATCACATTCGGCATATATATATATATATATATATAACTATAATATTTATTGGTTATAGTATAGATTATAATTATAGTATATATACGTGTATGTATTCTCAACTTACATTTCTATCGCACATTTGTTTTACTATACTTTAATTATACGCATTAATATAATGTTTCTCTATACGATTTATCACGCGTGTACCTATTATCTATATATCCATCGACGCTACTGTTCATTCATTTAGAAATTAATGCGTCCTCTCTCTCTCTTTATATATATATATTATAATATATAGTAGGTATATATAATAATATATAATATACCTATGTGTGTGTGTGTGTGTGCTGGTGTATGTTTTTATCGCAGCATCAATATTATCAGTTTCTTTACAATGAATCAAATGGTTTCTATCTATAACACTCACAACTGCGGGTCCCCAGTTTGGCAACGTATTAATATTCAGCCCCATAATCTCTCGCTCTATACTGTGTTATCTCAGCATAGATCTATCTATCTACCTATTGGTATTGATCTATATATTATCTACAGTATATATATAATATATAGGTAGGTATATATAATATATGATAATATACTACAATATATATGCCAATTTATATATTATCTTTTACACACCAAAACTTGAATATTGCTATAACATGTTAAGTAATTCCTTTTAGAAAATCTAGGCTTTTTATACATACATTACGTCTGAAGCCTCAAACAGTCAAGTATGTTATTATCCTTTTTGTTTCTGAATTATAAAAAATACATTGGACGTACGCATACATAATTCCACATTAATAGCCTTGGAAGTTATCTCTTTCGCCTATATGTATATGAATGATCAGTCTATGTAATTTTTTAAAATGCATACTGATATTATATAAGTTTATGATTAAAAAGAACATTCGCCCTAGGATGGCAGTGGATCGCGGGTTTTTGATACCAGTGATCGTCTACTAGCAAATGACAGTAGAAGAGTTTAGTTATTGAATTACTTGTGCGATAAAGCATCTGGAAGCTTGACTATAGGTATGGCATTCCAGGGAAACAATCTCCTGGTTAGCGCTTGTGGAAAAGTATAGACGCCCATCAGTTTTCTGATATATAAGCATCTTCGTCGACAATTTTACTCTGCTTATCTCTCTCTCTTCTCTCTCATCTCTCTCTCATTACTATATAATATAAGTCGATATATATTTTTTATATATATAATATATATATATATATATATATCCAACCCTCCGCAGGATGTGACAAAGGACAGGTTTGAATTCAGAGTTTTCCTCTCCCGACGGTTGCTTAACAAAGGTTAAAGAGCCCCAGTCTGCCCTGCATATTTACCCATAGGTGGAGCGAGGATAGGATAATACCTTTCCCAAGAGTAAGGGAAATGCAATTACCACGTCCAGGATTTGACTCGGGGCGACGTGTTCCATTTCCCATGACTTTTAACCATTACCACCCCCTTCCTGCAATTACTTACTATATATTTCGTAATATTTACGATTCACTATGCTCGAAATACACATATATTATATTATATATATATATATATATATATATATATATATTATATATATATAATAGGGTGATTGCAAAGTAACTCCCTATTTTTTTAAAAAAATCTTATTTTATTTCTGAATCCTTATTATTTTATAAAACAAAGGATATAAGAACACAGATAGCCTGGGAGTTCTATTTAAAATGCAATATGGGTGCCAACATTCGACCCCCAGCCTCTCAAAGCCACTCGGAATCGCATCAATTTATATTCCCAGGAACTCTTGTGCAATTCTGCTCCATCACAAACTGCACAAAATGTTACAACTACCTCCTCCGTTAGCGGCTATCAGCAGGTTTTGTTGTCGTGATTTTCTTTTGCTTGTGAATCTGTCAACACAGAGTATTAAATGCGGTCACCATTGGGCAATGAAGATGCATGAGTTGAGACATAGAAGATCTGTTTTCATTTATAAAAAGATGTGGAGGTAACCAGCTCTGATATTCCAGAGATACACATTTACCAATTTAAGAAATAAAACAGTAATCAGATACTGTAAGCACGCGATGACATTAACAGAATTGGTCTTTATAAAACACGCTGACATAACTAACCGAGAACAGCAACTAAAACACCAAAGCAAATGATCAAACAAGAAAATGTATGAGATATATTTATATATAATGACGCTCTTGAAGTAATGCAAAAAGAATCAGACAAAGATATAACATCACTTAATAACATAATATTCGCTATGTTCTGGTCTTAAGCAAGAAAACCATGACGGAACAGTTGAGAAAGAAAGAAAGAAAGAAAAGAAGCAAGAATAAATGAGAGAAAGAAAAAACATGGAAGAAAGAAAGTGAGAAGGAAAGAAAGAAAGAAGAATGGATGAGAGAAAGATGAAAATTAGAAAGAAAGAAATGAAAAGAGATAGAAATAAATGAAAAGAGATAAGAATAAATGAAAGAAACAGAAGAAAAGATAAATAGATAAATAATGAGAGAAAAAAGGAACAAAAAAGAAAGAAAGGAAAGAAAGAAGAAAAGAAAGAAAAAAGAATGAGAGAAAGACAAAAAACAGTAAATAGATAAAGAGAGAAAGAAACAATAAGAAACAAGAATAAATGAGAGAAATAAAAAGAAAAAAAAGAAAAAAATGAAATGAGAAAAGAAAAATAAAAGAAATGAGAGAGAAGAACAAAAAAGAAAGAGAAAAAATAAAGAAAAAAGAAAACAAGAATAAATGAGAGAAATAAGTGAAAAATAAAGAAGAGGGGAGGAAAAGAAAAGAAAGGAAAAATAGAATAGAAGAAACGAAAATGAAAGAAAATAAGATAAAACAATCAAGAAAGAAAGAAAAAAAGAAAGAAAGAAATAAAAAAGAAAGATGAGAATAATAAATAAAAGGAGAAAGAAAAAAAAACTATATATCAACTGAACCCATCTAAAAGATAAAACTACAAAAAAAAATGCAATTTTCATGCTTAGAGGAGAATATAATAAGTATCACGAATGAAACAAGGTGGAAACTCGTAAAGTCAGAAAAGTTATACGAACGAGCGAACTATCAAATAGATGTGAAATCTTAACGCCAAAGAAGTTATCAAAGAAGATAATTCAGGGTACAAAGAATATGAAAATATAGAGAAAGAAAGAAAAATATTCTACAGGCAGAATAAACTTTAAAACAGTTCATAGAGAACGTGGAAAGAAACAGATTGAAAGCCCACCTCTGGGTATAACACTAAATTGTATCAGGTAAGAGGCTCTAGTTGCGGAGCTCTAGGGAGTATGGAGTACCCCTTCATTTGCATTAATCCATATCCACTCTTAAAAGGAGTGGAAGTACTTTTTAGAGTTATATCTATCTTATCGGCATTGCAATCTCAGAAGACTATATAATTCTAATGTCCCTGAAGTTACAGCGCTTCTTATGACTGAAGTCCAATCTTCAAAAACAGCCTCGACCACAGATGTGAAGGATGACCCTGCAATCTTAAACAGAGTGGAATCACTTCTTAGGGTTATATCTATATCTGATCAGAAAATTATTAGTATTGGATAGAAATACATAATTGTAGACTTATTACTTCACTAACATCGACATGTAAATTTATAAACACATTTTAAGCCAAACAAATTTACTCATTCTTGACCAAGAATATATTCTTCGTCTCCGGAGAAATTTTGAGAGGACAAACAAAAAATAGCAGCACAAAATATCGTAATCATTGTATCGTATGGATAGAATAGCGCAAATTTGATTTTGACCTTCAGTCATGGAAGAAAAATTCCCTTTCAACTTAATAGGACAAAAGGAGGTGCAAATCTTCATCTCCTAGTAATAATATAAAAGTATTTGGCAAAAAATTAAATTATTATCTAGATTTTTCTAAGGTTATCCTTATCTCCCACCTTGTCCACTTATATATTTTTATCCCAGAAAAAAATACTTAATATATATTCTTTCTGTTCCTTCGGTTCCATCATATTTGCAAACTATTCATAGGCGGCTACTCTAGTGCATTGTTTAACAAGCTTATCCCACAGAACAATCAAATCGTGTACTGAGTTCAATTCTTACAAAGTGTTCCACACACCTTAAGTTATATGCCAGAAAAATCAAAGCTCTATAAATCACTGTGTTGCATTATTTATACACTCCTGAATTATATATATGTGCGTGTTTGAAAGTGTATAAATTATGTAATACATAGATCCAAACATACACACATACCTATCTATTCATCTCTCTCTCTCTCTCTCTCTCTCTCTCACACACACACACACACACACACACACACACACACACATATATATATATATATATATATATATATATATATATATAATATATATACGATAGATAGATAGATAGATAGATAGATAGATATGTGTGTGGTGCGCGTGTGTCTGTCCATTTTCTTTATTCTTATCTAAATCTATATATGTGTGTGTGCGTTTTTGAAAATGTATAAAATAACTGCAAACACATTTATCTATCTACCTATACACTGTCTCTAATATATATTATATATATATATATATATATATATATATATATATATATATATGTATGGGGGTGTTTGTAATTCGCATTTACTTTATTTTGTCATCATGATGTTCATCATCGCTGTCTTCTAAAGATGACGCAGAAGACGCTGCTACAGCAGTAACGATGGCAACAACAGCAGAGAAAAATGCAAGCAAGACAGACTTGAAATTACTGGGAGCGAGTTAAAAAAAAACGAGGAATTAAACATGTAAGAAGAAAAAAAGAATGAATCAAAAAAGGTTACACTGACATATGAAAAGTCAAAAGCTGTCGAAGAAGAAAAAAGAAAAATAAAGCAAATTAAGTGAAGCAAAACAAAAGAAAGAAAGAAAGATAAAAGAGAGAAAGAAATAAAGAAAGATAAAAGAAAGTTCACTCGTCAAAGGGAACCAAGAAAAAAAGTAAAGAAAAAGAATGAAAGTTGAAAAGAATAGAAAAAAGCAAATAACATGACGGGAAACGAAAGAAAGAAAGGAAGATAGAAAGAAAGATTGTTCATTAAAGGAAACAAAAGAACAAAAAAAAAAAGAAGAAAATTAAGAAAGAGATGAAGACAAAAAAATTTTCGAAAGTGAAAAACAGATAGAAATAAAAGAACAAAGAAAATATCATGAAGAGCAAAAAGGAAGAAAAAAAAGAAAGAAAGAAGTAAAACAAGAAAGAAAGAAAGAATAATGAAATGGAAATGAAGAGAAAGAATACTATTCAAAAGAAAAAAGGAAGGAAAGAGAAGGAAAGAAAGAGAGGAAGAAAATTGAATATCGTGAAGAGCAAAAAGAAAAAAAGAAAAAAAAAAAGAAAAGTAAAACAAGAAAGAAAGAAGAAAAGAATAATGAAATGGAAATGAAGAGGAATACTCTTCAAAAGAAAAAGGAAAAGAAAAAAGAAATAAAGAAAGAGAGGAAGAAAAAATTGAATATCGTGAAGAGCAAAAAGAAAAAAAAAGGAAAAAAAGAAAAGAAAAAGAAAGAAGTAAAACAAGAAAGAAAGAAGAAAATAATAATGGAAATGAAAGAGAAAGAATACTCTTCAAAAGAAAAAAAAAGGAAAGAGAAAGAAAGAAAGAAAGAAAGAGAGGAAGAAAAATTGAAAACTCAAAGGAAAATAAAAATAAAATGAGAAATAAATAAAAAAAGGAAATATCGTGAAGGGAGAAAAAGAAAAGGAAGGAGAAAATGAAGAAAAAAAGGAATGCAATCAAAAGTTAAAGCTTGTAAAAGGAAATGAAAGAAAGAAAGAAAAGAGTAAAAGAAAAATGTGTGAAGTCAAAAGAAAGAAAGAAAATAAAGAACAAAGAAATGTAATAAAAAATATGAAAAAATAGAAAATTTCTGAAAAAAAAAAAAAAAAAACAACGGAATAAAAAAGAAGTAATTATTGAAAGAGAAAGAGAAGAAATTGGAAAGTAATTTGTAAAATACTGAAAATGAAAGTGAAAATACAGATTGGGGAAGTGCATTATAAAATAAATGAAAATTCTTTTAATGAAATGAAGTAAAATATCAATTATTTTAAATTAGTCAATGTTTTGACTTTAAGGAAGAAAGAAAATGAAATATAATAGAGATTATGTGCCTCTCTTAGAAACTGCATCACCACCAACGTCACATTTACCTTAGGTATTTACGTTGTTTTCCCAATGGTTATTAAACAACCACAATTATTTAATCTTAACATCTTCTTCATTAACAACGTTTCTATTAAGATCCACCTGAGATATATTTTCCTCAAAACAGCACATATCATTAATGTGTTTAAAACCTTTCAATGTATGTTATATATAACTAGCAAAATAAAAAAACACCCTCCGTGCGTTGTAAAAAATATATTTTTGAAACATATTGCCTGAGGGGTGGGAGGTAAAAATTCAATGTCAGCGAGTTTGTACCCTAAGTAAGTAAAATCATCAAATTCATTAAAGGATTAAAAAATAAAACAATTTGAAATGTAAACTTTAAATATGTATTAAAATAAAATAAACTATATATAGATATATAATACCAGTCATGTATTTATTAAAACTTGTTTTAAAAAAACAATGAGGACTATCTAATGTTGCATGTTCAGATTTTAAGTGTATTTATTCTATGTTATGACGATTTTGGGTAATGTGACGTAAGCAGTGACGTAATTTTTGTTACAGACAAAAACCGGAAGCGAATCTACATTATTAGATTAAAATTTAGATGTTTTCATAGTGGATAGTATTAATTTGCATACCAGTTTTATTGGTTTCTAATATTATTGTTTCATTCTCAAACGTATTAAAAGGAATCCTATGTATAATTTTATGTTGAAAAACAATTAGAGTAAAGTAAAAATAAGTAGAATCTTTTTTGTGTTTCTTATTTAATTTCATTAGTCTCCCTAATTCAGTATGAATTTTAACTATATTTAAACGTGAATACTTGTGCCTGGACAACGCTTATATTTGTTAGTAAATCTAATGACTAATATGATCAAGTGAATGTAAGAAAAACAGATAAATAAAATAGAGTAAAGAAATAATTAAATGGTATATAATATAACTAAATTGTAGTAAGCATAAAGAAATATAATAATAATTTAATGAGATATAATTAATAAGTAAGATTTGGTATATTTGTGTGTAAACTGAAACTAAGTCACTACTTACGTCACATTTCCCAAAATTGTCAATCCATAAAATAAAGAACAACCTTGTTTGAATTAATTTGAATTTAAATGCGAGAAACTTGATTTCATTAGAAAGTAAACATTTGAACTATTATGTCTATTATTTTAAAAAAATGAGATTTCAAAGATCCGTTTACATTTTTACGAAAGAGCGTGGCAAAATCCCTTTACGTACATTTGGACGTCGATAAAGTCGAGATAAGATTTTTTTTTATTTTTTTTTTTTACACTGAAGTTAAAATATTCATTCAATTCTAATAAAACTTTGTAGAATTGAAGATCTGAATGTATAAAAAAAATCCTTGTCTTATGTCCTAGAACAAAACAAACCTCCACCCATTTAGGCAATATATTTCAAAAAATAATTTTTTACACTGCTCGGAGGATAGTTTTTTTTTCGGGGGTAGGGGGATAATAATAAAAATTAAACGAGACATAGCATAATTAATCTGTAGTAAACGAAAGAAAGGAAAATAAAAGAATTATGATTAAAATCAAAGAGACACCGAGAAATAAATTTAAAAAAGAATTCTCAAAGGAAAATGGGGTTGGTTGGTTGTTTTACGGTAGATCAACCCTTTTCGGGTTATGTAATGCTGAATTGTTTTTCGATAAACTGAGACAACATGTGGCTTACAGTACCTGCTGTGGCTTAAATGGTCACTCATCTATGAATTGAACTCAGAAAATAAGAATTGTGGAAAGAAGAGCAAGATATCATAGAACGAAAAATGAGAACATTTTTTTCTGAATTACAAGAAAAGAAAAAAGGAAAAAGAAAAAAAGAAAAAGAAAAAAGGAAAAAAGAAAAGAAAAGAAAAAGGAAAAGAAAAGAAAAAAAAAAAAAGAAAGAAAAAAAAGAAAAAGAAAAGAAAAAAAAAGAAAAAAGAAAAAAAAAAGAAAAAGAAAAAAGAAAAAAAAAAAAGAAAAAAGAAAAAAAGAAAGAGAAAAAGAAAAAAGATGCGAAAAAAGAAACGAAAATAAAATAAGAAAGGGAAGAAAAGAAAAGAAAAGAAAAGAAAGAAGAAAGGGGTTAACAATAGGAAATAAAACATGAATAAAAAAGAGGAAGAAGCATCAGTAAGGATGAAAAAGATGATAGGAAGATGAGGACTATGAAGAATACGAAGAAGAATACGAAGAAGAAGAAGACGAAGAAGAAGAATCCGAGGAATCGAAGAATTAATACGAATACGAATACGAATACGAAGAGAAGAAGAAGAAGAAGAAGAAGAAGAAGAAGAAGAAGAAGAAGAAGAAGAAGAAGAAGAAGAAGAAGAAGAAGAAGAATGTCAGTGGCAAGTAAGAAAAAAACTAAAAAGGTCGAAGGGTACGAGTAAGAACCAAAAAGTGAAGAGGAAGAAGAAAAAAAGTAAGAGGTGAAAGGAGGATGGGCTGTAAGGCGACTTTGGGTGAAGAAGTCAAAGATGAAGAGAAGAAGAAAAAGATTTAAAAAGAGATAGAAGGAGATTACGATAAAGAAGTAGTAGCAGGTGGTGGTGTTGGTTGCAGAAGCAAAGGTTAGGTGGCCAGAGAGAGAGAGAAGAGAGAGAGAGAGAGAGAGAGAGAGAGAGAGAAATTTTCTACAAAGTAAAGTAAAATATATAAGAAGAAAAAAGGCAAAAGATTGAAGATCCGCCCCCCCCCTTTTTTTTTTAAGAAAAGTTTAAAAAAAGGCATAGATAAACAAGAGGTGACATGGTGCAGGTCAGTGTTGCGCGCACCTGGTCACACGGCTTAGCTGATGCGAGCACTTCCAAAAATGAAGCAAAAAAAAAAAAAATTACCGATTGTGGCTCGGTATCAATGGGCGATGAATAGGCAGTCATTAGACTATTGACGAGACATAGAGCTTGTTCAAAATGATACCTCAGTAGATTTGATTCGTGCCAGTATTGCACAGCCGCCATTAAACGCACACTCATTGAGGAACCAGTATGGACTCTCACACACACGAATGCGCATGCTCAAAGCTATCGGCCAGTATTTTTCTCCCTTAAACGAGCAAGCGTGTAGATTTTTGAATAGAGAGATGTATTCACACTCGGCTACAAGTAGACACGCAATAAATAAATAAATACACAAATAAACACGTGTTCTTTCCATACAAGGAACACGCACAGAAATAAACATCTAAAACCATTATATATATATATATATATATATATATATATATATATATATATATATATATATATATGAGGGAGAGAGAGCCTGTGTGTGTATGCGGTTGTAAACATACACAATTATATATATATATATATATATATATATATATAGAGAGAGAGAGAGAGAGGGAGAAAAAGAGAGAGGAGAGAGAGAGAAATGATGAGTGAGAGAGAGACTGTGTGTATGTGGTTGTAAACACACACATTTATATATGATTATTTATATACATATATATACACACACGCATATATATAATATATATATATATATAATATATATATATATATATATATATATATATCTTTCTCTAAAAAGCAAGCATATATAAAATGTATATGTAAATTCGACTATATATATATATATATATATATATATATATATATATATCGTAGGTTTGTGTATGAGTGCAGGCGGGTGTACACACACACATTTATATATGCGAGTTTATATATAGATTTCATATAAGCTTGCCATTAGAGAATGCATACGTAAAATGTACATCAAAAGATAAATAAAGTATTCAGTGTAGTGCAGAGGTTAGCAGGCTGCTTTTCCAAACTATTGACAGTGTATATTTTCCTTAAGAGGCGCTCCCCAATATTTGGCCTTGAGTAAAAGGTTATCTTTATTCAACAAGTACACATTTAAAAAAAATGCAGTACTATACTGGTTAGGGATGTAGTTTAATCAAGCTTCAATAGCATGATCTGTGGATATACCACAGTATGATAATTTAATTATTACAACGTTTGATATGTTTACTAAAGAGCTATTGTTAAATATTTCAATATGTAAAAAGTACAATAATATTGATTTAACTCATTCGCATTCTTTCTTAAAATTGAGGGTGGTGACATATTTACCTTGATTTACCGATAAAAATCTGGAGAAGTTTTAAACATCTACATTAATTTTCCGACCAAAAAGTAACAAAAATACGACTCGGAAAAATATTTAAGTTGGGCCGGAAATTTGCCTGGCGCTAGCTCGCTATAACATAACCTAAATTATGGTAAGGCGCTGGTACGACATAAGATCAAAATTACCAACATATATACCGTAATTTACAACCTGTTAAACCCCGCTTGAGAAATTGACCTTGTGTTACATCCTACTCGGACGTAGGGGTTGGCATATATCAAATTGTTTTTAAAAATTTTTTCAGGTTTGTCTTCAAATTTGGTTCATGTTTACTTCAAACTAAATGCAGTATTGAAAGGGTTAACTTAATCTTCTGCCGCTGCTTGTATTTCCCAGTGTGACAAATTATTTGGAATGGTGATCTTGCGACAGTGAACGTCCGATTCATAGTTGAGTAACATCAACGGTGACAGGTAATCACCCTTCGTGATGTTCGTATTTGATGTCATATTTGAGGTGCCGGGTTAGCTCAGTCGGTAGAGCGTTCGGCTAGAAACCACAAGGTTCCTAGTTCGATACCGGTCCTCACCATCTCAGCGTATGAGTAACACAGGACCTGTGCGGTAAAGTAAGGAGCTGATGGTAGGTGTGGCGCTCCACCTCAGACGCCAAAACAATCTCTTTGGTCTAGCGCTATTGAAAAGGGATAGACTCCCTCGCTGAATGGCTGATACCGACTTTAGGCCGCCCCGACGACTTTACTTTTTTTTTTACACATATACTCACAACTCAACAGGGACTGATTTGTATGAAGTACACCTAATTATAGATCATTTACAGAGCAAACCACAAAAAGTATACGTATGCTTGAATGAATATATATATATATATATATATATATATATATATATATATATATATATATATATATCACTGACAGTATTAAAAAAAATTCCGGTTTTATAGTTTGTAATTACACAATACAAACTTGCCTGGAGAAAAAATATATAAAAAAATAACAAACCATATGCCTCTCCGGAAAGAAAACATCAGATGGTACTATAAAGATGTCTAAAAGAAAAATGCTGTAAGATTTGCCTGAGTTAAATATGCTAAAGTGCTCAATACAACAAGTAGAGCTAATAAATAATAGAGTAAGCCTAATTAGTCAGGGAATATCTACCTAGGTTTCTCCTAACGGATTGTCAGAATTATCCTGAGTTATGAGAAATAGGATAAACCTAAGTAGACATTCTGACTCATTGGGCTTACTCTATTATATATATATGAGAAAAAGAGGAAATTAATTTGATAGTATGTGGAAAAAGGTAGACAAGCACGGGATATTGTAGAAAATGGATGTTTATTGTAGGTAGTTATGTCGACGTTGTAACGTTTTGGTCTGTTAGACCTTCTTCAGAACTTTAGGATTGAGTACTTGCTTCAATGATGAACATTTTCATACTGGTGAATTAGGAGGTCGTGAATAAGGGGAGGGGTGGTGGGTTGTTAGTGTCAGAAGAGGTTGGTAGTAGATTTTCGTTTTCTCTCAAATAGGAGTGTACCAAAGTGGATTCTGATAGTAGTGCCACAGGCAAGAAAGGCAAGGAAAAGGATATGCTACACAGAAACATAATAAGAAAGAGAGTAGGCGAAAAAGAGAGCGGAGCTAAGTGCGCGGAAGGGATAACACTAATTTTTTTTCAATCGAACATGATGAAAATATGAAATTAGAGACAAAGAGTTAAATAGATATACTTTTTACGTATTGAACTATAATTGCAATTGCTCTTAAGTTAACATATCAAACGTTTAATAATTAGATTTCCATACTGTGGTATATCCACAGGTCCTGCTAGTTTTCACTAATCCGCTAAACATAGCAGATATTGCAGCTTGCATTTTCCAGGAAAGTCTTACCTAAAACATCACACCATTTTAGCCGGCTTCCTTTCGCCGTATTCAATATTGTTTGCCTTACGTACTCAGGATAACAAAACACGCTTAACTTTTTGTCGAAATCTAATGATAGAGATTCGGTATCTAATTTGTCTGTAACTGATACTACGTCACTGCTCCGTCAAAATACCCAAAATCGTCAATACATAGAATAAAAAACACCTCTGTAATCAGTTTTAAAATTATTTTTACTCTCGCTTATTTTATTCAGTTACGTAGATGAACTAAAAAGTTTACAAACAAATAAACACCTTCGATTTTGAGTAAAATTTATGCGTAAAATATTCAAAATAATCTAATTAATAATTTATAAATTCATTCAACATTTTATCTAAGGGGTAGAGAACTAAGTTTCCATTTCAAATTGGATTTTTTTTTTTACTCCTTTGATAAATTTGATGATCTTACTTACTTATGATACAACCTCTAACATTGAATTTTTAATTCATACCTACCTTAGGCAATATTTTGTAAGGATTCATTTTTATACCGCACGGAGGAAGCTTTTTTGCTAGTTATATTTAAGAAATACGCATTGGTTAGCATGGCTATACATCTCCATACGGAATACGGACTGATGTAATATGATTTGTGACTTGATATATTTTAACAAATTCTGTTTGCATTTTGGCTGGAAAATCTCTGGTCATTTCTATGAGGGATATGTCATGGCCGCCCAATGACAGATTGCCCGATATGTGAATTTATAACTTTACAAGTGTCTTACGTGATCTCAAACAGTAACATCCAATGGGAAAGAGTGGCAAGGTTTTGATTCATACGTTTCCTGAAGGACATTACGTCTAACTGGACACAAACCATCACAGCCGATGTGAGAATGTGAAGGGGGATGTTGATTTTTGTATTTCTCAAAGGGTTTAGGGACTAAGTGCAACTCAAATATATTCATCCGATCGGACATAGCATATGGACAGGCCGCGGCTTGATGATATTTCCCTCCTGGTCACTCAGCACTTACTTCAATCAAAGAAACCAGTCTTTTTTTGGGGGGGGGGCACGGTCTCAGCTTGTTTTCTGAACATAAACACATTGGGTTTGTACTATCTTATAGTATTTGTTGTTTTTTTTTTAAACTATTTCCTCATCCTTATTGTTATATACACAACGTTTCGGCCGATGTTCTTTCCGGCCTTCTTACTTGCTCAGGAAGCGCAGTGGTCTACTGGATAGAGTCATTGGAAATGAACTAGTCGACCTGACTCCAAGTCCTGGACGAAGCCACAGTTCACAAAATTGCTAATACCCTCGGGAAAGGTATGAATCCAATTATTCTCCTTCCAGCTATGGATAAATAGTAGGGCAGACCGGGCTCTTTATCCTAAGTTAAGCAACCAGTCTAGGAGAAGGAAAACTGAATTCAAACCTGTTCACTACTAGAATAGAACTACTTAGTGATCTATTTCAATTTTTTTTAAAATATTTGTTCGATCGTTATCATCTTGCATCACCCTCTGGATAAAAATGAGACCGTCCAAATCGACTAAGAGGATATGCAAAAATGTAAATCTTAATTATCTAGTATCGCGTATCTGCCCAATACTTATTTCTTATGAGTGTCGTCACTTCAGTTAAAAATGGACCATTCCGTTTCTATTATTGAGAGAGAAAGGAAATGTATATGTTAAACTGAAAAAATATAAGAAAGAAAAAAAAGAAAAGGGAATGATAGAGAGAGAGGCTGTTGTATAGGATTAACTACCACCCCTCTAAACCATAACAGAATGGTTGCATCTTATAAACAGCTGTTAGACAGACGTGACAAGGAGTTGGTATATATATGAATTCCTGATCGAATAAATATAGTATTAAAAATATTTGACTTTGCTTCTTATTCTCTTTACATATCTCCTACTTCTCTTTGTGTGTGAATAATTTACCACCTCATCCACGAGACAAAAGTGGGTTAGTTCGGGGAAGCGATAACGCTAATCTGTTTCAATAGAATATAAGGAAACGACGAAAAGAAGGAATGAAAGAAAAATTGGTGAGAAAGAGTTAAATCAAGATTATCATACTTTTTACATATGGATTTGTTTTTGAAATAGATTTTAATAAACGTATCAAACGTTGAAATAATTATCATTCTGTAGTATATCCACAAGTCCTTCTAGTTTATGTAGCATTACAAATCCGAATTTAAAAAAACATGTGGAAACACCTCAATACGCGTCTTTACTGGCTCAGTTAGGTCGAGAGTGAAATCTTCAACCATTTCAGACAAAGAATATTTCAGAACAGTCATTGGGACAAGATTGAAACAAGGGCATCTGTGGAGTTCGAACTCGTCACGCGTAGTATTGACCAACCACAATAGCTTGCTAATTATGCCAGCTCGACAAAAACCTTTGATAATGATGCAACTGATTTTTGAGGGTTTTGTCCTTTTTAAAATACGCTCTATAAACAAATACAATGACTTGTATTAGATTGATGCAAACTTTCTTAATGATATGTTCTACTCTATGAAAGAGAAAACTTAGAGGAGTGAATGGGTGAGAATATGGTTAAATCCCTTCCCCATAATTACAGGGGATCTGTAAAAGCAACAATCATTTGCATGATCCAATAAAATTTACAATGTCAATATTCAAAGTATTCTTACACTGGGGAACAATTTTGGACATAATTTCTATTGAGTTTGATTTTTCATTTGATTTAGAGTAATACTGGTATGCTGATTTCAAAACTGTCAGAAGTTTAAGGAACGACAGTATATATATATATATATATATATATATATATATATATATATATATATATATTTTGCTTGAAGGCAAATGCATGTATCGCATAAAATTTGATACTTTATAGAAAATAAACTTGACAATATGGTCTCTGACTATGCCTGCTGAGGTCCCGGTTTCGATTTCTGTCGGAGGGAAATCGTTAGTATACATCGCTGATGAGACTTAATAAAGTCGATACAGTCTGTACGATATTCTACACACTGAGTGATCCTTTGCCGGGATTACACTTGTCGTGTTTATTTTCTATAAAATATCGATTTTTATGCGATACATGCATTGTAATTGCCTTCAAGCAAACATATAAATAATAATATATACTTTATTCAACAACGCTTCTAAAAATTATAAAAAAATAAAAAATAAAATCTTATATATATATATATATATATATATATATATTATATATATTATATGTGTGTGTGTGTGTGTGTGTGTGTGTTCTGTCTGTCTGTCTGTCTGTCTGTGTATCACGACTGCTTGGTGACAGATTGTTGTGGCGAATCTTCTACTAGTTTTAATGACGTCTGTTCATTAAAAAGTTGGATTAATCTCATCAATGTATAAATATCAGCCTTGCTGTAATTCCCTGATTCGATCCACACACGGCATATTCTGCATTCATGTCTTTAGACAACGGATCACGTTGCATTGTGTCAGTCTTCTCATTTTCTCTCCCGACTCATCGTCACCACTTTCTACCACTTATTAAAAGGTCGAAATGTGCAGTAGTCAGGCCAATGTCTTCACTTAGAAGAAGAGAGAATCTTATGTTCGTTTAAGTCTTCTTTAACATCATCTTCACCAGGGGCTTCATCGTCTTTTCTCCCATCCGTTCTCCTTATGTTCTCCTAAGTATCCCCACATAATTTTTATTCTCTTCGCTTTCTTTTTCTTTCGTTCTTTATTTCTTCTGCACTTATTTTCTTTCTTTCCTTTTGTTTCATTCCGTAATCTTATTCTTCCAAAGTTGCCTCATCATCATTTTCTTCTTCTCATCCTCGTATCACATTAGTTATTCTTCTTCTTCTCATCCTCGTATCACATTAGTTATTCTTCTTCTTATCATCCTCGTATCACATTAGTTATTCTTCTTCTTATCATCTCGTATCACATTAGTTCTTCTTCTTCTTCTGCTTCTCTTCTTCTTCTCATCCTCGTATCACATTAATTATTATTCTTCTTCTCCCATCTCGTATCATTAGTTATTCTTCATCTTCTTATCATCCTCGTATCCATCAGTTAGTTCTTCTTCTTCTTCTTTCTTCTTTCTTCTTCTTTCTTCTTCTTCTTCTTCTTCTCTTCTTCTTCTTCTTCTTCTTCCCATCCTCGTATCACATTAATTATTCTTCTTCTTCTTCCCATCCTCGTATCACATTAGTTATTCTTCATCTTCTTATCATCCTCGTATCACATTAGTTAGTCTTCTTCTTCTTATCATCCTCGTATCACATTAGTTATTTATCTTCTTCTTCTTATCATCCTCATATCACATTAGTTATTCTTCTTCTCCTTATCCACGTATCTCAAAAGTTATTCTTCTTCTTCCCATCCTCATATCACAAAAGTTATTTTTCTTCTTCCCATCCTCGTATCACAAAAGTTATTCTTTTCTTCCCATCCTCGTATCACAAAAGTTATTCTTCTTCTTCCCATCCTCGTATCACAAAAATTCCCGCCTGTCGGCTGGGGCTGTAGAATACGCTGACTGCACCTCTGCAGAGGGGTAAGACCCCCCCAACGAGGCTACCTGTTTGCCGTGGGTGGCGACCCGTGATGCTTGAGGACGGGAACCTGGTGGCTGAGCAACCCTGCAACACTCCACTTTGGCCCTTACTGGGCTAGACGGGCGGTCGGAGAGGCCCGATCCGATCAACTCGGCTGGTCATGTCAGTCCTCTATCAGATTTTTTTTAAATCTGAATTGGAGGGCGATGGCTGTAGGGTCAATCATGCTGAAGAAAGACGTATGATCCCTTTCTGTCTCTGGGTGACTAGTTTTATCTTGGTAACGAAAACCCAGGAAGAGAAAAAAAAAATTTTTGTCCATCATCAGCATGAGTATACTGACTGTGTAGCCTTGGTATTTCTAGGCGAATGGGTTTTCCCCTAGAAATACCCCCAAATGGGGCTCCGAGGTGGGTGGGGAGCATAGTCAATGAAACTCATCAAAAATTATATGGCTTCTGAAAAAATAAAAACCCAAGTAAAAAGACCTCATTATGAGGTGGATTCGGATAATGATGAACCATATCCAAAGTTCATCATTTTGGAATCAAAAGAGGAGCGGCCTTTAACAGGACTATCTCCATTTATTATTGAAAAGAGTATCTCAGCAATAATTACACCAAAATCAGTAAAAAACTTAAAAGATGGAACCATCCTCATAGAGGTGGCAGCAAAGAAGCAAGCTGAAATACTATTAAAACAAAAAAAAATCCATAATATAAACATAAAAGCCTACCCCACGAAAGGTTAAACACCTCTAGAGGGGTGATACGAAACGGAGAACTATCATCATGCTCTATAATGGAAATTAAAAATGAACTAAAAAAACAAAACGTAATAGATGTTAAAAGGATAACAATAAAAAAACAAAATGAAACAATTGAAACCAATACTTATATTTTGACATTTGATAACCCCAAACCCCCTTAGAAATAAAAATAGGCTATACTGTGACTAAAGTGGAAACATATATCCCTAACCCTAGAAGATGTCATAATTGCCAAAGATATGGACACCTGAAGGAGCACTGCACAAGAAAACAAGTGTGTGTTAAATGTGGAGAGCAGGAACCAGACCACACAGAGGAATCCTGTAAAAACAACCTAAACTGTAACAATTGCAAAGAGTATCACAGAGCGGACTCAAAATATTGCAAAATCTGGAAAAGGGAAAAGGAAATTATCAAAATGAAAATCACCAAAAACATCACCTTCCCTGAAGCAAGAAGGCTTATAGAAAATCCTTTCAACAAACCAACCTTCTCACAGGTCACCAGGACCCCCTCAAATCAAATAGAAAATGAAGCAAAAACCCAAATGAAAACAAAAAAATAGAAGAAGAACTAACAAACTTAATAAATGACCTGCAAGAACTAATCAAAACACTTAAAATTATTATACCCAATATAGAACTAACTCCAACTGACAAATCAAAAAATATCCCTTCAACCACTAACCAAAAAAATGAAACACTAACGATCAAAAGCAGAAATCGATCAATCTCAAGAACCAGAGAAAAAGAAGAAAAACAAAACCAACTCAACACACCCCTACAAAAACTAAAAACAAGTCCAGAAACATAGAAAGTATGGAAACAGAAATGGACTTGACACCAAAAATTGAAAATACGAAAATCAAATAAAATACCCCAAACCCAAACTCACACACAAAAGTAAACATTCATGACTAAATACCAAAATACCCACAAGATTATCCAATGGAACTGTCGGGGCTACAAGGCAAACTACAATGAACTCCAGCTATTAATAGCTGAACAAAACCCTACCATTATATGTCTCCAAGAAACATTCAAAAAAAGCAGTGATAAAACAAACATGAAAAATTATGAGCAATACGATTACATACACAACACAGGACTAAGAGCTTCGGGTGGTGTGTCAATCCTAATAAGGAAAAACATCCCCCAAAGCAAAATCAACATCAACACCCCTTACAAGCAATTGCAATTTCAGCAACTTTACACAAAACCACCACCATCTGCTCAATATACATCCCACCTCAAGACCCTATAAACGAAGAAGAGCTAAATAACTTAATAAATCAACTCCCTAAACCATACATATTGATGGGAGATTTCAATAGCCACAACATTTTGTGGGGAAGCAGGACAACAAACAGAAGAGGCCAAACCCTTGAAAAAATCATTAACAACAACAATTTATGCCTCCACAATCAGAAAACTCAGACCCACCTAAGCTCATCTTCAGGTACATTCTCTGCTATAGATCTGACCCTAAGCGACCCAGCAACCTTCCTAGAATATAACTGGAGGGTACATAAAGACCCCTGTGGCAGCGACCACTTCCCAATCATAATAGAAAATACTAAACTAGGAAAATCTGAACCACAAAAAATTTCAAAAACCCCACGATGGAACTTCAAAAAAGCAAACTGGCAAGCCTACCAAAAACTATGCCTTGACACACTAATCCCAGAAACAAATACAAACCAAGAAGAACCTATTATACATTTTACAAACTCCCTCATAACTATAGCAAACAAAACCATACCTAAAACTGTAACATCCCTAAAACATAACAAACCCTGGTTTTCAGAGGAATGCAAAACAATGATAAAAAAACGCCAAGCAATCCTCAAAAAATTCAAAATCAACCCGACATCAGAAAACCTAGACAAGTATAGACAACAAAGAGCTAAAACTAGACGCACAATCAAAGAAGCAAAAAGGTCTTCATGGAGAAACTTCACCACAAAAATGAACTCCAATACTAACCCCAAAACAATTTGGAACTTTATAAAAAAAATATCTAATAAAACTATCCACACTCCGATAAGTCATCTCTCCCAAGGAAACATAAAAGCCTTGAGTGAAAAGCAAATAGCCAATTTGATGGCAGAAAACTTCGCTCAAGCATCATCTACAAAAAATATTCCAACAAATTTAACTCGATCAGAATCAAAGAAGAAAAGAACAAAATAAAATTCACCTCTGACAACACTGAATGCTATAACCAACCCTTCACCCTAGATGAACTCCAAAATTCTTTATCTAAATCTAATAACTCAGCCACCGGACCAGATGAAATCCATTACAAACTTCTAAAAGAATTACCCACTATTTCCTTAAAATACCTCTTAAACATATATAATAATATTTGGATCTCAGGCAACATCCCTACTTTATGGAAGCAAGCCACAATAATTCCCATCCTCAAAAAACAAAAGGACCCCACAAATCCCACCAGTTATAGACCTATAGCCCTAACTAGCTGTACATGTAAAACTTTGGAAAGGATAATCAATCAAAGATTGATATGGTTCCTTGAATCAAACCAACTGCTCTCAAACCTACAAACAGGCTTTAGAACCAAAAGAAGCACTATAGACCAATTAATCCATATAGAAACCCTTATCCGAGAAGCATTTCTAAAAAAGGAACACCTAGTGGCAGTCTTTTTTGACTTAGAAAAGGCCTACGACACAACATGGCCATATGGAATACTAAAAGACCTAAGGGACTTTGGATTACGGGGCAGGCTTCCCGGTTTTATCAAACATTTCCTGGAAGGTCGGACCTTCAAAACAAAAATAAATAACACATACTCTGATCCGAGACCACAAGAGGTAGGAGTCCCCCAGGGCAGTATCTTGTCGGTAACCCTTTTCATGATAAAAATAAATAGCATAACATCCTGTCTTCCTCCAGAAATCAAAGGGTCATTATATGTAGACGACTTCCTCATCTGCTACAGCTCAAAAAATATGATCACCATTGAAAGAAAAATGCAACAATGCATCAATAGGATACAAAAATGGACAACAGAAAATGGATTCACAATTTCAAATAATAAAACAAAATGCATGCACTTCTGTCAAATCCACAAAATGCACAACCACCCTAACCTAACATTGAATAACACTGAAATACCAATAACAGATGAACATAAATTCCTTGGTCTTATCTTTGACCCCAAATTATCCTTCATCCCACATATAAAAAAGTTAAGAATAAAATGCAATCAAGCCATCCAACTATTGAGAGCCATAGCCCACACAGACTGGGGTGCTGATAGAAAGACCCTCATCAAAATATATAGAACCTTAATAAGATCAAAACTTGATTATGGCTGCTTCATATATGGAGCAGCCAGAAAATCCTACCTACAGCGACTGGAAACCATACACCATCAAGGACTCCGCCTCACATTAGGAGCCTTTACTACTTCTCCAAAGGAAAGTCTGTACACTGAAGCAAATGAACCCCCTCTCTATTTAAGAAGACAAAAATTAGCACTACAATACTACATCAAACTCATCTCCTGTCCCCAAAATCCTGCTTATGACTGCACCACCAAAACAAAATACAAAGACTTGTACCAAAATAACTCAAAAAAAATCAGACCCTTTAACTTAAGAATAAGTGATCTCCTCAATGAAATCAAAATCAACACCAATATAGTACACCATACCATACTCTCCAACACGGCACCATGGACCATAAAGCAACCAGCTATAAACTTAGAACTGACTAAATTACCTAAAACAAAAACACACCCTATCACTTACCAAGAGAAATTCATTAAAATACAAAATAAGTACCCAGATCATCATCACATCTATACAGATGGATCCAAACAAGGAAAAAAAGTTGGTTGTGCCGCTATTTCTCAAAAACAAGAATCCTTAAAACGCCTACCAAATGAAGCCTCAATCTACAGTGCAGAAACTACAGCCATTGATCTAGCTATGAATATCATAGCAAATCACAAAGCTTCCAAATTTATTATATGCACGGACTCTAAATCAGTCCTATTAGCACTACATAACAAAAACACATCATCTCCTCTGATCACGAAGCTCCTAAACAAACTAAACACCCTCTCTGAAAATAATAACATTATATTCTTCTGGATACCAAGTCACATTGGTATCCAAGGAAATGAAAAGGCAGACAAAGCCGCAAGAAAGGCACTTCAGACACATATGAGCAAATCTAAAATCCCATATACAGATCTGAAACCAACCATAAACAAATTTATATTAGACAAATGGCAGAAATCATGGGACAATCTGACTCAAAACAAGCTCCACGAAATACAAGAAGTTATTGGAGAGTGGCCGACGGGCCACAGAAGTATTAGAAGAGAAGAAGTAATACTCGCCAGATTGCGTATTGGGCACACCCACATTACCCATTCGTACCTGTTAAAAGGGGAGGGTGCCCCAGTGTGCCCAACATGCAAAGTACAACTTACAACCAAGCATATCCTTCTAAATTGTAACAGACTTAAACATATCCGCGCAAATTACTATCAAGCTAGAAACCTGAAAGACATCTTCAAGAATACAAACCCTGAAAACATTTTAAATTTTATTAAAAAAAGCAACCTTTTCAACAAAATATAACAGAACATAACCAATTATCTCCATAGAACCACTACCTTAAAGTCTGAAATCCAAAATAACCTTTTTGGCATTAAATGACCCACAGGGGTTGATATGCCGTTAAACAAAACTCAAACTCAACTCAAACTCACAAAAATTCTTCTTCTTCTTCCCATTCTCGTATCACAAAATTTCTTCTTCTTCTTCCCATCCTCATATCACATTAGT
>CM042141.1:48833201-48848201 GCA_023376005.1 Doryteuthis pealeii | reverse complement strand
TTCTGTGTGAGTGAGTGAGTGAGTGTGTGTGTGAGTGAGTGAGTGAGTGAGGTGTGAGTGAGTGAGGTGAGTGAGTAAGTGTGAGTGAGTGAGTGAGTGTGAGTGATGAGTGAGTGAGTGTGAGTGAGTGAGTGTGAGTGAGTGAGTGAGTGAGTTCACGCTTCTTTGCACGATTTAACATAAATGTATATATATATTTGTACGTATGTTATATATATATATATATATGAATTAGATATACATTCTTTCTCACCTATATTGAGCCTTCTTTATATACATGTGTGGCTGTGGGTGTTTTCGTGTGTATGCATGTGCGTATTTGTGTGCAGACATATTTGCATGATTGCGTGCATGCGTATGTGTGTGTAAGGCTTATATACTGATAATAGCACGCATACATAACATCAAGAAAAAAAAACTTAAAATGATTATGTCTTGGAGGAGGAGATTAGAATATCGCCTGACGCATGCGCCCAATAAAGTGTGTATGTTTCACTGCTATTTGCGCATGCGTGTGGCCGGTGTTGGAGCGCTTGTTGTATATACGCACTTATGATTGTGTCAAGAGCCTTGTGAGAAAAACGGTCCGTTGGAAGAAGCTTTGCACTGGCGATCAGTGGCCGAGTTAGAATCGGCTAAAGGGCAGCAGATGAAGATGCTGAAGTGGCAGTACTTGAAGACCTCACAAACAAAATCTCTCAAGGGTCGATGAAGAAGACCACGCCCTTTTCCACGATCTCGTGCCAGCGAGCAACTCGATATTGTACCCGGCGAACCTTCTTCAACACCGGCAGTGTTTTACAGAGGGCATTTTTTTTCATCTTTTATCACCTTCTCTCTTTCTTTTCTTTTTCGTTTCTTTCTTTCTCTTCTTTCTTTCTTTTCGCTTCTTTCTTTTCTTTCTTTTCTTTCTTTGCTTCTTCTTTTCGCTTCTTTCTTTCTTTTCTTTCTTTCTTTCCGCTCTTCTTTCTCTTTCTTTCTTTCGCTTCTTTCGCTTCTTTCTTTCTTCTTCTTCTTCTTTCTTCTTCTTTTCGCTTCTTTCTTTCTTTTTCTTCTTTCTTTCTTTCTTTCCGCTTCTTTCTTTCTCTTCTTTCTTTCGCTTCTTTCTCTTTCTTCTTTCTTTTTCGCTTCTTTCTTTTTTCGCTTCTTTCTTTCTCTTCTTTCTTTCCGCTTCTTGCTTTCTCTTTCTTTTCGCTTCTTTCTTTCTTTCTTTCTTTTCTTTCGCTTCTTCTTTCTTTTCTTTTCTTTCTTTCTTTCTTTCTTTCTTTTTCGCTCTCTTCTTTCTTTCCGTTTCTTCTTCTCTTTCTTTCTTTTTTCTTTCTTTCTCTTTCTTTCTTTTCGCTTCTTTCTTCTTCTCTTTCTTTCTTTCTTTTCGCTTCTTTCTTTCTTTCTTCTTTCTTTTCTTTCTTTTCGCTCTTCTTTTTCTTTCTTTCTTCTTTTCGCTTCTTTCTTCTTTCTTTTTCTTTCTTTCTTCTTTCTTTCTTTCTTTCTTTCGCTTCTTTCTCTTTCTTTCTTTCTTTTTCGCTTCTTCTTTTCCGCTTTCTTCTTTCTTCTTCTTTCTTTCCGCTTCTTTCTTTCTCTTCTCTTTTGCTTCTTTCTCTTCTTCTTTCTTTTTTCGCTTTTTCTTTCTTTCCGCTTCTTTCTTTCTTTTTCTTTCTTTTCGCTTCTTTCTTTCTCTTTCTCTTTTCGCTTCTTTCTTTTCTTTCTTTCGCTTCTCTTTCTTTCTTTCTTTTCGCTTCTTTCTTTCTTTCTTTCTTTCTTTCTTCCTCTTCTTTCTTTCTTTCTTTCTTTCTTTCTTTCTTTCCGCTTCTTTCTTCCCTTTTTTTTACATCAAAACGTTTACTTTCTCTTTCAGTTTCTTTTCCTCTTTGTCTACTTTTTTGGCCGTTTCTTTCTATTTAAGATTATTGTACCTTTTCTTTCGCTGTCATCCACAATCGAAATTATCATTCTTTAAAAATCATTCTTGCTATCTTTCTCTACTTCTCTCTCAGAGTATTGAATAGATTTAATGCTAAACATAATTTTCGATTTATATATGTATACACAACGTTATATATTTAAAAGATATTGTTTGGGAACTCGCGAGTTATAAGAAATGGACTCGTTGAAATGAACTTGAGTTCAAATCCCGGACGAAGCGCTCATACCTTGGGAAAGGTATGCGTCTACCTACTTCCTTTCCAGTTATTGGTAAATAGTAAAATCTTGGTTAAGCAATCTATCTAGGAAAAGGAAAACTGAAATAAAACATGTTAAACTCCGTTCAAGAAATTGACCTTTTGTCACATCCTGCTTGTGTGAGTTTAGTAAATATGAACATTTATAAGTTATTTATACATGTATACGTATAATTTTAACTTTATATAATATATATATATATATATATATATATATATATATAGTGTATACATTATATAGTTTGTGTGTGTATGAATATATATATATAGTGTGTATACATTATATAGTTTGTGTATATACATATATATATACATAGTGTGTATATATTATATAGTTTGTGTGTGTATATATAGTGTGTATACATTATATAGTTTGTGTGTGTGTATATATATATATATATATATATATATATATATGTGTGTGTGTGTGTGTGTATAGTGTGTATAGTGTGTATACATATATAGTTGTGTGTGTATATGTATGTATACATTATATAGTTTGTGTGTATATATATATATATATTATATATATATAGTATATAGTGTGTATACATTATATAGTTTGTGAGTATATATATATATATAGAGAGAGAGTATAGATTATGTAGTTGTATATATATAGTGTGTATACATTATATAGTTGTGTGGTGTTATATATATATATATATATATATATATATATTATAGTGTGTGTATACATTATATAGTTTGTGTATATATATATATATATATATATATATATATATATATATATAATATATATATATAAAGAGGGGAGAGAGAGGGAGAGATAGAAAAATGAAGTCCAAAATAAATATTAGTATACGTCAGCTGCCTCATGAAATCAATTTCATAAAATATTTTTGTAAATATAATAAGAAATGATAATGTTTAAAATGCACTCGTCTTACGGCTTTTTTTTTACTTTCTCTCCTCTCTCTCTCTCGACAGGTATATTCTACAGTAATTTTCGAGAGTCATACTTATATCAGTAGAGAAGGACATACTAATGTAACTTTTCTTTTTTTTTTTAGATTATTTGTATCAAACAAATAATTGTAAACCCTTAACACCAATACATGTCCGCAAGTATTTTAGTTACGTGTGCAATATATCATTTTGCCTCGGATGTTATCACCTGTTTCTATTCCTAGTCACTTGTTTATTTTATTTTATTTTTTGTGGCTAAAGCAACAACAAATCGATCTCGTTACCAATAACCAAGGCTTCTTCCTAGATTTTCTCACTCTTCAGTGGCATTCCCGGCATCATCTTTCTTGGGCTAGACGGGCGGTCGGAGAGGCCCCCTCCGATCAATCGCCTGGTCACGTCAAGCCCTAGCACCTATATGATTTTTCCCAACCCTATTGACCTTTATGGCAAGCCCCAACCCCTTTTTATCATATGGGTGCTAGAAGGCGGTGGCTGCGGGTCTACATGTCCTGGGAATGACGTTAAACTCTATCTGATGGTGAGGTTCCAGTTTTCGAGGTTTGGGGAATGTGGAGCACCCCTTCATCACCATTGCTCCCCAGAGTGGTAGTACATGTTAGGGTCCCATCTATGGGTTAAATAGAAAAATGTATTTATAAAAGAATTGTATTATCCATTAAGAATTGATTTATTTCAAAACTTTATCGGCATTAAATGACCCACTGAGGTTGATATGCCGTAAAACAAAACAAACCAAAACCAAACCGGCATCATCGAAACTCTTTATTGTTCGCTTTTCTATTGCAATAATAATAATAAATAATAATAATAATAATAATAATAATAATAATAATAATAATAGAGATTTTGAGATACAGATGGATCACCTAATCCCGGCCAGGAAACCAAACCTAGTATTAATTAACAAGAGAATTCGTGGATTTTGCCGTCCCAGTGGATTGCCGGTTGAAAGTGAAAGAATGTGAAAAGATAGACGAATACATGGACCTAGCCAGAGAACTGGAGAAAAACAACAAAAAAAACAAATCAAAAACTGTGGACCATAAAGGTAAAGGTCGTACCAATTAGAAATGGTACCCATTGACCTGTCGCCAGATGTCTGGAAAAGAGTCTGGATGAACTGAAAATCAGAGGAAGAATAAAGACCATCCAAACTACGGCATTATTAAGATCGGCTAGAATACTCAGAAGAGACTTCGAGACCTGAGGAGACTTGCTGTCACTCAGTATCCAGTGAACCCTCAGCGGAGGTGGATGGGAAAAACTCTCATTGAGCGAAATAATGACTAGCAGAACCTGTGGATATATCAGAGTATGATAATGCAACCTAACAATGTTTGATATGTTTAGTTAATAGCTATTGTAAAATAGTCCAGTATGTGCAAAGTATAATAATCTTGAATTAATCCTCTGTTTTTCCTTTCACATCTTTTTATTATGTTCGATTGAAATAGATTAGCGTCATCGCTTCCACAAGCTCATTCTATCATTAAACTACTCTTTCTTTCTTTCTTATTACCTTCTTTCTATGTTACATGTCCTTTTCCTTCTCTTTCTTTATAATAAAAACGGAATGGTCGATTATTTAGCTGATCTGACGAAATAAAATCTTTTTTTCAGAAGAACACTGGAACTGAAGTAGTTGTCTTGTTATGGCATTTTTAATTTTAAAAAATATAAATGCCATAACAAGACGACAACTAGTTCAGTTCCAGTGTTCTTCTGAAAAAGAGATTTTATCTCGAAATATCAAGAATAAAACACAGGTTAACACACAACACCATTGTTACCTTATTATTATTTCTTTACACCTGCATTGTGATAGCCTTCGAAATCAATGTCCAAACCAATATATACACAATGCTTCAAGCAAATTATAAAACTCTCTTATATATATATATATATATATATATATATAATATATATATATATATATATATATATATATATATATCAACACTTATACAGGATCTCTCAGAGCATATAAATATTTTCAAAATACCACCACCATTGTGACCCCTAGAAGACTACAAGAAACATCTAGTACGAATTGAAATAATAGAAATAAGAATTGGGCGGGTAAGAAATACCAGATAATTACGATTTACATTTTTGCATTTTGTCTTGGACGAATTGGACGATGTCAATTCTAAGCAGAGGGTGATGCAAAATGATAACGGTCGATAATGATTAAAGAACACGCGTATTAATAAATAGATAACAATAATCAATAATGATTGGTGGAGTAGTAGTATAGCGGAGTAACGGAGGGGATATTTTATGGAGCATCCTGCGAGGATACAACTATGTGACTAACTTTTTCTCCAACCTCTCTACCCGGGCGATGCCGGGTAGCCACTTCTCGTCTAAAAAAAAACTTCAAAATAAAGACCTGTAAAAACGAAAATACATTTGATACGCTCTAATATTTGCTTCGTCCCCATTTACCGTCTCTTCGGCTTCCCCCTTTCTCTTGCAGTCTTGTGCAATCCTATCTTTTTTCGCTACATTGCCAGAAATTCCTTGTTGATTGCACCTTTTGAGATGTCTCAAGATCTTATTTTGTTCTCGGCATACTGAGCTAACTCAAAGAAGCGAACGCAATCTGAAGAAAAAGGCGTAGGCAGCTGTTGAGAAAAGGCAGTTATGGAGCGAGGGGGCGGATAGCGATGACCCAGCAAAGCATCGGATGACTTAGAAAGACAAGAGAAAGAAAGGTCGGTTGAATAACGTTGATGAGTTTAGATCATAGAATGAGAAGTAAAGATGGCGGAAAGGGAATGAAGATGCATTGGACGCGGGAAAGAAAGAAAGAAAGAAAGGTTAATGATTGTTAAGTTGGATAGTGATGATTAACGTTGAAGAGGTCTCCATACAGACAAAATGGAGGCGATAGAAAGAAAGTAGAGAAGACAAAAAAAAAAGGCTAATACCATTCTGTATGCGAGGATTCAGTGCGGATCAAAGTTTAAGTACAGTACATGTATGCCAAAAATAGGGGTTTCTTTACTGAGAAATTGTGATATTATGAAAAGTACCTAGTACCTATTACATAAGTATAACATTGTTATCTAGAGGTAGATATAATATAAAGGATTCATTTATCTACATAATATAGTGAAATAATTTATAATAAACTATTTCAATTTTTTTTAAATGCATGTCACGGTGTCATTGTTTCTATTAACTTTTACCTTAACTAATCAAATCATTTTTGTTGTACCGGTCGTTCCTACAGTGGAGAACATGCACCGGTTCTCACTATAAATAGTGAGACACCGAGTGGAAAGGTACTACTGTTCCCGTTAACGACAAGCTAGTCGTACATGTACCATGATTGTAAATACACTTGTCTTATTTTACCCTATCTCGACTTGACTTCTTTTTACTGTTGGGACTAACATCACAACAGATTGGCGACGAGGTGGCCGGAAGTACTAAAATGCAAGAACCCCACATCTGAAGTAACTATAAACTTCCTATACGAACTATTCGCCAGGTTTGGAGTAGTAGACTGCATTGTCACAGACAACGGAACACAATTCACGTCTACTGAATTTAAACATCTTTGCGAGGATCATCTCATTGAGCATATAACCATCCCGCCATACCATCCAAGAAGCAATGGACAGGCAGAAAGATTCGTGGACACGTTCAAGAGAGTTCTGAAAAAAGCTAGTGGATCACCGACGGATAAGTCAATCCAGCAGTTACTGCAAGTTTACAGGGTCACTCCGAATGCATACATCGAAACGTCGAAGACACCTGCTGAGGTTATGTTCGGGCGCAAGGTTAGATCGATTTTCCACAAGTTGTTACCAAGCCAGGATAGGACAAACCGAGAAAAACCGATAACAAAAAAACGGTATAAAGTTGGTGAAAAGTCTTTTTAAGATTCACAAAAACAATAGGACTTTCTGGGTGTCCGGTACTGTGGATAAACAAAATAGGCAACATGGTCTATATGATTAAGGGACCAGATTTCGTGCACAAACGTCACACTAACCAAATCCGGAAAAGATACTCGAACAGTGAGGTGACCAGATCGCCCGAAGAGGACATCATGGACACAGTGTTTGATACTTTTCAGGTGCCCATACCAGAGACTACTCCTGAGAATAGGAGATCAAAAAGAAAACGGAAATCGACTGAGTTGATTATGGTGAACCCCAAACAAAAACGTTATTAATCCCCAGACGGGATATTTTCAAAGGGGGTGTTGTACCGGCCGTTCCTACAGTGGAGAACATGCACCGGTTCTCACTATAAATAGTGAGACACCGGGTGGAAAGGTACTACTGTTCCCGTTAACGACAAGCTAGTCGTATATGTACCATGATTGTAAATACACTTGTCTTATTTTACCCTATCTCGACTTGACTTCTTTTTACTGTTGGGACTAACATCACAACAATTTTATAATTCAATAAAGGTATACAGCTCATTCAATCGTGACATATGGAAATCTAATAGATTGCAATGGAGTTATCAATATATTAATTTATTAGAACAATTTTGTTTATTTCATTATTGTCAAAAAAGAACTAAAATGGTGAAATGATCTAAAATAAAGCATGCTGGGCACGGTGCGAGAAGCAAGGACGAATGCATAAGATACGCTCTTCTGCTGACTCCAACACATTTGGATACACCTGTGTTATTCGACTAGAGAAAAAAACTTGCATACTTCTAATAATATTAATGTTAATACTTCTAATAATAACAAAAGCAATGTAGTAACAATGCAGTTTGAGAAAATGAAAGCAAAACGTTAACTTACAACAAATTGCAAGTGAAAATACGCTATTCTCTGTGGAATTAAATTTGAAAATTGATTTATTTGTTTGAAAAAAAAAAGGAATTTATTCAACTCTCATATCAATTAGAATTGTATGAAGGTAGCTCCTAGTATCAGATGATAGAGACAACTTGCATTCGTCAGCTTGTCGATAGGGATAGATGGAGAGAAAATTTGAATACAAGTAGCTAGAAAACAGAGCCAATAAATAAAGAAAATAGTAATTTAGTACTTAAATGTTATACCCACTAAAAGAGACTTTACAAAAAGAACCTGAATGCACTATTATCAATACATTAATCCGTAAAAGTAAATATAAAACTTGAACAAAGTACATTAAATACTTCCATATAAAAGAGTAGATTGCATTCAATCATTCTTCATTATAAATATTTCAAACAGCCTTTCTAAAATTTTTATCAAAAGTTTAACTCTTTCCGAAAGTATATTCAATATACTCGCAAAAATATGCACCCTCTGGGCACATGTATTTACGTTTTAATTAATTATTATATTGGAATATGAACACAAAAAAAGATTACACTTATTTTTACTTTATTCTAATTTACTTCAATATAAAATTAATCAGAGGATTTCTTTTATACGTTTGTGAATAAAACAGTGATATAAGAAATCAATGACACCAAGTAATAATTGATTAAAAACAATTCTATTAAAACTGGTATGCAAATGATTCACACAATATACTATGTCAACATTTCTTTATGATATATTAAATGTATCGCAAGATTTTCAACACATTAATGATATGGGCTGTTTTGAGGCAAATATATCTCAGCTGGACCTAAATAGAAACATTGTTAATAAATAAGATAGTGTTACATAATCTATGCGGTTGCATAAGTTTATTGTCAATCCCCTGTATTTCAAAGGAATGACCCTTTTCATATCACGGGCGGGACTTTCCATGGAATAGTACGGAAAGCCCGCCAAATTACGTGATGTCACGTGGAACCTGGTTGGGTCCTCAGTTTTCAGTTTGACGTCGGGCAGAGAAGATGTGCTGCCTTAACTGAAACTCACACTGCATACGCGCGCTTTGTTAGTTAGATATTTAGTTAAGTAAAATAATAAGTAAATAAAAGCTTAAGAAAATAATACGATTTTGTGGTTGGTGAATGTCTTGGTAACAAGACGGATCTAGAAGAAGAAATAAGTTAAGTGCGACCGACCGACCAAGAAGAAGTCCAAGACGATAGAAGAGATGTTAGAAGAAAAAGTAAGATAGAAAAGACGTCAGAAGAAGAACAGAAGGAGAAGAACAGAAGTAAGAAGTAAGCAAAGAAGGGTATGCAACAATAGTAATTGAGATTAAATTAAATGATGATTATATAATAACTATCGAGAATACAACGTATATAACTAAGGGGAATTGTGACGTTGGTGGTAACTTACATTCTTTAATTTTATACACCAGTCCGGCGATCGATCAGAAATACGTCACAGCACGGCAGATAATAAAACTGAACTGTTAAAGACGATAACAGTTGTAAGATCTTCACATGTGACGAGACTTGGTACGTGATGTTAGCAATACGTCACAGCACGGCAGATAATAAAACCGAATGTTAAAAGTGTAATGTAATTAGATACTGACTCTGTAGGTATTTCAAAACCTGAAAAAATATAATATCCGAGGATAGCCAGGGGTCAAAACAAGTGATCCCCCGGCAATCCGAGGAAGATAATTAAATTCCCATTACTAGCTAGGAATAAACAAAGACATAGGATCCAACTTAGGATCTTATGTTTTTGTTTATAAACAAAAGCTTTCTTTGATAAATAATTCCGCCAAAAACGAGATTCAATGGCGACTGAAAAAGGGATTAATTTTTTCGATTTGGATCACCTGATGTTTTAGGTGTGACGCGAAATTGAACACGTGTCTAGGGTTTCGAGAATCTGGAAGAATTCTATAGAAGGTTACGGAATGTTTCGCTTACAGACATAAAAACATCTTCATTATAATAATATTTGTTTATAGTTTGCCGTAAAAGGAAGAAAGTGATATTTAAAGATTTTCTTTCAAAAACGAACTTGCTCATGGTTTGCTAACATTTTAAAAACTCAATTGTTCTATTTAATCCATAGATCGGACCCTAACAGATACTACCACTCCGGGTCAGGGTGGGCATGAGAGTAATGGGGATGAAGGGGTACTCCACACTCCCATGAGCTCTAGAACTGGAACCTCCCCATTAGATGCGGTTTAACCTCCTCAGATACCGCCCTCTAGCTCATAAATGAGAAAAAGTCTTGGGAGTATGTCATAAGAGAAATAGGGTCGGGACAATCCTATAAGTGCTAAGGCTTGACGTGACCAGACGATTGATCGTAGAGTGCCTATCCAACTGCCCGTATACATTTTATCTGTATACCAACTGTTGTCGGTAATACAGAGAAAATGCAAAAAAAATTGTTATTTAAGAGTTTTGAACATTTTTGGCTTCATAAAACATACTTTAAAACAAACGAGATTAAGTCATTTAAATAAAATATGATACCTAATATCGAGAAAAATAATTTAAATCTAGATTGTCTAGGAATATTTTATGAAGGCCTAATGTTTAGTTAATCGATGAAATATATTGTTATTTTTCAGCAGAATAAAAAAATAGTTATCATCTCCTACTTCTCAGTATATATATATATATATATATATATATATATATATATATATATATATATATATATATATATATATGTAATAATAAGAGAAGATAAATCTAATGAGTCTGACGAACCTACTAAAAGTTTCGCTTAATGCTCTTCAGTAGGTCGTCTGACTCATTAGATTTATCTTTATTATTTGCTCTACTTAGGTATTGAGCACTTTTTTTTTACTTATTAGCTTTAGTCTCCTGGCGGTTTTATGTGAGTATATATATATATATATATATATATATATTATATATATATATATATATATGCATATAAATTGTTTTTTCTTTTGGCCAAAATATTGTAACAATAGATTATTTTTGTGTTGGTACGACTATCTTGGTCTTTTCTTTTTTCCAAAAATGTTTTCTCTCCCGGTTGTGTTTGGTACTATATCTTTATAATCAAACATTTGCTGTTTTTTTTTTCTCACCGCAAGGATTTACCATAAGTTTGATATATATATATATATATATATATATATTATATATATATATATATATAGGGGCGACGAGTACATTTCTCATGACTTTAACCATTACACCACTCACTTATATATATATATATATATATATATATATATATATATATATATATATAGTATATATATATATTATATATATATATTATATTGTATATATAAGTATATATATATATGCATATATTACTTATATATAACATATAATATATATATATATTATATATATACATAACTTATATATATATACATATACTTATATATAATACATATATATATATATATATATATACATATATATACATATATATATATACATATATATATACATATATATATATATACATGTATATATATATGCATATATATATAATACATATATGTATATATTACATATAATATTATATATATACATATATATATACATATATATATACATATATATACATATATATAATATATACATATATATATATACTATATATATACATATATATATATACATATATATACATATATATATATATATATATATATATATATATATAAGTCATGAGAAATGGACTCGTCGCCCCTATTTCAAATCCTGGACGTGGTAATTGCATTTCACTTAGCGCTAATACCCTTGGGAAAGGTATGAATCCTACTCACCCACCAGCTATGGGTAAATAGTAAGGCAGACTGGTCTCTTTAACCTTGGTTAGGAAACCGGTCTAGGAGAAGGAAAACTCTGAATTCAAACCCCGTTAACTCCGCTTAAGAAATTGACCATGTGTTTGCATCCTGCTGGTGCCGAGGGGTTGATATATATATATATATATATATATATATATATATATATATATATATATATATATATCTTTCGGTCAGCCCTTCGGGATGGTCCCAAGTGCACAAACTACAATTAGTACTACCAACACCCTCATTTTCATCATGTTCAGATCTGTGTAAACATGGTAGTCATGCCACCGGGATCTTAAGTTCCTCGTAGGGCTATCCAAGACAGACAGGTTTGGTACGCAGTGGTATTATAGCTCTAACCTGACCGCAGCGGCACTGGGAAAAATCCTTAGGGTGTCTTAATTATCTTCAGGAATCAACGGCTCTTAACGTACTTGTCACTGCCTCTGTGGAAAATCTACTGCAAACAACAACATCTCCTTCCACTGACCGCGATATGCATGCCGGGTTTGGGGACCGCTTGTGAATTTTCTTATTCACTTGTTACTTTCCTCTCTCTCTCTCTCTCTCTCTCTATATATATATATATATATATATATATATATATATATATATATATATATATATATATATGTAATTGGTAATTTGCTTGAAGCATTTTTAAGTATGTTATCATATATTAATGATTTGAAGGCAATTACAATGCATATAAAAAATACAAACAAAAAGATGAAATCGATAAGACAAAAAACAAAAAAGTTTTCTTTTTCTTTTTTTATATGCATTGTAATTGGCTTCAAATCATTAATATATATATATATATATATATATATATATATATATATATATATATATATATATATATATATATATATATATAGTTAAACCTGTACGCTTCGCTACACCTCCAATCCCACTGGACATCTTTAAGAAAAAAGAAAAGAAGTTACATCAGGAAATACCTGTACTGAAGAGAATATTAGTGGATATAGTGTGCACGGAACTAGCTCCATTTCTTGGTAATCAGAGAGTGTGATGGACAAGACTACAAGACATGGATACCTCAAGTGGTCTTGCTACGCGCCTGGATATCAACCCAGGTATTTCTATGTAATATAATGTAATGTGCTAAATGGCCATTGAGCAAGAAGCTTCTTCCGCGATTTGACAGGTCTTGATTTTTGTCCTGCTGGGAGTCTAGCCACCCTCCTCACCAGGCAAGCTTTTATATATATATATATATAATATATATATATATATATATATATATATGTGTGTGAGTGTGTGTGTGTGTGTGTGTGTGTGTGTGTGTGTGTGTAAGAAATATTTTCAAATTGTTATTTTTAACATCAGCCCCAGGGGTGGCACATTGATGAATGAAGCGAGACATAAATATTCATTTGGATACCATTTCCAAGGCAATTTATCTTACGAAAAGCCACTAATACTTTGAAATCAGCGGTAACAAAAAAGCGATTGGATGTATAGATCATTATATATACTAGCAAATATATGCACCCTCCGGGTGCAAGTATTTTAAGTTTTAATGTAATAAAATATTATATTAAATTAGAAAGGCTAATGAAACTAAATAGGAATGCAGATAAATATATTTGAAACAGAGAGGGGGTGTATAATCGAAAAATATAACAACTAAAACTTACTCTTCCATCACTCTCATCTTTCATTGTTATTTTTTTTTAATTTAATTATTTAGTTAAAAGAGGAAGTAAAGAATAAAATGACAGTTATTTTTTCTTGTTAATTTTTTCTTGCTTATATTCATTAAAATAAAACCAAACAGTTAGAAATCAATAATACTAAGCACACATTTATTAAAATCATATTTTTAATATCAATATGCAAATTAGCCTTCCCGTTCACACTGTAAACTGTTATTTTGTTGTATATATAAATATAATTGCATGTTGTTAGTATGTAGATATGGTTAACAGTATTAATAATGTAAAACAATTTTATTAATAATTGAGTTTAAAATAAAAATACACTCATGGAGAATGCGATGTCAATAACTAAGGGAATTGTGACATAAGTAGTAATATAGTTTCGGTTACAGACAGAAAAACACACAATCTCCATTATAATAAGATATATATATATATATATATATATATATATATATATATATGTGTGTGTGTGTGTGTGTGTGTGTATGTGTGTGTGTGTAATAATTGTATAAACATGGTAATGTAAATTTCGATATTTATAAACGTTCTCAATATCATTGATAAAGCGTGAATATGCATAAAATTAACGGCGCTTAGTAACAGACAGTTTCTCGGCTTTACGATTTTCAAACAAAATCCTTCGTTTAAGTATCGCATAGGCGAGAAACTAATAGTTACCAAGAAGCATTGCTTATGCATTCGCTACCCCCCCCCAAAGAACGAGCTTGGGGTATTATTCGCCAGCTTATAGTTTTCCATACTTCCAATATCCTTCCATTATATATATATATATATATATATATATATAATCAATTATAATATTATGGATTTGGACTCATAATTTAAAGTTTCATGGTTATGAGTCCAAATCCATAATATTACAATTAATTATAAATCTGCTCTGCTTTATTAGCATTGAGCACCTTTTCCTGCCAATACTTTTCTCATTCATTCTCTATTCATTATATATATATATATATATATATATATATATATATATATATATATATATATATATATATATATATATAACCTAAAAGCGTCTTAAACTACCTACCTAGATTTCACCTAAAGTATAATTATGATTAAAGAGGGCTGGCACATGGGACATCTTACTTGGCCACAATAAAGATTAAAAATATCATAAGAAAGAAGTAACAATTAAAAAAACAAACACTTTATTACCAAAAGAGTACACTTTTTTGATATCGACTAGCATTTAATATATCAGACCTCTGATTAAGTAATGCACGAGGGTTATTATAGGAAGCTATAGCCTGTATTTTCCATACATACGAGGCAATATCTATCAACAGCATTATATTTTCGGAATTTAAAAAAATTATTTCCCATTTTCATATTGGCTCTATCCCTTGTTTCTTTTTGATTTCCCACACATAAACTAGTAGTTTTCTTGTGCGAAACTGTTCTTATGGTTATGAAAAAGAAAGAAAAAAAACATGAAGCAATCTTTCAAAAATTTCCGACTGAGGTTTTGTCTGCTACTGCATAACTCTTCCGTTTTAAACTTATGAATCA
>CM042141.1:48823201-48828201 GCA_023376005.1 Doryteuthis pealeii | reverse complement strand
TTTTTACTTCCTTTTCTTTCTATCTTTCCCTCTTCTTCCTGTGCCACCATATTTAATCATTTCCTTCTCTTCTCAGCTGTCTCTTTAGATTGTCATCCTCATGGGCAGCACTGGCCTTTTTTCTCTTTGATCTCCTTCATCAAATGGTCACTCAGTCTCTGGACAATGGCCGCCGCCAATCCTCTTTTAAGTCTTATATACTAGTTTTGTTCTGTTTTCTTTGCACTGAATCCTGTTTCCGTTATCCGATTAGCCATGCCACATTGGACGCCGATCAACTAAATTCCTCGTCACTTCAATCATAGACTTCTTTTAATCTGCCCAATGAAAAAGAATGAACCACTCTAGTCTCGTTTTCAAGAAGACATTTTAAACATGTGATGGAGAACCGGGTCAGTATATCAGATATTCTTTATGTGAGTCTTTTTTCTTTTTTTCTTCATCCTTTTTATCTAATTATAGTTTTGGGTCTTTCTTTCTCTCTTCCTTTTCTCATCTTTTTTCTCTTTTGGATTCTTTCCTACTTGACCTTCGATTTCTTTGATTTCTTCCTTTCTTGTATGGATGTGTTTCTTTCTTTTCTTCTTTCTTTTTCTTTTTTCTTTCCTTATTCCTTTGTCTTATTTTTTGTTTCAACTAAATTTTTCAGATTTTAAAATCTTTTTCCTTTCTTTATTCATTTGTCTTATTTTTTGTTTCAACTAAATTTTTCAGATTTTTAAATCTTTTTCCTTTCTTTTTTAAATAATTTTTTTTTTATTTCTTTTCATTCTTTTTTTAAATAGTTCTTTTTTTTATTTCTTTTCATTCTTTTTTTAAATAATTCTTTTTTTTTAATTTCTTTTCATTCTTTTTTAAATAGTTCTTTTTTTTTATTTCTTTTCATTCTTTTTTAAATAATTCTTTTTTTTTTTTTCTTTTCATTCTTTTTAAAATAATCTTTTTTTTTTTCTTTCATTTCTTTTTTAAATATTCTTTTTTATTTCTTTTCATTCTTTTTAAATAATTCTTTTTCTTATTTCTGTCCTTTCTTTTTTAAATAATTCTTTTTATTATTTCTTTTCATTCTTTTTTATACAATTCCTCTTTTTTCAATTTTATTTCTGTAATTTCTTTTTTTTATATAATTATTTATTTCCTTTTTATTTCTGTCCTTTGTTTTTTTCTTTTTAATATGAACCTTTCATTTTTCATTATTTATCTATTTCCTTATTCATTTAGGAATGTAACGGAGTTTAACAGGCTTTAATTCCGAGTTTTCACTCTTAGACTGGTTGCCTAACCAAGGTGGAAGAGACCAGTCTGCCCTATTATTTACGCATAGCTGAAGGGAGAATAGTTGGATGCATACATTTCCCCTAGGGTATTACCGCTAAGTAAACAGCGCGTCCAGGATTTAAAGTCGGGAAATCGAGTCAATTTCCTACTAGGGTAACCATTCCTTTATAAGGCAAATGATTTACTCACGTTTATTCGGCTTCAAATGAATATTCCCATTCAATATCAACACTCAGTTATATTGTTTAAGAAAGTCTAAGCAACCAAACAACCAGGGAGTCTATCCTCTTTTCACTAGCGCTAGATGAGTGAGATTGTTTTTGCGTCTGAGGTGGAGCACCACACCTACCACCAGCTCCTCACTTAATCGCACATATTCCTGTGCTATTCATACGCTGCGCTGGCGAGGGCTAGTATCGAAATAGGAACCTTGTGCCTCCTTGGCGGATCATCTATCGACCGAGCTAAACCGGCCATTCAAACAAATAGTTAATTTAATAGAATCTTTGTTTACAAGTTGTTGTTTTTTTTTATTGTTTTTATTTTTTCTTGAAAATTTTCTAACAACATTTTTCATGTTATCTTCTAAAAAGCCATTCAGCGAGAGAGTCTATCCTCTTTTCACTTGAACTAGACCAAGGAGATTGTTTTCGCATCTGATGTAGAGCGCCACACCTACCATCAGCTCCTCACTTTACCACACAGATCCCTGTGCTACTCATACGCTGCGTTGGCCAGGGCCAGTATCGAACCAGGAACCTTGCAATTCCTAGGCAAGTACTCTACCGACTGAGCTAAAAACCGGCTCTTCGACAAAATTATTGTTTTGTTTTTGTCGTGAAGGTGGACGCCAAGTATGGTTTAAGGATGTCTAACCAAATAGAAATCATTGTCAAACAGATCTATTTGACCCATACATAGGACCTCATTAAGTAACACCACTCTGCATCTGAGTGGACCTGGGAGTAATGAAAATGATCTTCACTTTTCAGAGCGCCCCAGAACTGGAATTTCAACATTATATTCAATTTGTCATACCCACGACTCTCCTTTTTGGTGGAATGGGAGCCCTTTACAGGAGATACAGGAGATGTTTTAGCGAGCCCATTTCGTTTGAAAACCGTTACACCACGCGGGCTTATTTAGGTGATCATTATTCAATACTGTTTGAAGTTTCTTAATTTAGCTGTCATGAATCTATAAAAAAAACAGAATCCTCCTCTATAAAATGAAATAGTAACGGGCAAAGCAGCTAATTAATCTAACAATACGAAAAAGTTTTTATAGGAAAATAATAAGAAAAATAAAAGTAAAGTTTGTTTATATAACTGCGTTCATTGAAGAGAAGATGTATTTTTTCCTTGAGAATCCATCACAAATTTCCCGAGGAATATTAAGTGAAATTAATAATGTAATGAAAAAAAAAAAACACACACACACTTGATGTAGAAATGGTAAAAATTAAACGACTCAAACATTAGGCAAAGTATTACATTACAATGAAGTAAAAAAACAACCTTATGCATTAGTTTTGGAAGTTTTAAAGAATGCTGAATCAAAATGAGATCGGAAAATAAATTAGAACAAAAATTTCATATTGAAATTTCTTGGATAATTTTTATACACCAGCAGGATCGGCGGATATACCAGTCTGATAATACAATTATTACAATGTTTTATATGCTTACTTAAGAGCTATTGCTAAACAGTTCAATATATAAAAAGTATAATAATCTTGATTTAACTCTCTCTCGTTTCTTTTTTTTTTCATCAGGTTCGATTAAAAACTAAGGAAAGTTGCGGGACCTTAAGTTTTCTTTTTCACATATATTTTCCCCTTTTCTATCTTCTAAGAATATAAATGCATTTATCTCTAGCTAGATGGGGCTGTGGATATACCACAGTATGATAATTTATTTATTACAACATTCGATATGTTTACTTCAGCAGCTATTGCAAAAACGTAATTATGTAAAAAGTATAATAATCTTGATTAAACACTTTCTCACACTTTTCTTCTCATTCTTTGCTTCTTTTTATCTTTTTTCTTCATGTTTAATTGAAACAGATTAGCGTTATCGCTTTCCCGTGCTCATCTTCTCTATATATATTTACCCTACTCTTTATTTATTTCTTATATTTTTTTCTGTATAGCATGCAATTTTTCTTCTCTTTCTTTATAATAAAAACAGAACGTCCATTATTTAGCTGATGTGACGTAACTCATAAGAAATAAGAATTCAGAAGATAAGCAACACCAGATAATCAGAAATTACATTTGTGCATTTCATCTTAGACGATTTGGATGATTGTCACTACACTAACATATAATTTGTCCTGCGGGCACAAGTATTTAAGTTTTAATATAATCAAATATTATATTGGATTAGAAAGACTAATAAAATACAACACGAACAAATAAAAGAATACTTATTTTTACTATATTGTAATTGATTTTAATATAGAATTATACATAGGATTGCTTTTAATACGTTTGAGAATGAAACAATAATATTAGAAATTCAATTACACCAAGTAATTATTTATTGAGAACGGCTTTATTAAAACCTGTATGCAAATTATTCACATTATATACTATTTTATATTTAAATATTTTAGAATATTGTCGCTAGATTCAAAGTTAATTCTATTAATAATAGTTAAGAAAAGAATCGAAATTAATTGGTTTACCAATTATAACTCTTTGGACAACTGATTTATGCCTCTAAAGTTGATAACACCAAAAAAATTGTTAGAAATTTAAAAAAAAAGAAGAAAAAAAAGTTAAAAAAATAAGGATTGTATTATTTTTTAACAAAATTTGTCTTAATTAACATATGCTGCCCAAATAAATATTACTAATACAAATTGTATATATATGGTTATTGCTACTTCATCCGGCCAGTTACACTAGCTGTATCTTTTTTGTCTTGTTTTTACACTAGTAGTATCTTTTATTTTTGCACCATCACTATCTTTTATCTTATCTTTACATAAGCAGTATTTGCTTTATTTTCATACAAGTAGTATCTTTTATACTATTTTTACAATAGTAGCATATTTTATTTCATTTTTACACTAGTAGCATATTTTATTTCATTTTTACACTAGTTGCATATTTTTATAATATTTTTACACTAGTAGCATATTTTTTTCATTTTTACAATGGTAGCATATTTTTATGATATTTTTACAATAGTAGTATTTTTATAATATTTTTACAATAGTAGCATCTTTTATATTATTTTTACACTAGTAGTATATTTTAGGTTATTATTACATCAGCATTTATTTTATTTTTATTTCTCAATGAAGCATTGGCAACCATAATTTTTGGCTTGTATGTTCTTTCATCTTAAGTTTTTGTAACAAACTTTTGTAGCATTATCAATGGGTTATCTGGCATCGAAACATTCAGATTATCATGAATTATCGACGATGAAGGTATATGAAGAGCATTGCATTAGATTCATAAAACAGAGAACATCTGGAGATATTACCCATCAAGTTTCAAATGCTTAAAAAAAGGAGACCCTAATAACATGGGAACCTGAATTTCAAAAAGGGTTCTTTTTTTTTTGTTAATTTTATTCCAGCTTTTTTTTTTAAGTTGTTAAAAGTTTAGGATTTCCTTTCTAGTTTTCAAAGCTAATCGAGACACATCATTAAACAGCGTATTAAATTGCACTCTTTCCAGCTTTAAGATGCGTTTTAACAGGAAA
>CM042141.1:48793201-48818201 GCA_023376005.1 Doryteuthis pealeii | reverse complement strand
CCTGGAAAATGTGCCATGAGAAACACGTGATTAGTTTTAGTTTTTAGATTCAAGCTGACTTGGGCAGAGCAGACGTGCCGCTGCTGAGGTCAATCACTCACGCGCGGTGATATGGGCTACATAAAATAAAAAATCTTGACCAAGTAACAAAAATATCTTGTTAGTTCATTTAATTGAAAGCAAGTAAAGCCTAGAAGAAGAGACCAGAAGAATCAACATATAAACAAAAGAAGACCATCTCCTCTCCAAGTAAGTCTCTGATCTGTGTCTCTCTCTCGAATGTGTATCATCCGAGAACTCTCTCACTTACCGTTTTCATACCCGATGTTAGATGTCGGTATACAACAAATACAGCAGTAAATTATTTTGCTGTCATGAAAGCTTAAGGGGAAGCGACTAAATGAGTAAATGAATCGCAACTAAATATCATTTTGCATCAAAGAATTCAATAATTGTTTCCCTAACATTGTTTTATTACATAATATTTTCCTGTGCCTGGCTTGGATAGAATTATATCTTTGGTTTGTTTTGTTTTACGGCATATCAACCTCAGTGGGTCATTTAATGCCGATAAAGTTTTGAAATAAATCAATTCTTAATGGATAATACAATTTTTTTATAAATACATTTTTCTATTTAACCCATAGATGGGACCCTAACAGGTACTACCACTCCGGGTCAGAGTGGACCAGGGAGCAATGGTGATGAAGGGGTGCTCCACATTCCCCAAACCTCCCAAACTGGAACCCCACCATCAGATAGAGTTTAACGTCATTCCCAGGACATGTAGACCCTCAGCCACCGCCTTCTAGCACCCATATGATAAAAGGGGTTGGGGCTTGCCATAAGGGCAATAGGGTTGGGAAAATCATATAGGTGCTAGGGCTTGACGTGACCAGCCGACCGCCCGTGGAGTATTGCAAAGTGGAGTATTGCATGTCATGAACTGCTCATCCACCTGGGCTCTATCCTTAAGCATCACGGGTCGCCACCCACGGCCAACAGGTGGCCCCACTGGGTGAATCTTACCCCTCTGCAGATGTGCAGTCGGTGCATTCTTATGCTCCAGCCGACAGGGTGGAGAATTATATCATTAATCTAAATGATTATCTAATTTCTCTAAGGTACTAGCAAAAAATGAATACCCTCCGGGTGGTGTAAAAATAAATTTTGAAATATTGCCTGATGGGTGGGAAAATTAAATGAATAAAATAAAATGTTAAATATTTAAAAAAAAATGATTACTGACTTATAAAGCATCATATTCATTCCACTGAGATATTTGTTTCATTTTACGACAGTAGAGACCGCCAAACCGTTTCTAAAAATTCCTGATTTAATTATTCAGACTCTTACATATAGATACACATTGAAATATTTCCCCTAGTAAAATTTAGAAAAAAATCTATTTGAAGCATAAATTCATCTAAAGGTTAATAAGTATAGAATGTTTCGTGAAAATTTTACAATTAATTGATTTTTCATCGAATTTTATTAGTAATGCTACTGACTATAAATTAAATACTCATTGATAAAGTTACTTAATTCCTGAAATGACTGACATTATTTCGGTTACAAACAATTAGGGACCGAATCTCATTAATAAATATTTTAAAACATTAGAACAAACAGTTGTTAATATTTTGCGTTTTATTTCTAATTATTTTATTTATTGCTAAATAAAAAATAGAATCTTAGTGAATATCTTCCATATTCTTTAAAACATCCAATAGATATTTAATCCTCTAAAAATAGACGAACGAACCCTGTCAACAGGTGGCTTTAGAATACACCGACTACACCCCAATGCGGCCAACCGTTGGTCGTAGGTGACAACCAGTGATGCTTAAGGACAGAATCCTTGTGGCTGAGCAGTTCATGACATGCAACTCTCCACTTTGGGTAGACAGGTTGAACAATTAGTTGATCAAGTCAAGCCCTAGCACATATGATAGTCCCAACGTTATTGCCTTTATGGAGACACCCAACCCTTTTATCTTACATGTGCTAGAAGGCTTTGACTGAAGGTTCTAGTATCCTTGATATGACGTTAAACTGCCTCTAATGGCAAGGTTTCAATTCTAGAGCACTGGTTATTGGGAAGTACGTCTTCATCACCATTGCAACCAGTTCCAGTGTGAACCGGAGTGTTTGTACCAATTAAGATCCCATATATGGCATAAACAGAAAAAAATGACTAAAAATGTTTTATAAACAGTTAAAAAAAAATGAGTACCCATCATGGATAAAAAAATATCTTCGGCATAAAATAACCCAGCAAAGATTGATATGCTGTAAAATCCAACCAACCAGCAACTTAGAGGAGACATGACCACCATGAACAATTCCCAGTTGGTCTTAAAGTATGTCCATTGAAACTTTTCTCTCGGGTGTATCAGGCTAAACCATTATATATATTTAGCAACTCCTCCGCACGAGCAGGATACGACACAAGGTCAATTTCTTAAGCGGAGTTTAACAGGTTTGAATTCAGTCTTTTTGTTCTCCTAGACTGGTTACCTAGCCATGGTTAAAGAACCCAGTCTGCCCTGCTATTTACCCATAGCTGTAGGGAGAGTAGGATTCATACCTCTAAACCATTATAAGATGGGAATATTCTTATAATAAGTTGGAAGGCTCAAAGTAACCTTCCAGCGTGGTACATATGTGTACATGATTTAATCTGTCAAAGAAATTATTTATAATAACAAACAGACTGTGAGCACGTGGAGAAAATACATACATGACAGGTATCACATACTCATGACAAGGTACAGTAAGATATAGAAAACAAATACATAAATATATACAAAGGATGTAGGACTAAAGAAGTGATACAGAGTTACATGTAGAAATGATTCACTTACTGATAGTTTGCTGGGGGGCACCCCCCACACACACACACTTTAGGGGCAGAGGCACAGAGCGCCTTACCCATGTGCTAGACCCAGAGAAAGAGAAATTTTCTCCCGGGCTGCTGTTTAAATACAGCCACCACCTATCGGCGAAAACATGTAGCAAGGAAGATAACCCAATTGGACTCATGTCCATCCGAACAGGAGCGGACAATCTCTACACCATTCCAAGCTTATTCACTATTGCTTGCTTTCATCCTCAATACTATTTTGACATTCTTTAAACACGTTAGTCCATTGATGCTTAATTGATATAATTGATATTCCCGTGAGTACGCATGGTTAGTGTAGTATTTTTATTCGAATTCAAATAACGGTTAACAGGGATTTGTGAGTGAGTGACATCACTTAACCCGTTACTGACCTCATCTTCCTGAGTAAACCTTCATCAGGACTTGAGACAGAAAGAATGTTATTTCCCTATTCACTCCTATACCTATGTATATGAATGCATTTCTGTCTTTTATATATATATCACTGTAAATCTGTTTAATATATTCAATTGTATTTCGACATTTTCACACACACACACACACACACACAATCTTAAATACAATATTATAGTACTAATTTGCTATTACATATACGCTATACCTCTCTCATATATATACATATATATTATATATATGACTGCATTTCAGATTTATTATCTATCGATCTATCTGTCTGTCTATCTAATAAAAGAGCAATATTGTGTTAGATGCGAATTATGTATATCTAATATCATCTTCTTGCCGCCATTGCCGTCTTTTAAACCTCATAAAGTTCTCCCTCTTTCACCCTCGTTTCATCCCCCATCGTTCCGTGCCACGGATGAAAAGCAACATCAAGCGAATCGCGAGTTTCCCTTCATCTAAGCTTCTAATTGAAACGGCATGGCCGGCATCTTATAATATTTCGCATTTCGTTTGTACCGTAATTATTGTGATGGTGATTGTGTTAATGATATGAAGATGAAAAGAATTCATGAAAGCATTGGGAGACTTAATTAACGAGCATCATAATAAATCGGGTAATTAGCGATAGAGATTCGCGTGTAACTATCTTCTGTCTAAGTTGTTGTTGATTGCCATACAAAAGAACTCTCTCTCTCTCAGTCTGAGATTGTTCATTGTGATTCTAAAAGCATAGGGCAATCAACAGGAATGTTCATAGAGAACGAAGATACATCGTAATTGAGTCAGACAGTTTCTTGTTCCATACACAACAAGCATGTGTCGAAATTGACATGGCTTTCAATGCGTACTTGAAACTTTAGTAGTTTATTAATATTTTTAAACATTTAGTTTTTGTGTTCCTCAGGATATCGATATTCCTGGTTAGAGAGGCATTGATAAAAAATTATATATATATATATATATATATATATATATTATATAATATTAGTATATATAAATATATATATATATATATATATATTAATATATATATATATGTATATTATATATATATATATATATGTATATATATATTATATATATATATATATATATATAGAGAGAGAGAGAGAGAGAGAGAGAGAGAGTGAGAGGGAGAGAGAAAGAGGGAGAGAGTGACGGAAAAAGATAAAGTGTGAAAACCGTGTGTGCATGTATAAATTGGTAGGTACAGAGAGACAGAGACCGACAGAAACAAAGAGTGAGAAAAGTAAGTGGGTGCATGCGTGCAATTGGTAGAGAGAGAGAGAGAGAGAGAGAGAGAGAGAGAGAGAGAGAGAGAGAGAGAGAGAAGAGAGAGAGAGAGAGAGAAGGGAGGAAAGAGACAGAAAGAGAAAAGTAAGTAGGTGCCTGTGTGCATGTTTGAAATTGGTAGGTACTGGAGAACAGTATGAGAGAGAGAGAGAGAGAGAGAGAGAGAGAGAGAGAGAGAGAGAAGAGAGAGAGAGAGAGAGAGGTTTTGTTCGAGTCACATCGGGATATTAATATGACTGGTTAGACAAAATTTTGATAAATATGTAAATATGGTTTGAAATCTATCTATCTATATATCTATATCTATATCTATATCTATATCTATCTATCTATCTATCTATCTATATATATATATATAATATATATATATATATATATATATATATATATATATAACGAGGGAGAAAGAGACATACAGTAATTGCATGTTTAAAATTGGTAGGTATACATAGAGGGAGAGGGAAATGAATACAAGGAATGAAGAATTATTTTTCACAAAAGCCAACACTTGAAAAGATTTGAGAGATATTACTGTTAGAGAATCATTAAAAATATGGTTTAGAATCATTATATATATATATATATATATATATATATATATATATATATATATAGAGAGAGAGAGAGAGAGAGAGAGAGAGAAAGTGCGTACATGAGTGCATATATGAAATTAGTAGCGAGAGGGGAAGAGAAAGAGATAAAGGGAATGAAAACCTTAGAAGAGGAGTTTTTAAGAATTTTCGTTCACAAAAGCGATGACTTGAAAAGGTTTGAGGAAAGCGTTCCGTTATTTATTCATATTTTTTTTAATTTAGTTTTTGTGCGTTTAGCCCCAGGATATAAGATATTACTGGTAAGACAAGCATTTTATAAATTTTGTGGTGAATCATATATATATATATATATATATATATATATATATATATTAGAAATAGAGAGAGACAGTGTGCATGTGTGAAATTGGTGTAATATATATATTATATATATATATATATATATATATATATATAGAGAGAGAGAGAGATAGAGAGAGAGAGAGATAGAGAGAGAGACAGTGTGCATGTGTGAAATTGGTAAATATATAATTTAATATACTAAACTTATTGGTAACTCCTCGCGGTGAGAAAAAACAGCCAATAGTTTGATTGTAAAAATATACTACCAAACATCAACCGGGGAGAAAACATTTTTGGAAAAAAGAAAAGACCAAGATAATCGTACCAACAAAAAATGATCTATTAGTACAATACTTTGGCCAAAAGATAAAACAATATATATATATATAATATATATATATATATATATATATATATATATATATATATTTCATAAAAAAACGCCAGGAGACTAAAGCTAATAAGTAAAAAAGTGCTCAATACCTAAGTAGAGCAAATAATAAAGATAAATCTAATGAGACGAATCTACTAAAAGTTTCGCTTAATGCTCTTCAGGGCTGAGATCTGACAGATCAGCCCTGAAGAGCATTAAGCGAAACTTTTAGTGGGTTCGTCTGACTCATTGGATTCATCTTTATATAGATAGATAGAGAGATAGAAAAAGAGAAATTGGTATATAATATTATATATATATATATATATATATATATATATATATAGAGAGAGAGAGAGAGAGAGAGTTTTAAGTATGTTTTCACAAAAGCGAACACTTAAAAAGGCTTGAGAGAAGCGTGCCCATATTCATTTTTTTTTCATTCATAATTTACCTTTTAAAATTTAATCTATTCTAATCAATCTTTTTTTAGATTTCTTGTATTGTTTAAGTTTCCATATATGTAAAGTTTTATCTGAACTGGTTTGTTCCATTTTTTCGTTGTTTCTGTCATTCAGTAACCCCACTAGCATTCTTTGAGTGTTAATTTGATAAAAGCGGTGATATATTGTAGAAATCTCCCCGGAAATTGATGCTAATATAGACTTCATTTTTAGGAAAAGAACTTCATTTCTGATAATGTTAACTAAATAGCTTGATAAATTGATTAATGTTTCATTTTTTTTCTTCTTCTAGCGTCGGGTTTTATTTGAAACCATGTTCAGCTTCAGTGACTGGAATGTAAAAACAATGCCCATTTAATACTCAGACGTTATTGGTTCATTTATTGCTGATTATCTTTTCTTTCTTTGTATCATACCGGTTCGTCCAAAAACACCATCAGAAACCCTTTTGTCTCAGGATGATATAATGTCGAAAAAAGTTTGAGAACAAGTCAAAAGTAATCAGTAAAAATACTAGCAAGAATATGCACCCATGTTGTAAGTATTTAAGTTTTAATTAATGGAAATACATTAAATTAGAAAGACTAACGGAATTAAATAGGAACATATATAATCTATTACACTTATTGTCATTGGTTTCTATATAAATGTTGGAGAATAAAACAATAATATAAGAGATTAATAACAGCGAGTAACTATTTATTAAACCCGGTTTTGTTAAAACCAGTATATAAATTAACCACACCATATATTATGTAAACCTTTATTACTGAGTGATATATAAGACATGTTGTAAGATTTTAAACGCGGAAACGGCATGATCTGTTTTGAGGCAAATATATCTCAGAATTTCATTGAGCCATAGTTAATAAATAAGTTTTATTCTATGTATTAATGATTTTATAAATTATTATTATAATAATTATTTATAAATATAAATTATTTATTCATTGATAAACTTATGCAATTCTTGAGGGGATTGTGATTTAAGCAGTGATGTAGTGTCAGTTACAGACATATACCGTATCTTCATTATAATAAGATTAATTTCCGGCTTATCAGTTTTATACATTTGTGTTGCCTGTCCGTGTATATCTCTCAATCTGGGCAAGCAATAGAATAACAAACACCCTGTACAAGACAAATTACAGGATTTTAAACGCACTAATAACGAGGGCTATTGAGGCAAGTATCACTCAGATTTTCATAGGGATATCGTTAATAAATAAACTTTGTTCTATGTATTGCTGATTTTTACTATAGATTAAATACTCATTGATAAACCTACGCAATTCCTGGGGGTATTTGGCGTAGTTTCGGTTACAGACAAACGAACTTAAAGTAACAATTATTTTAATAAGATATCTTCATATAAAATATCTTCAAATTCACTTCTACGAATCTATATGGGATAGATGGTTTGATGTTTGAACAAAATAGATTTTACATTGGAATAGTGCATTGCGATAAATCCCTGACCATTGTATTAATAGCCAATCAGTGAAATGAATCTTACTACATATATTGGAATAAAAACCTCTTCCCTGGAGTGACTCAGTCGGAAATGTGCCGTTTAATTGGCTTATGTCCATTGTAACGTTTACCTTCAAGGCTGGTTGTTTGGTTGTATTTTATGGCATGTCATCTCTTGTCGGGTTATTTTATGCCGGAGGCATTTTGTTTTATACATTCCTGATGAGATGCAATAATCATTTTTCAACTTATTTTGTTGGCTCAATGATCTATGTTGACAACGGCCAAAAAAATTATTGTAACTCAAAATTCTAAATTTAACTAGATATTTAGTCGTCAATCTATATATTTATACTCGTGTTCCTTAATTGTACGACTATTATCATCTTGCAACACCCTCTGGTTTAAAATGGGGCCGTTAAAATCCTCAAAGATGAAATGCAAAAATGTAATTCCTGATAATCTGGTGTTGCTTATCCGACGAAGCATTTCTCATGAGTGTCGTCACCTCAAGTAAATAATGAACCATTCCATTTGTATTATAAAGAAAGAAAAGGAAGAAAAAAGACATGCTACACAGAATAATACAATAAGAAAGAAAGACAGTAGAGGAAATAGAGAGAGGTGGTGAGGGTAAGGAAGTTATCTGTTCCAATCGAAAATAATGAAAAAGAAAGAAATAGAAAAAGAATGAGTGATAGTTAAGTCAAGATTATACTTTTTACATATTGAACTATTTAGCAATAGCTTTTAATTAAACATATCAAACGTTATAATAATCATATTATCATACTGTGGTATATTCACATGTCCTGGTAGTCTATTTTATTAATATATCCAACCATCTACATCTTTATTCATAGATGTGAATATGAAGATATTCTTATATGAAGATATTATTAAAGAAATCAACAGCCTAAAAATCAAGGCTTCATTGAAAGGGATACTTTCCGTTGTCCAGGTGCTCAGTTCTTTTTCCAGTAATCAAGACAGTGACTAATATCAGGAGAAACCATCTGCAGTCGTATAATTAATGCATAGAATAAATATTATTTACCAACGATATCTATGAATATCTGAGAGCTTTGTCTCAAAACAGCCCATGTTATTAGGGTATTTGCCTCTCATCCCACTTATGAGGACATTTTTATGTGGACCCACCCACAAACCGAAGCTCATGGATTGTAGACACAAAAATGCGAAGATCCCGTCAGCATTCCCCTCGAGGGGGCGCCTCAGGCGCTAGGCAATAAACCCAGCCCTGCCCCTTTAAATCTAGAGAGCAGATTGGCTGGGGGGATAGCCCCCTGGGATCGAGGCTGTTAATTTCATTAATAGACACTGGCCCCTTAAGGCCCGTGTTATTAGAGCGTTTAAAATCCTGCAATATGTATTATATATCACTAAGAAAAAAGATTTACGTGATATATGGTGTGGTTAATTTGCATACTGGTTTTAACAAAACTGGGTTTAATAAATAATTACTTGGTGTTATTGATTTGCAATATTATAATGTTATTCTCCAACGTATTAAAATTAATCCTATGAAGCATTTTATATAGAAACCAATTAAATCATACTTAAAATAAGTGTAATGATTTTTATATGAGTTATTTAATTATGTTAGTCTATATGATTTTATATATCTTTTTACCTTGAAATTTAGATATTTACGCCCGGAGGGTACATATCCTTTCTAGTAATGGTTATGAGGATTATTATATAACCAGTAGGAATTTAATATGAATAACTAAGAATTGTGATGTTGGTGGTGACGTACTTTCGGTTACAGAGAGACAGGCACTTAATCTCTCTGATACGATATCTAACGATCTACCACATTTATATATTATATTAGTAGAAGTGAATATGAATATATTTTTATATGAAGATATTTAAAAAGAAAAATCAACAGCCTGAAAATCAAGACGACATTTGCTTTGTCCAGGTGCCGTTTCTTTCTTCAGCAATCAAGGGAATGACTAATATCATGTGAAAGGATGTGCAGTGGTTTAAACAAAAAGGCAGCAAAAGAAAAAGACGTGAAAGGGAAAGGAGATTCGACGGGAAGGGAGAATGGAGTTTGCAGTGAGCTTGACTCATAGATCAATAAACGTCGAATGATAGTTATTTGCAAACGGAAACATAAACAAGCGACCATTATTGAAAGGAGCCCATTTAGAAAACAATCAAGAGGTCCTTTCAACCGGCGGGATAGGATTTAAGCGCGGGAAACGGTCTAAATTGGCGGGAAAATGAATGTACAGGTATATAACCATTGAGATAGAGACTTAAATGAGGTCGGGTGAAGGAGAAGAAGAAAAAGAAGTAGTAGAAAAAGAAGTAGTAGAAGAAGAAGTAGTAGAAGTAGAAAAAGAAGTAGTAGAAAAAGAAGGAGTAGAAAAAGAAGTAGAAGAAGAAGAAGTAGTAGAAGAAGAAGAAGAAAAGAAGTAAAGAGAAGAAGAAAGTAAAAAAGAAGTAAAGAAGAAGTAGAAAAGAAGTAAAAGAAGTAGAAAGAAGAAAAAAGAAGAAAAAGAAGAAGTAAAAGAAGTAGAAGAAGAAGTAAAGAAGAAGTAAGAAGAAGAAAAGAAGAAATAGAAATAGAAGAAGAAGAAATAGAAAAGAAGAAGAAGAAGAAGAAGAAGAAGAAGAAGAAGAAGAAGAAGAAGAAGAAGAAGAAGACATTTTCTATTTTTCCCTTTATATAGAAGAGGAAGAAGAATTAGAAGAGGAAAATAAGAAATATGGAGAGGAAGAGAATGTATTTAAAACAGAATAACTTAAGGGGAAGGAAGGCGGAAAAGAAGAAAAAAAGAGAACGTACGAGAGAGATAATAATATAGGGGAATGAATAAGAAAGTAAAAGAGGAGAAAGAAAGAAAAAACGAAAGAATCCCTGAGAAAAAAGGGGATGGATAGAAAAAAAAGAAATAGATAGAAGGTTAGACAAAGAGGATGAGGAAAATGTTGAAGGAGATGGGAAGAGGGTAACTATTAGTTTGGGTGGAAATGTCTTCTGTTCGTATTCGTGGTGATTGAAATAAAGACGTGTGAAATGAAGCGAAAGACCAAGGAAACGCTTGGATAAACAACGTTCAAGATTATTCTGTGACTTCAGAGCTTTATTATCTTTAGTAAATGCTTAGTTACAGTTAAACGCAACAAATTTGTCCAGTACTCGCAAAGAAACATGCACATATTTACAAAGAAGCTTTCTATAGGATACATACACTTATCTGCTTCAAACGTACATACAACGTGTGTTTAAAATGTATCGAGATTTTTTAAACTTATTGACACCTTGGTTTCTGAAATAACGTTCCATTCATTGTTCATATATATTTTGGTAAATACAGCTTCAATCTCGATACTTTTGACACACCTTGTATACCCTTATGGCAAGCTCCAACCCCTTTTTATCATATGGGTGCTAGAAGGCGGTGGCTGCGGGTCTACATGTCCTGGGAATGACGTTAAACTCTATCTGATGGTGAGGTTCCAGTTTTGGAGAATATGGAGCACCCCTTCATCACCATTGCTCCCTGGTCCACTCTGACCCGGACTGGTAGTACCTGTTAGGGTCCCATCTATGGGTTAAATAGAAAAATGTATTTATAAAAAAATTGTATTATCCATTAAGAATTGATTTATTTCAAAACTTTATCGGTATTAAATGACCCACTGAGGTTGATATGCCTTAAAACAAACCAAACCAAACCAAACACCTTGTATGCTAATACTAGTGTTCCTTAATTTTATGACTTACCTTGCAGCGCCCTCTAGTTGAAAATTGAATAAATCATCCAAGATGAAATTCAAAAATGTAAATCCTGTAAATAATTTTACTATTGATGGGTTTTATAGCAGCACTGCTATAATAGTATCGAGCTCAATAATAATAATACTCTGGGACTTCGAGGAACAGACGGATCACCTAATCCCGGTCAGGAGACCGGGCCTAATATTGATTGACAAGAACAGAACCTATCATCTCTTGGATTTTGCCGTCCTGGCCGAAAACCGTGTAAAAATGGAAAAAAAAGCAAAAAGATAGACAAATACTTGGACCTTTCCAGAAAACTGAAACATTCAGGTGAATGTCGTACCAATTGTAATTGGTGCCTTTTGAACGGTCCCCAAAGCTCTGGAAAAGAATTTGTATGAATTGGAAATCAGAGGAAAAATCGAGACCATCCAAATTACAACACTTGAATACTCAGAAGTGTCCTGGAGACCAGAGGAGGCTTGCTGCCACCCTTCCTCTAGTGAACCACCGACAGACGTGAAAAAATAATACAGACTTTAGCAATCTGATCTCGCATGAAGCAAGTCCAACTAATATGACAAAATGATGAATAAGTTATCAATATACAGGGTATCCATGGAGTCTCTTTACCTCGTTCTGCAGAGATCACTCCCCTGGACTTCTTTCTGTGCGGTTATGCATATAAATATGTTGTATATCGAACAAAGATGCAAGACATCACTGGCTTGCTTGATTTGGGGCTGCATTCAAAATGACAAAATGATGAATAGTTATTTACTAAGCTTAGCTTAGATGTGGCACAAGGCCAGAAGTATGGGGCGCTCAATGAGGATCGAACCCATTAACAATCTAACCCCCTAACCATTACACCAGTGTTAAACTAAGAAAATCCTTGTGAATTTCTCGGGTACCTGGCAGTGTGATACGGGCTAATCTATCAGACATATCCGAAATTGATAAAATGCGTTGTTTTCTGTATATACTCGTAAATATGCATGCCGGGATCGAGCCCGGATTTATGATTACAAAATCCTTTCCTTTTTATGGAGACGTCTAAATCATCAAGGATTGTTTCAGACGCTAACCCTTTGAGCCTAATGAAGGGATGTAGACTGAATGCCGAATCTCTGGCGTTGAGGGACATCGTATTCATGTCTTTAACCCCCAGGGGTTCTGACATAAGAGCTAAGTAAGTATGATATTAGGATAAATAAATATATTTACGTATGCGTCATATTTTCGAGCAGATAAGTTCACCATTTACATTTAATATTATGAATATAGGCCATGATCTTATAGATCATGACTTGAGGAAAATGACGTCTGATTTAAGGTGAAGCTATCAGGTAACTTATATAAGACCCTAGGGATAGTATGGAACCAAGTGTAGGGAAAACGGGTATAATATGCAACCAAAAGATGTATGCATCGAAATAACATTGGTAGAGTGCCCGATATGCAAGGATATTTGTAGTTGATTAGTTTGATTTTACGGCATGACAACGCATTGGGTTATTTTATGTCGAATACGTTTTTGATTTATTTCTTCTTAAGGGGTACTCATTTTTTAATTCAACTATTTTAAACACATTTTTAAACTCGTCTTTTTTTATATTTAATCCATAGATGGAACCCTTACAGGTAGTACCACTCCGGGTCAGAATTGTCCAATGATTAATGATGAGGAAAGGGCACTCAACATTTCCGATAGCTCCAAAATTGGAACTTCACAATCAGATAGATTTTAACGTCATACCCAAGACATTAAGACCCCACGCTAACGCGTTCTAGCACATATATGATAAAAAGGGTTGGAGCTTGCCATAAAAGAAATAGGTTAGGGACAATCATATAGGTGCTAGGGATTGTGTGACCAGCCGACTGATTGGAGGGGCCTCTCCGACCGTCCATATAGCCTGATTAAGGACCAAAGTGGAGTGTTGCGTGCCGGCTACATTCTCCAGGTTTCTATCTTAAAGCATCACGGTTCGCGACCTACGGCCAGCTGGTGGCCCCATTGGGAAGGGGTGTCTTACCCCTTTGCAGAGTTGCAGTCGGTGTATTCTAAAGCCCCGTCAGATGGGGAGAGGTAATGATTATCGGAGTAGGAAATGGACATGGCGAGTTCAAATCCTGGACGAGGCTGGTTACACTTCGCATAGAGTTAATAATGTTGATAAATGAAAGCACCCACATTATGGGTAAATGGTAGAACAACCTGGGCTAGTATTGCAAATAGTCTAAAAGAGGGAAAACTCTTCATTTGAACCCATTAAACTCCGCTTAAAATTTATTCTGAGCTACATCCTACTCATACGGAGGCGTATACAGCCACAGATATACAGGTACAGTATATGTAAGAAACGCCATTATATAAGTACCGGATGCGACTTTACCATTTCATCTAATGATAGGACGACTAGACAAAAGAGGGCAGCTATTTCATCAAGTGAGCATCGACTACAAATCAGTAGAAAGTCATGAATTATTGTGGAACTAGGAATATTCAGTCACTCACTGAAGACGAACCTCTTTCGGGAAAAGACAGTTATTAAACCGGTAAATCGTAAATAAAACATCTTGCTGTGTGTGGATTTCAGTATCATATATATATATATATATATATATATATATATATATGTATATATATATATATATATATTATATATATATATATATATGTATATATATATATATATATATATATATATATAATATATATATAAGAGACAGAGAGACTGACAGGCGGGCATAAATATAAACAGCGAGAGACAGAGAAACAGACAGATAGATAAATAAATAGATTAAAAGAAAGTATGTATCTGAATGTGAGAGAATTATATTAATGGTATATCATAGATAATAATGATAATTAGCGGGGCCTGCGGATATACCACAGTATGATACTTTAATTATTACAAATCTTATATATATATATATATATATATATATATATTATATATATTATATAATTGTTCAATATATAAAAGTATAATACACTTGATTTCCTTCTTTTCATTATGTTCAATTGAAACCGATCCGCGTTATCACTTTCACGCACTCATCATCTCTCTCTTTCCCATACTCTTTCTAACATTCTTATATTTTTACTATGGGGGATGTCCCTTTTCTTTCTTTATAATAAAAACGGAATGGTCCATTATTCAGCTGAGGTGACGATACTTATTTGGACGGTCTCATTTTTAACCAGAGGGTTGCCAAATGTGTTGGTTTATATCTCCAGCAGTTGGAAGAAAGTATTTTAATACAATTTTCATGAAGGGTTAGTTTTTTTGGTGTAATATCATTAAATGGGAAACCACAAAATTAAGTTATGTGTAGATAATATTGGAAAGTTACTAGAATTTGTAGGATAACGAACGAAAGGTTACCTGTTGGTTTCTGATTAGTCTACACAAGACAAGGAAGTGAGTGAGAGAAAGAGGAGATATTATATGGGAGTCTAGAGTGTGTTTTTCAAGAGAATAGACACAAGATGGGTATTTGTTCTCCAAGGCATTTTTACTTGCGATAAAATAAATGAACTCAGTAAAACCAAGAATGTCTTGTTTATTATTAAAAAGCCAAGATATCCCAAAATATTCTCAAGTAATTTCCAATAATTAATCATCAATCGATTTGTGGAACTCTTCACAGTTCTTTATGACTAAGTACAAAAAGAACGTGCACACAGATTCCGAAATTTGAACTTAATGCTCTTACGAAAATTATTGTTTCGTAAGTTTGTTGATTGATTTTAACGGCATATCATGTCATGGGTTATGGGGTTATGTCATGCCTAACGGTTAGGAAGTTATACATATCGTGTATCTATATTTATACTTATTAGTAATTGGTTTTAACAATGTGTTAGCATTATTGGGGATTATGTTGTATGGTATTGATTTGTTTCATGTCTATATTCTATGGTATAATTTTATTTCTCTAAAAAAAAAAGAGAGATTATCCTCCATGTTGACATTTTCAAACAGATCTTTCATATTGTTTGCTTTAAAATAACGGTTATTTAGTACCAATTGTTTAAAAAGAATAATATTTTAGAGAATTAAAAAAAAATCATGACACGTCTCAAACCAAGGAGTACTTAATTATCAAGAAATACCAGCTATTCTGGTCTATAACAAAATAGACCAACTCCGATTCTGCCAATAGAATAATTGAACAGTATGAAGATAAGTAAAGAATTATTAAAATAATTCCAAATGGATCTCGCTAAGCTACAATGGTATTAAGCTTGATTTCTGCCTGTGAATCTATTTTCACAATACTTATCGAATACTTGATATTGCTCATGTTCCCATCTGATTTTACTCCATGTTTTTATGTTATTTATGATTCTTCATATCATTTCATTATATAATCCTTGATGTGCTTCTCATCATTAATTATTCATGTATTTTTATAATCTTCTCCAATAGAATTTTCATCTTGGTCATCTTTGGAAAATCCCTTAGGATCTTAAGAGCTATCGCTTGTATACATCGCAAACATATAGCGCCAACATTTCACTTATCCTAGATTAGAAAGGATCTTATTCTATACCTACATAAATATATAATTATCCGTAATGATACAGCTATATAAGTTTATTATATAATTGTGTAAGTAACCGGTAGTTTGTCATACTTCCATGTTTATTTGTCAATAAAGGCCAAGAATTCATTGTTTACTTGTCTATGAAGAAAATAGATTAAAAAAAAAGAGAGCAATACATTTAATGAAAGAAAGAAAAAAATAGATTTAAACAAAGAAAAAGTAATATATTTAAAGAAAATAAATATAAAGTAAGTAAAGTCGGTGGAGCGGTCTAATGTCGGTATCAGCTATAGAGCGATGGAGTGTATCCCCTTTTCACTGGCGCTAGATCTGGGAGATTATCTGAAGGGGGCTTATACTTCTACCGTCAGCTCCGCACTTTACCGCACAGATCCTTGTGCTACTCATACGCTGAGTTAGCAAGGGCCGATATTGTACCAAGACCCTTATGGTTTCGAGGCAAACGCCCAACCGACTAAGCTAAACCAGCCCCTTTAAAGAAAGAAGGAAATTAAAAAGAGGGTAATGCATTTAAAGAAAGAAAGAAATTAGAAATAGGGTAATATATTTAATGAAAGAAAGAAAGTAGGCAAAATATTATTTTTTTTAAATAAAGGAAAGAAAAAGAAAGAAAAATGGTTTATATATTTAAAGAAATGAAATTAAGAAGAGGGTGATATATTAAAGAAAAAATGAAAATACGATAACAAAAATAAAGAAAAAAGGGGGTAACATATTTAAAAACGAGAGAAAGAGAAAAAATGAATAAATAAAGACAGAAAATTAAAATGACAGCAATATATTTAAAGAAGGAAAGAAAAAAAGAGGGTAATATATTTAAGTAAAGAAAGAAAGGAAAAAGAAAGGAAGTTAACAAAGGCAGAGAGGAAATATGAAAATGAGAAAGAATAAAGAAAGAAATATCACAGGAAACCCTACAGAAAGAAAGAAGAAAAAAGGAAAACAAAGAAAAACTAAACAAATGTACCAGATTTTGAAAAAGAAAGATTTAAAAATTGAAATAGTCTCAAAGCAAAACAAAAAAAAAAAATATAAAGAACAAAGATCTTCGAAAGCAGCAGGAATTTCGTCTTAATCGATTAATTAAAATTAATTGAAATTCCTTAATTTTTGTCAGCTTAGACCTTTCATCGTTTGTACTGAATAATTCATTTTAAATGGACTTTTACGCGAAAATGACATATTTATTTATCTAAAAACTAAATTAAAATATTGAATTAATTATCAAATAAAATGAGTTCGTCAATGCTTTATTATTAATCCTTGTCTTATTCATTATTAATTTCGGCATCTTTTTATCTTTTATTTCATTGATTTGAAATAAGATAAAAACTAAATGAAAAGGAATAAAATATTTTGTATTTTGGAAGCGTACAAAATGCATGCTAAATGTTTTTGGAGAAAATTATAAAACGATCTTCCACTTGAAATTCTTTTAAGTTTTTTCGGTTCATTTTGCTACATCCCAGCTTTGTTTTTTCTTTCGTTAATTATTAAAGTGCATTGTCCGTTAGTAATCATGAGAAATAGGGCCGGTTTAGCTCAGTCATTAGAGCGTCCGCCTCGGAATCATAAATTCTAAGTTCGATATATATATATATATATATATATATATATATATATATATACTCATTCGTCAAATGTTTTCATTGTAGCATTAGTAGTTAATCAAAAGAGCTCAATATATTTCGTAAAATATAATATTTATAGTTGTAGAAAAAAGTTATTTTCTCTCCACCACGGTTTCGGTGAGACAGTCTCCTGAGGAAGGTGTATCTTGAACATCGAAACTGTGGTAGAGAGTTATATTATATATATATATATATATATATATATAATATATATATATATATATAATATATATATATATATTCAGATCGTGCGAACAACAAAGAAGTTGGGAAGAAGATGTTCAATTGGCAAATATTTTATGTTAACCACTTATCTCAAAGTTTTCGACACTTTGTTTAAAGCCCATTTGAATTAATTAGTCGTTAATCAAGATTTGTCATCGATAAGCAATCAATCAAAACAAAAGTCATCCATCCTTAAATGGTTTTAATCGCCCAAGCGTGAACTAATGTCTTGGATATTTACTACACTTCACTTACTTTGATAAAAGTCCAACGGAACAAAAATCGAAATACGCATTTATTTATATGTACTAGCAAAAGTTAGAAAGACTACCGAAATTAAATAATAACAAATATGTAAATATTACACTTATTTTAATGTTATATTAATTGATTTTTTTATAAAATTATATATAGGATTTTTTTATGTTTGAGAATAACATGATAGAAATCAGTAAAAGCAAATGATTATTTATTAAAATAGTTTTGTTAAAATCCTTATGCAAATTATTCCCACCATATGCTATGTGGATATTTCTTTCTTAGACATATAAAACACATTTCAATATTTTAAATGCATTAATAATATGGACAGTCTTGCGACAAATCTAACTCAGCAAGACTTTAATAGAAACATCGTTGATAAATAAAATGCTAATTTAGATTGAATAACGACTATTTCATAATCGTTGAGAATATAACTTAAATGATTAAAGAAATCGTAATATCTGTGGTGACGTAGTTTGGTTTACAGACGAACAGTTAAACATTCTCCATTATAATAACAAATATAATTAGTTGACTTTTCAAAGAAGCGCCTATATTTATTTTGGTTAAATTGATATATTACATGGAACGGGCAATTACCGTGACAGAGGTTAACGTTATAGTTAGCGTTCATTATTTAATAGTACGTACATTATATTTAAAAAAAAACATTCTTGTTGCTTTTAGCTAAGCTAAAGAACCCAGCATGCTCTACTATTTACCCATAGCTAGAAGGGAGAACAGATGGCTAAGAAAACAACTATAAATTTTCAAATCACTTTATTCGCATATTGATTTTTTTTAAATTCTTTTTTATGTTCTTCAGGATTTGATATTTCAAGAAATGAGAAAATAAGAGACTAAAATTTTTTACTTCAAATTACCAAAAACGTTTTATTTTCAATTTTTTTTTTATTGAATAAAAAATTCATTACAAATCTAACTCATCAATGAATAAAGTGGTGAAAATTTCACATTTGAAACAAAAGTAATTTTAATTAAAAATCAACTTTTCTATTGGTAGGATAAGGATACTCATGGAATCTAAGACTAGGATGCTAACTCCTGCTCCATGGTGAGTCTTACTCTTACCTCAGCTCATTTTCAATAACTGCAAAGAACTTTTATCAATTTTTTATTTTAAAATATTAGGTTTTCTTTTACTCTTTAAATTTAATTAAATAAATTTAATTTTTAAAAATCATTAGAATTTAATTAAAATTGTTTTTTAAAAATTTTAACAAAGTTTTTTTTTTAATTAATTAGACTTGTCAAGGATTTGAACTCTGGTTGCTGATTTTATTTCTTACAATAACCATAACACAGTGTCAAGATGATGTCAGTATTTCATAAGAGAATTTGGATTTTTTAAAAATCAGCAACTTAAGGCCTGTGTGCCAGACTATAAGCTTAGTAAATTATTTATTCAGAATCATTTTTAGGATTGCGTCTATCAATTTCTTAAATTTTGTATATAAACCAAGCCATTTAATCATATATATATATATATAATATATATATATATATATATATATATATATATATATATATATATATACTCCCATGAATTTGGTAGGAGCTCTCTAATTGGTAATTTAAATTAACTCTCACTACTAAGCATATAAGTAATGATCGTTTCCCCGGAAGTTTGATCTCTCTGGGACCGTAAAATACATAAACAAACCTATGTACTTAATAGTTTAAAAACACCAGTCCCCGCTACAGCTGTCAGTGGACGAGGGGATTAGATGTCAGGCTGTCAAACGGTCAGTCTGAGTTCGACCCTAGCCAAAGATAGTTGTGTCTAGCCACACTGAAGTGGCATGAAACGCCGAAACACGTGTCTGTGAATGACTTTATATATATATATATATATATATATATATATATATATATATGTTTTTACAATGATTTATATCTACCTCACACCCTCATACATAAAGTGTGTTCCAATCTCACTGTCTCAATTTATTCCCCACTCTCTGATTTTCCCAGAAGAAAAACAAAAAGAAAACTTCATACTTTCAATCTTGATTGTTCCAGATATAAAATTTCACTGTGTTCCCTTTTGACTTTGAGAAGGTTCATGAACATTCAACATATTTTTCAGAAAAGTGCATCCTTTCTTCATATACTTGATGTTGTTAGAAATTGGGAATTTGATCCTCTTTGGATATTACATACTTGTAACCGTATCTCCCATTGAGAATAGGAAAAAAAGAAGATATAGTTATTTGCAACCTCTTAAACTGCGGGTATGAAATACCGTCTGGATTAATGGACTGAATAATGGAAATTTTGATTCGTACACTGGTATAAAAATAGAGATCAAAAATTGAATATAGCTGACAACATTTGGATAATAGTAAAAGAGTGAAGGAAATAATTTTTTGAAGTAATGAATTATAAAAAGAAAGAATTATATAAAAAATGTGTTGATTTTCAAAGCGTAATATACCTTATATATATATATATATATATATATATATATATATATATATATATATATATATATATTGGGGGCAGAGGTTAATAATTTTATTTCGAGTGAGGATAAAACCCATTATGCACAAGGTCAATGAACATAATCTATACACCACTAATATATATATATATATATATATATATATTATATATATTATTATATAATATATATATATATATATATATATATATATTGGAATAAAAAGCTTTTATTCCCAAATAACTTTGCTCTGTTTACAATAATTAAAAATTGAGCTCTCATACGAACCTGAACTCTACAACAAACTACTGGTAGAGAATTAGGACCCACCTAAAATCACCTTGTACCAAGAAACTTGGTACCGCACCAAAGTATATATATATATATATATATATATATATATATATATATATATATATAGCCTCTAGCCAACATCCTGTTGTGTTCAAACAGAGCCAGATTTTATATCTATGTACGAGGGAACGTTAATACCTATATATAGGTGTACCGATTTTGTGTATATGTATTGAATTTATCAAGCTTTTTTTTCTCTCTCTACATGTATACATACAAACACACACATATTTGTTAGAGTATAATACATTCATGGTGCGATTGTTACCATTGGTTTCAAAAAAGCGTGTTAGCACAGGTGCGTTGTCTTGAGGATAAGTGGCTAATATGCTGCTTTTAAACCAATGGTAACAATCACACCTTAAATATATTGAACTCTATAACAAATAAATACAGCTCTTACATCCTGTTGAAGTGATTTAGCGTACTGTTGGTTTGAGCAACAAGCTAAGCACAACTGAACCAGTGCCAAGACAACTGGTACTTATGGGAATTCAGAATAGTCCACTCATGCATTTGGGTGATTCCATTTCTAGAGTCTTGATTGGCTGCTTGGTTTCTATGATGTTAGGACGCTTCATAATTAACCTGCCATTTTGCAGTAGAATTTGCCGCAAAACAGATTCGTATTAAGTTACGACTGCTTGCTGCTTTGTCTTACCAATTCGACGGTAATTGGAACTAGTATGTTTATTCTACACACCAGTAATCGGGCACTTTATCTTCAAGTCTCTAATACTAATAGAAACATACTATATATGTATAAATATATGTGTGTATTTGTACCTGTAGTTAGAAAATGTATGTATATATATATATTTCTAGTTATATTTTCCTTCGTCAAAACGTGAAAAATTATTCTTATGACTCATGTCGAATGCTTAGGAAACATTATGATGCAAAATATTTTTTATTTCTTCTATTTCTTTTAACCATTCCCTCGTCTTTTACACTAAAATTCGAAAAGAAAATTTAAACAGTTTATCAAACAGTTCTTCAAATGTCAGTCTATATTACAAGAGTCATTCAACTCCAGGACAGTTTTTTTTTCTCGTCTCAATGTTAAACTCTTCCTCATTTGCTGTAAAAAAAAAAATAAAAAAATAAAAAAATAAAAAAAACACCAGTAAACAGTTTGATAGGTGTGCTTTTATAAGACATTACATTTGAAGAAATTTATTTCTTAGTTTAATTCACGTTTTCCCCTCAAACTTTGGGAATTTGTTTAACTTCTGTCACTCATTTTTTGTAAATTTCTGTTTTAGCTAAGTCAGTCGTGTTGGATTATTTTGATATATAAGGTGTGCTTCAATACACCACATCAATTTATAGACTAATCGAGGTCGTTTGGTTTAAACCTCAGCCAATCAACTGCCCAAATAGGTGGCTGGTTAACTACTTAATCGCTGATACTGAGAGACATCCATTTTCAATCATTGAGCAAGGACTTGCAAGACTAGGGAGCACCAAGGAACACCCAGAGTATTCTTTACCAAAGATCGCGCTCTGCTTAACACAAAGGATCACAGCGGGACAAGCGCTCTTGCTTGGAGCCTAAAGAATGGCCACAAAAATCGTAACAAGTAGAGCATCCATCTAGGAAACACAAGGTTACGGGTTCTGTACCAGCTTGCTCTGACTTTGTTGAAGAGTTTCCCTCCAATCAGGTCACGCCAAATCCTATCGCCTAATATGACTGTCACGGTCCTATTGCTTCTTATAGCAAAAACCTCAAACTTTTTAAAAATGATATACGTGCTAAAAAGGCAATGCCAAGGGTCTTCCTGTTCTGGTAAAGTTAAACATCTAGTAGTGAGGTTCCAATACTGGAGCACTTTGAAGTGTGGAATAACCCTAGGTGACAATCCCAGGTCTACTCTGATACAGAGTTGTAGTACCTCTGAGGATCCCATCTATATTAAATAAATAAGAAAATGAGTTTTAAAAATGAGTTTAAAAGAATTTAAATACCTACATGAATACTTTGGAGAGAATGCAATATTTTCAAGATCAATACTGATTCATAACCTAATACCGATGTGTACCATCATGAATATGAAAGACAATACATTTTTGTTTTATTCAGTATTGACTAAATAAAACAAAAATATATTGTCTTTCATATTCAGGTTTGTTTTGTTTTACGGCATATCAACCTCAGTGGGTCATTTAATGCCGATAAAGTTTTGAAATAAAGTAATTTTTAATGGATACTCAATTTTGTTTATAAACTCATGTTTTTTTCTATTTAACCCATTGATGGGACCCTAACAGATAATACCACTCCGAGTCAGAGTGAAACACGGAGCAATGGTGATTAAGGGGTGCTCCACATTCCACAAAACTCCAAAACTGGAACCTCATAATCAGATAGAGTTTAACGTCATTCCCAGGACATGTAGACTCTCGGCCACTGCCTTCTAGCACACATGATTAAAAGGGTTGGGGCTTGCCATAAGGGCAATAGGGTTGGGGCAATCATATAAGTGCTAGGGAATCATATAAGTGCATGGGAAATGGACTCGTCGCTCGAGTTCAAATCCTGGACGTGGTAATTGCATTTCACTTAGCGCTAATACCCTTGGGAAAGGCATGAATCCTGCTCTCCCCCAGCTATGGAAAAATAGTAGGGCAGACTGGGCTCTTTAACCCTGGTTAGGCAACCGGTCTAGGAGAAGGAAAACTCTGAATTTAAACCTGTGAACTCCGCTTAATAAATTGACCTTGTGTCACATCCTGCCCATGCGGAGGGGTTGGTAAATATATATAAGTGCTAGGGCTTGACGTGCCAGACGATTGATCAGAGGGGGCCTTCCGACCGCCTGTCTAGCCCAAGAAAGGACCAAAGTAGAATATTTAAAGTCATGGGCTGCTCAGCCACCTGGATTCTATCCTTAAGCATCACGGTCACCACCTTTCATATTCCTGATGGTACACATCGATATTAGGTCAGGAATCAGTATCGATCTTGAATATCTTGCATTTCTCACAAAGTACGAAACTGGTGGGGGACAATGCTGTTTAAGAGACAACTAGTTGACCACGCAACACATTTCACTTAATGCTAGACATTTTTTGAGATGTTGCAGAACTGATGGCGTACTCTCAATTATGCACGGTTAGTGTAAAAATATTATTTAGATTCAAACCTAACCGTTAACGACGGTTGGAGATTGATTGACGTTTCGTAACCTAAGTTTGACCCACCGCTTCCTGTTTATGTGTGGTAAACCATGAAAGAGTATACTTAGTCTAATCAGTTTTCCAGTTGGTGGCTGACCGATGAAGACATGTTAGATTCTCAACACGCGTGTTTTAAGTGATCGAGTCCAAGGAAAGAAGTATAAATGTGAACTCACGAAAGAAGTGTTTGTGTTGTCCACTTAAAAACCAACATCACATATATGTATAATATTAACCAGCACTTTTAAGAAGTTCAGGAGACAATTAAGTTAGATAGCAGAGAGTTTGACAGCTGCATACCAGCCCAAGTAAGAAAATCTGCTACTCAGGAATCGTAAAAAGTACCATTCAAGCTATAAGATTAAATAACGCTACAAGGACCAATATTAAGAGATAATTAAATTTAAGATGAGCGTGATAATATAAATACGCGGATATAAGTTCATACTTTTAGCAAGCATGAACCTTTACAATTTAAAATTCACAGCTATTGCACATCGATGAACTTACGCAATTCCAAGGCATTGTTGAACGTAAGTAGTTGGCGTAAGTTTCGGTTACAGACACCGAATCTCTATTATTATTATTATTATATTATTTATTAATTATTAGTTTTTCACACCAGGCATTAACTGATTGGTATTCCCTGGAGTCTGAGTGACAGTCTCCCACGGGTCTCCAGGATTCTTTTGTGTTATTCTGGCAGATGGAAGATCTCTCTCC
>CM042141.1:48765026-48793101 GCA_023376005.1 Doryteuthis pealeii | reverse complement strand
CAGAGAGAGATGACCTCGCCCTATGTTGGCAAGACCTCTTCTATACATTCGTATCGCTGTTAACAATTCTTAGTGTTTAATTCTTATTGCAAATAGGGTCCATTGGTGTAAGAAATTGTCAAGACCGTTATTTTCATTTCCTTTTGAGTTTTTTTCCATCAGCGTTCAGCTGATGCCATTTCAACTGGAGGACGAGTGACAGAACAACTCAGGGTATCCTTGTAAACTGAGTATTTCTAAGGCCGATTGCAGCAGTCATGGTCTGATGGTCTCAATCTTTCCTATGATTTCAGATCCTCCAAGTCTGTTTATTCCAGGGTTTATCGGGCGTTCACAGGCACAACTACAATGTGATAATCACTTTCATTCTCATATTCCAAATTTCTCTGGAGCTCTAGGGCAAGTTATTATGTATTATCACTCATCTTAATTCTATTGATTATACTTCTTGTAGCTAATAGTAGTATTTTCTCATTCATGGACGATTCTGGAAACGGTCCTCTAATTTTAACCAGTGGGGTTATATAGATGATAATCAGTAAGCACCATTTAAGGACACGACGCCGCAAATTGAGACTATAGATTTGTATTTTAACAATTTGTTTTTTTAAATCCGTAACTTCATTTCTTCGTAGCACAAATTTCAGGTTTTATCATATTTTTACGTTTTTCTTTTTTCCTATCTTCTTTATCCTTTCCTTTATATCTTCTTTTTTCCATTGCTTATTTTACATTTTCTGCTCTTTTTTTGCAGGAGTGTCGCCACTCAACGCATTTTATGAAAGTATTAACTACAATGAAAAGGATTATCGTCTTATTCATTTTCAAGTTTACAATTCATATGGCTGACGATTCCCACATTTATCGCTTGGCATTAATCTCAGACAAAACGATTCAAGGCATCTTGCTATATAGCTTTCACAATTCAACAGGTTGTTCCGCCCTAGAAACGAAAAGGTAGTAAAACAGGTCGCAATGCGACTACAATTTCGGCTCTTTAAATACTGAATGTCATTTTGACATCAAGTTAAGGATATGTAGGAGAAGATGGGAATAATTAATGAAATAATATAATATATAATACTAATAATATTCAATAAAGAGAAACGGAATCACTCTCTCATTGTTTGCAGCACAATAATCGCCATAGGACAAACTACATTCAAAGCGAATACCTAGATTAGGACCAACAAAATAGTAAATGTAGACTTTGCGGGAATAGAGATGAGCACTGTTAACCATATACTCTGCGAATGTAGCAAGACTAGCACACGAGAAACTACAAAACTAGACCGACTGGATTGGGAAGGTGTCCACTGGGATTTGCAAAAAATCAATTTTTGATCATGCAAAAAATTGGTATACTGCATAACCAGAAGCTGTTCTTGAGAATGAAAACCGCAATAAAATTTCTGGGATTTGAAATAAAAACGGAATTACACTTATCAGCAAGAAGACCTAGACCTAGTGTTGATAACAAAAAGAAAGAACTTGGTTCATGGTGGGATTTGCAGTGGGCCAGCAGATGCAACAGGGTGAAGCTAAAGAATGAAAAAAATGGACAAATATAATTGACACTTGCCAGAGAATAAAAAGTATGGAATATGAAAGTGAGGTGATGACAATTGTAGTTGGTGCCACTTGGAAGTCCCAAAGGATTGGAAAAGGTCTGTTAATGTTTAGGAAATCAGAGGAAGGTTGAAACCATTCAGAAAATGCCTGTTGCAACTCTGCACAGAATACTTGTTTAAGAGTCCTGGAGACCGTGATGAGAACTTGCTGTACTCAGCACTCCAGTGAATAGAACGCATGGCAGGCTAATTGGTGGTGTGAAACGTAAGGGGAAGGAGTAAGATATACATATAATTATTTAATAAATGAAATTAACTAATAATAATAGTGAATACCTTTTAATGAATGAGATATAATATAAAATATAAGTAAGAATATCAATAGGGATTCAATTAAATCAATATATCATATAATATAGAGCTTTCTAGTGAAGACTTGAAGACAACGGCACTTGCTAATGACAGTTTCTCGCCTATGCGATTTTCACACCTGAGTTTGAATATTGTATGTTTTCTTGGATATTCTGTATGTATGGTGCATCATGGATCGGTAATGTATAGATTACTGTAAATCTAGCACGGAAATGATTTCAGAGTAATATAAGATACGTGAGATTAGCATGGACATTTTAGGATTGTGGCAGCACTAACGCATATGGTATTATATATATAGAGTAGAGATAGAAAAGTGTGAAAGAGTAAGAAGTTGGAGTGAGAGGTGAGAGGGTGTGGGGTCAGTTTGGAAGCGGCCGTTGCTGGAGTGAGAAATGTCTCTCACTCAGGGCAGTTTTTGACTTTAAAAATTCATGAGGAAAAAGATAAGTCGGTTGTGGTTCTACCAAAGAACTGTAGCCAAGTGGTTACAATACACGTTATGTGTCAACATCAAATCGCAACGCCAAGATTGGCTTCTCCAGTAGTACAATCAAAAGATAAGTATACACGAATTATTTTTTATATATTGGCATTTCACTCATTCCATATGAGCATCGCCAGTTACAACACCCAATTTGCTTTGTATGAATAATTTTACTTTGTTTTTTCCCAGCAAGTCGGTCTTCTCATTATAATAAAAAAAATTAAAACAAAGATTAAATCAAAAGAAAAAATTTAGAATATCGCTTGGGGTCGAGTGTGTATATATATATATATATATATATATATATATAATTTAGTATATATATGTGTGTGTTGGTGTGTGTGTGTGTGTGTGTGTGTGTGTGTGTGTGTGTGCTTCCCGTAATTCGGTATGAGCTCTCTAAGGGGTGATTTAAATTCAAATTTCAACACCAAGCATATAAGCAATGATCATCTTTGCGTCGCAGACTAGATTCTCTGTGATGTAAAATATGTAAACAAACCTATGTATTATAATAGTTTAAACATTAGCCCGCTACAACAGCGGTCAGAGCCGAGAGGTTAAAAATCAGGCTGGCAAGGTAGTCAGCTAGGAGTTCGCTTCTAGCCCAGGGTAGTTTGTTGGTGTCTAGCCACACTGGAGGAGGCGTGAAACGCGAAATGTGACCACATATTATATATATAATATATATATATATATATATATATATATATATATATCTAATACTGGGTTGTTTGCTATTTCCGTTATCATCTTGCACCATTTATTAAAAATGAGACTGTCCATTTTTCATAGCCAACAAACTGTCCGGAAAATGATTCTTTTTGGAATACAGCCAAGTTTTACTTATTCCTGTACAATATCTTTTTAGCGGTTAATTATCTTCAACTATTTCTACGATTTATTTTGTAATATTTATTTTCATATAAATATGTCTACGGTGCCTAAAGTCCGGTATTAGTCCAGACTGCGAGGGAGTTTGTAGAGCCTTGGACTAACCCACAATGATTCGGGTTCGACGCCACATTAAATCTCTTTGGTATAGCGCTATGGAAAAGGAGATAGACTCCTAGCTTGTCTGGTCTAATACCTGACTTTAATAACTTATTTTTATATGGAAGGAGACAAAAATTGTCTCCTTTGGGATGTCGCATTACCAGTTTCAAAAACCCATAGTCACGAACCTTTTTGTGCGTAGTTCTCTTAACATGAGAGTGTTTTTATTGGACCCGCCAGAGAAAACTGTAAAGCACGTGAATATTTTACTTTCTTCTCATAAGTGACATTTCCGTTTTTTCATATCCACACAGCATTAGTGTTCATGGAATTTTGATCATCATGCCACGCTGACAACACTGTCTATCATTCATTGCCTCTCAAAAAGTCCTATCACAGATCTAGTACCGGGTATAGCTGGTAATGTAAGGTATTTGCTGAGCCTGCATTGGATATGCCCATGTTCTGTTTCAAGAGGAGGAGTCGCTTACTACTTTTGTCATTCATTTCTCCAGCATGTCCGCAATCTCTCTTTGGTCTCACTCGGATGGTTTGTGTATGGAGAACAATGGACCGGAAGTGTTTCTTTGGGTATTGTTCCTACGATTCTGTTCAAGAACGACAACGGCATATTCCTTAGATACCAGCTTCCATCGTAGCTTCGTTAGGGTCCGGATAGGTAAGCTATACGTTGTACCATTCTTGTTGTAAGTATAACATTCTCGATCATCACTCACTCTTTTTTAGTTGTGTATATATTATGCAAAGTTGAATGTATTTATATGTACAGAAGTGTGTTATCATTGTATCGCTTTCCGGTTGTGATTCGTATATAAATATAACCGAGATATACGAATGATATGCGGTGAATGGAGACTCGACTAATTGTCTTCCTTAGCATAAAGCAAACGAAAAAAAAAAGAATTCTTGTCCGTGTCCTGGCAGTAAGACTATCCATGGCAATCTCTCGCCACCTTTCCTATATCATCGCATTAGCCCTGGGAGGTCCCGTGCGCACATGGTGTGACCCAGTATCAAGCACGAGAGCTGATTTATTGCAGTGTCTTTGCTGGGCGACTACTTTGGCGGCACCGCATCGTGTGGCTTCCACGAAGACCGTCACTTCTGAGTTCATCTTTGCTCTCCAAGCAGTGTCCAGCCTGTCTAGCTCGCCTCATCGGATGGTTTGTGTGATATGGGAAGGTGCCATACAGCATGTATTTTCGTGGGGTGCTCTCGCTCTCAACGCTCTTGTTTAATATTTCACGCAACAGTCGGTGGCTATCTTATCGTTCGGAGGCGCTCTTAGAGTCTTTTTTTTTTTTTTTTTTTGGTAGTGGAGCCTGTTTGTTGTTTACTACGCTTGGAAGAATCTTGCGCTTTATTTTGTCAAAGATCGGATATAAATATAATATTTTTATATAACTATATATAGTATAAGAGAGAGAGAGAGAGAAGAGAGAGAGAGAGAGAGATACAGATGGTTTTCCCCTCGAAAAACATGGAACGCCACTCTCTAATACATTTTATTAGCATAAGTTTTGTGGCTTGTCAATAACTTAAAACGTATTAAGTTCTAAAAAAATTTATTTTAAACAATGCTATCCTGGGGATGACTAAAGGGGAATTAAAAGATAAAAACAAGAAATATTCTGTTCATTGCTTATCTACTTATTTCATCTTTTTAATATAACAACTTTATTATATACTCTTTAGAATATATAGATCTATTTTTTTTTAAGTAAAGTCAATGCTTATTTCTAATTATGTATAATGTCCATGAATTCAGCCTAGATGATAAATTATAACAATAGAAACTTGACAGATTGAGCTTCTAGCCGCTGAAGGCGGGCTTTATATGTGTAAACTTGATTTGTTTGTTTTAAAATTAAATGGATGATAAGAATATAGACAACGGAGATTATAAAAATTGGATTCTTGTATATAAGTATATCAATAATCTTCATTGTCAAAATTAACATAAGTGCTTTTGTGAACCCGAAAATTCAGAAGAGTTTCCTAACAATTCAATATTGTTTCGTAATTTATTCTATATTAGAGTTTCTTTTTTTTGTTTTTGTCCCTCACTTTATTTCAATCAAAATAAGTTATAATGTGAATATAAGTTTATAAGGAACGTGGAAAGGATTCTCAAGACCAAGCCATGACACTAGAACAGTTCTTATTGGTTTTATTTTGCAATTACATATTTTTGGATTAATATCAGGGCTTGAGGGCTGAGAAGGTCAGTTACGACGACAGGAAGAGACAACGAGGATGTGTTCTTTGTCGTCGCTTTGCTAAGGCCACTCCTTAAAATGAAATTTTTATTGCTAAATGGAAAATTACGCCGCAGCATTGAAGACAATTTCATTCTACAAGTTTCGAAAGAAGAGTAGCTTGGAAATTCAGATTGAAATCGTTGTGGGGCCACAGAAAGTTCAATTGTGTTCATTACATATTTGGAATTATGTCGTACGTATGTTATGCTATATTATTTTATATATATATATATATTTATATAAATATATATATATATATATATATATTATATAATACTCATATAGGATATATATAGAGTCTGCCGATGAATAACACGCGAAAAAGTGTTATTCAGAAACCAATGGTAGGACCGATTTTAATTGTAGGATTAATTATAAAATAAATAATTCAAATATATATATATATATAATTATATTATATATTTATAATTAATATAGACCGGTTAATCACACGCATTTTGTTTCATTGTCCTAATTATCATCGCATTATATTATCAGTTGAGATGATTATTTACAGCGTGTCACTCACTCTCACTCACTCACACTCTCACATCACATTCGGCATATATATATATATATATATATAACTATAATATTTATTGGTTATAGTATAGATTATAATTATAGTATATATACGTGTATGTATTCTCAACTTACATTTCTATCGCACATTTGTTTTACTATACTTTAATTATACGCATTAATATAATGTTTCTCTATACGATTTATCACGCGTGTACCTATTATCTATATATCCATCGACGCTACTGTTCATTCATTTAGAAATTAATGCGTCCTCTCTCTCTCTTTATATATATATATTATAATATATAGTAGGTATATATAATAATATATAATATACCTATGTGTGTGTGTGTGTGTGCTGGTGTATGTTTTTATCGCAGCATCAATATTATCAGTTTCTTTACAATGAATCAAATGGTTTCTATCTATAACACTCACAACTGCGGGTCCCCAGTTTGGCAACGTATTAATATTCAGCCCCATAATCTCTCGCTCTATACTGTGTTATCTCAGCATAGATCTATCTATCTACCTATTGGTATTGATCTATATATTATCTACAGTATATATATAATATATAGGTAGGTATATATAATATATGATAATATACTACAATATATATGCCAATTTATATATTATCTTTTACACACCAAAACTTGAATATTGCTATAACATGTTAAGTAATTCCTTTTAGAAAATCTAGGCTTTTTATACATACATTACGTCTGAAGCCTCAAACAGTCAAGTATGTTATTATCCTTTTTGTTTCTGAATTATAAAAAATACATTGGACGTACGCATACATAATTCCACATTAATAGCCTTGGAAGTTATCTCTTTCGCCTATATGTATATGAATGATCAGTCTATGTAATTTTTTAAAATGCATACTGATATTATATAAGTTTATGATTAAAAAGAACATTCGCCCTAGGATGGCAGTGGATCGCGGGTTTTTGATACCAGTGATCGTCTACTAGCAAATGACAGTAGAAGAGTTTAGTTATTGAATTACTTGTGCGATAAAGCATCTGGAAGCTTGACTATAGGTATGGCATTCCAGGGAAACAATCTCCTGGTTAGCGCTTGTGGAAAAGTATAGACGCCCATCAGTTTTCTGATATATAAGCATCTTCGTCGACAATTTTACTCTGCTTATCTCTCTCTCTTCTCTCTCATCTCTCTCTCATTACTATATAATATAAGTCGATATATATTTTTTATATATATAATATATATATATATATATATATCCAACCCTCCGCAGGATGTGACAAAGGACAGGTTTGAATTCAGAGTTTTCCTCTCCCGACGGTTGCTTAACAAAGGTTAAAGAGCCCAGTCTGCCCTGCATATTTACCCATAGGTGGAGCAGAGGATAGGATAATACCTTTCCCAAGAGTAAGGGAATTGCAATTACCAGGACGTCCAGGATTTGACTCGGGGCGACGTGTTCCATTTCCCATGACTTTTAACCATTACCACCCCCTTCCTGCAATTACTTACTATATATTTCGTAATATTTACGATTCACTATGCTCGAAATACACATATATTATATTATATATATATATATATATATATATATAATATTATATATATATAATAGGGTGATTGCAAAGTAACTCCCTATTTTTTTAAAAAAATCTTATTTTATTTCTGAATCCTTATTATTTTATAAAACAAAGGATATAAGAACACAGATAGCCTGGAAGTTCTATTTAAAATGCAATATGGGTGCCAACATTCGACCCCAGCCTCTCAAGCCACTCGGAAATCGCATCAATTTATATTCCCAGGAACTCTTGTGCAATTCTGCTCCATCACAAACTGCACAAAATGTTACAACTACCTCCTCCGTTAGCGGCCTATCAGCAGGTTTTGTTGTCGTGATTTTCTTTTGCTTGTGAATCTGTCAACACAGAGTATTAAATGCGGTCACCATTGGGCAATGAAGATGCATGAGTTGAGACAATAGAAGATCTGTTTTTCATTTATAAAAAGATGTGGAGGTAACCAGCTCTGATATTCCAGAGATACACATTTACCAATTTAAGAAATAAAACAGTAATCAGATACTGTAAGCACGCGATGACATTAACAGAATTGGTCTTTATAAAACACGCTGACATAACTAACCGAGAACAGCAACTAAAACACCAAAGCAAATGATCAAACAAGAAAATGTATGAGATATATTTATATATAATGACGCTCTTGAAGTAATGCAAAAAGAATCAGACAAAGATATAACATCACTTAATAACATAATATTCGCTATTGTTCTGGTCTTAAGCAAAAAACCATGACGGAACAGTTGAGAAAGAAAGAAAGAAAGAAAAGAAGCAAGAATAAATGAGAGAAAGAAAAACATGGAAGAAAAAAGTGAGAAGGAAAGAAAGAAAGAGAATGGATGAGAGAAAGATGAAAATTAGAAAAGAAGAATAAAAGAGATAGAAAATAAATGAAGAGTATTGAAAGAAACAGAAGAAAAGATAAATAGATAAATAATGAGAGAAAAAAGGAACAAAAAGAAAGAAAGAAAGAAGAAGAAAAGAAAGAAAGAAGAATGAGAGAAAGGACAAAAAACAGTAAAATAGATAAAGAGAGAAAGAAACAATAAGAAACAAGAATAAATGAGAGAAATAAAAAGAAAAAAAAGAAAAAATGAAAAGAAAAGAAATAAGAAATGAGAGAGAAGAACAAAAAAGAAAGAGAAAAAATAAAAGAAAAAAGAAAACAAGAATAAATGAGAGAAATAAGTGAAAAATAAAGAAGAGGGGAGGAAAAGAAAAGAAAGGAAAAATAGAATAGAAGAAACGAAAATGAAAGAAAATAAGATAAAACAATCAAGAAAGAAAGAAAAAAAAAAAGAAGAATAAAAAAGAAAGATGAGAAAATAAATAAAAGGAGAAAGAAAAAAAACTATATATCAACTGAACCCATCTAAAAGATAAACTACAAAAAAAAATGCAATTTTCATGCTTAGAGGAGAATATAATAAGTATCACGAATGAAAACAAGGTGGAAACTCGTAAAGTCAGAAAAAGTTATACGAACGAGCGAACTATCAAATAGATGTGAAATCTTAACGCCAAAGAAGTTATCAAAGAAGATAATTCAGGGTACAAAGAATATGAAAATATAGAGAAAGAAAGAAAAATATTCTACAGGCAGAATAAACTTTAAAACAGTTCATAGAGAACGTGGAAAGAACAGATTGAAAGTCCCACCTCTGGGTATAACACTAAATTGTATCAGGTAAGAGGCTCTAGTTGCGGAGCTCTAGGGAGTATGGAGTACCCCTTCATTTGCATTAATCCATATCCACTCTTAAAAGGAGTGGAAGTACTTTTTAGAGTTATATCTATCTTATCGGCATTGCAATCTCAGAAGACTATATAATTCTAATGTCCCTGAAGTTACAGCGCTTCTTATGACTGAAGTCCAATCTTCAAAAAACAGCCTCGACCACAGATGTGAAGGATGACCCTGCAATCTTAAACAGAGTGGAATCACTTCTTAGGGTTATATCTATATCTGTCAGAAAATTATTAGTATTGGATAGAAATACATAATTGTAGACTTATTACTTCACTAACATCGACATGTAATTTATAAACACATTTAAGCCAAACAAATTTACTCATTCTTGACCAAGAATATATTCTTCGTCTCCGGGAGAAATTTTGAGAGGACAAACAAAAAATAGCAGCACAAAATATCGTAATCATTGTATCGTATGGATAGAATAGCGCAAATTTGATTTTGACCTTCAGTCATGGAAGAAAATTCCCTTTCAACTTAATAGGACAAAAGGAGGTGCAAATCTTCATCTCCTAGTAATAATATAAAAGTATTTGGCAAAATTAAATTATTATCTAGATTTTCTAAGGTTATTCCTTATCTCCCACCTTGTCCACTTATATATTTATACTCCCAGAAAAAAATACTTAATATATATTCTTTCTGTTCCTTCGGTTCCATCATATTTGCAAACTATTCATAGGCGGCTACTCTAGTGCATTGTTTAACAAGCTTATCCCACAGAACAATCAAATCGTGTACTGAGTTCAATTCTTACAAAGTGTTCCTCACACACCTTAATGTTATATGCCAGAAAAATCAAAGCTCTATAAATCACTGTGTTGCATTATTTATACACTCCTGAATTATATATATGTGCGTGTTTGAAAGTGTATAAATTATGTAATACATAGATCCAAACATACACACATACCTATCTATTCATCTCTCTCTCTCTCTCTCTCTCTCTCTCACACAACACACACACACACACACACACACACACATATATATATATATATATATATATATATATTTATATAATATATATAGATAGATAGATAGATAGAATAGATAGATAGATATGTTGTGTGGTGCGCGTGTGTCTGTCATTTTCTTTATTCTTATCTAAATTATTATGTGTGTGTGCGTTTTTGAAAATGTATAAAATAATGCAAACACATTTATCTATCTACCTATGACACTGTCTCTAATATATATTATATATATATATATATATATATATAATATATATATATATATGTATGGGGGTGTTTGTAATTCGCATTTACTTTATTTTGTCATCATGATGTTCATCATCGCTGTCTTCTAAAGATGACGCAGAAGACGCTGCTACAGCAGTAACGATGGCAACAGCAGAGAAAAATGCAAGCAAGACAGACTTGAAATTACTGGGAGCGAGTTAAAAAAAAACGAGGAATTAAACATGTAAGAAGAAAAAAAGAATGAATCAAAAAAGGTTACACTGACATATGAAAAGTCAAAAGCTGTCGAAGAGAAAAAAGAAAAATAAAGCAAATTAAGTGAAGCAAAACAAAAGAAGAAAGAAAGATAAAAGAGAGAAAGAATAAAGAAAGATAAAAGAAAGTTCACTCGTCAAAGGGAACCAAGAAAAAAAAAGTAAAGAAAAAAGAATGAAAGTTGAAAAGAATAGAAAAAAGCAAATAACATGACGGGAAACGAAAGAAAGAAAGGAAGATAGAAAGAAAGATTGTTCATTAAAGGAAACAAAAGAACAAAAAAAAAAAGAAGAAAATTAAGAAAGAGATGAAGACAAAAAAATTTTCGAAAGTGAAAAACAGATAGAAATAAAAGAACAAAGAAAATATCATGAAGAGCAAGGAAGAAAAAAGAAAGAAAGAAGTAAAACAAGAAAGAAAGAAAGAATAATGAAATGGAAATGAAGAGAAAGAATACTATTCAAAAGAAAAAAGGGGAAAGAGAAGGAGGAGAGAGGAAAAATTGAATATCGTGAAGAGCAAAAAGAAAAAAAGAAAAAAAAAAAGAAAAGTAAAACAAGAAAGAAAGAAGAAAAGATAATGAAATTAAATGAAGAGGAATACTCTTCAAAAGAAAAAGGAAAAGAAAAAAGAAATAAAGAAAGAGAGGAAGAAAAAATTGAATATCGTGAAGAGCAAAAAGAAAAAAAAAGGAAAAAAAGAAAAGAAAAAGAAAGAAGTAAAACAAGAAAGAAAGAAGAAAATAATAATGGAAATGAAAGAGAAAGAATACTCTTCAAAAGAAAAAAAAGGAAAGAGAAAGAAAGAAAGAAAGAAAGAGAGGAAGAAAAATTGAAAACTCAAAGGAAAATAAAATAAAATGAGAAATAAATAAAAAAAGGAAATATCGTGAAGGGAGAAAAGAAAAGGAAGGAATAATGAAGAAAAAAAGGAATGCAATCAAAAATTTGTAAAGCTTGTAAAAGAAAGAAAAGAGAAGGTAAAAGAAAAATGTGTGAAGTCAAAAGAAAGAAAGAAAATAAGAACAAAGAAATGTAATAAAAATATGAAAAAATAGAAAATTTCTGAAAAAAAAAAAAAAAAAACAACGGAATAAAAAAGAAGTAATTATTGAAAGAGAAGAGAAGAAAATTGGAAAGTAATTTGTAAAATACTGAAAATGAAAGTGAAAATACAGATTGGGGAAGTGCATTATAAAATAAATGAAAATTCTTTTAATGAAATGAAGTAAAATATCAATTATTTTAAATTAGTCAATGTTTTGACTTTAAGGAAGAAAGAAAATGAAATATAATAGAGATTATGTGCCTCTCTTAGAAAACTGCATCACCACCAACGTCACATTTACCTTAGGTATTTACGTTGTTTTCCCAATGGTTATTAAACAACCACAATTATTTAATCTTAACATCTTCTTCATTAACAACGTTTCTATTAAGATCACCTGAGATATATTTTCCTCAAAACAGCACATATCATTAATGTGTTTAAAACCTTTCAATGTATGTTATATATAACTAGCAAAATAAAAAAACACCCTCCGTGCGTTGTAAAAAATATATTTTTGAAACATATTGCCTGAGGGGTGGGAGGTAAAAATTCAATGTCAGCGAGTTTGTACCCTAAGTAAGTAAAATCATCAAATTCATTAAAGGATTAAAACAATTTGAAATGTAAACTTTAAATATGTATTAAAATAAAATAAACTATATATAGATATATAATACCAGTCATGTATTTATTAAAACTTGTTTTAAAAAAACAATGAGGACTATCTAATGTTGCATGTTCAGATTTTAAGTGTATTTATTCTATGTTATGACGATTTTGGGTAATGTGACGTAAGCAGTGACGTAATTTTTGTTACAGACAAAAACCGGAAGCGAATCTACATTATTAGATTAAAATTTAGATGTTTTCATAGTGGATAGTATTAATTTGCATACCAGTTTTATTGGTTTCTAATATTATTGTTTCATTCTCAAACGTATTAAAAGGAATCCTATGTATAATTTTATGTTGAAAACAATTAGAGTAAAGTAAAAATAAGTAGAATCTTTTTTGTGTTCTTATTTAATTTCATTAGTCTCCCTAATTCAGTATGAATTTTAACTATATTTAAACGTGAATACTTGTGCCTGGACAACGCTTATATTTGTTAGTAAATCTAATGACTAATATGATCAAGTGAATGTAAGAAAAACAGATAAATAAAATAGAGTAAAGAAATAATTAAATGGTATATAATATAACTAAATTGTAGTAAGCATAAAGAAATATAATAATAATTTAATGAGATATAATTAATAAGTAAGATTTGGTATATTTGTGTGTAACTGAAACTAAGTCACTACTTACGTCACATTTCCCAAAATTGTCAATCCATAAAATAAAGAACAACCTTGTTTGAATTAATTTGAATTTAAATGCGAGAAACTTGATTTCATTAGAAAGTAAACATTTGAACTATTATGTCTATTATTTTAAAAAAATGAGATTTCAAAGATCCGTTTACATTTTTACGAAAGAGCGTGGCAAAATCCCTTTACGTACATTTGGACGTCGATAAAGTCGAGATAAGATTTTTTTTTATTTTTTTTTTTACACTGAAGTTAAAAATATTCATTCAATTCTATAAAACTTTGTAGAATTGAAGATCTGAATGTATAAAAAAAATCCTTGTCTTATGTCCTAGAACAAAACAAACCTCCACCCATTTAGGCAATATATTTCAAAAATATTTTTTACACTGCTCGGAGGATAGTTTTTTTTTTCGGGGGGGGGGGGGGGGCTAATAATAATAATTAAATGAGACATAGCATAAATAAACTGTAGTAAACGAAAGAAAGGAAATTAAAAGAATTATGATTAAAATCAAAGAGACACCGAGAAATAAATTTAAAAAGAGAATTCTCAAAGGAAAATGGGTTGGTTGGTTGTTTTACGGTAGATCAACCCTTTTCGGGTTATGTAATGCTGAATTGTTTTTCGATAAACTGAGACAACATGTGGCTTACAGTACCTGCTGTGGCTTAAATGGTCACTCATCTATGAATTGAACTCAGAAAATAAGAATTGTGGAAAGAAGAGCAAGATATCATAGAACGAAAAATGAGAACATTTTTTTCTGAATTACAAGAAAAGAAAAAGAGGAAAAAGAAAAAAAGAAAAAGAAAAAAGGAAAAAAGAAAAGGAAAAGAAAAGGAAAAGAAAAGAAAAAAAAAAAAAGAAAGAAAAAAAAAGAAAAAGAAAAGAAAAAAGAAAAAAGAAAAAAAAAAGAGAAAAAAGAAAAAAAAAAAAGAAAAAAGAAAAAAAGAAAGAGAAAAAGAAAAAAGATGCGAAAAAGAAACGAAAATAAAATAAGAAAGGGAAGAAAGAAAAGAAAAGAAAAGAAAGAAGAAAGGGGTTAACAATAGGAAATAAAACATGAATAAAAAAGAGGAAGAAGCATCAGTAAGGATGAAAAAGATGATAGGAAGATGAGGACTATGAAGAATACGAAGAAGAATACGAAGAGAAGAAGACGAAGAAGAAGAATCCGAGGAATGAAGAATTAATACGAATACGAATACGAATACGAAGAGAAGAAGAAGAAGAAGAAGAAGAAGAAGAAGAAGAAGAAGAAGAAGAAGAAGAAGAAGAAGAAGAAGAAGAAGAAGAATGTCAGTGGCAAGTAAGAAAAAACTAAAAAGGTCGAAGGGTACGAGTAAGAACCAAAAAGTGAAGAGGAAGAAGAAAAAAAGTAAGAGGTGAAAGGAGGATGGGCTGTAAGGCGACTTTGGGTGAAGAAGTCAAAGATGAAGAGAAGAAGAAAAAGATTTAAAAGAGATAGAAGGAGATTACGATAAAGAAGTAGTAGCAGGTGGTGGTGTTGGTTGCAGAAGCAAAGGTTAGGTGGCCAGAGAGAGAGAGAGAGAGAGAGAGAGAGAGAGAGAGAGAGAGAGAGAAATTTTCTACAAAGTAAAGTAAAATATATAAGAAGAAAAAAGGCAAAAGATTGAAGATCCGCCCCCCCCCTTTTTTTTTTAAGAAAAGTTTAAAAAAAGGCATAGATAAACAAGAGGTGACATGGTGCAGGTCAGTGTTGCGCGCACCTGGTCACACGGCTTAGCTGATGCGAGCACTTCCAAAAATGAAGCAAAAAAAAAAAAAATTACCGATTGTGGCTCGGTATCAATGGGCGATGAATAGGCAGTCATTAGACTATTGACGAGACATAGAGCTTGTTCAAAATGATACCTCAGTAGATTTGATTCGTGCCAGTATTGCACAGCCGCCATTAAACGCACACTCATTGAGGAACCAGTATGGACTCTCACACACACGAATGCGCATGCTCAAAGCTATCGGCCAGTATTTTTCTCCTTAAACGAGCAAGCGTGTAGATTTTTGAATAGAGAGATGTATTCACACTCGGCTACAAGTAGACACGCAATAAAAAATAAATACACAAATAAACACGTGTTCTTTCCATACAAGGAACACGCACAGAAATAAACATCTAAAACCATTATATATATATATATATATATATATATATATATATATATATATATATATATATATATGAGGGAGAGAGAGCCTGTGTGTGTATGCGGTTGTAAACATACACAATTATATATATATATATATATATATATATATATAGAGAGAGAGAGAGAGAGGGAGAAAAAGAGAGAGGAAGAGAGAGAGAAATGATGAGTGAGAGAGAGACTGTGTGTATGTGGTTGTAAACACACACATTTATATATGATTATTTATATACATATATATACACACACGCATATATATAATATATATATATATATAATATATATATATATATATATATATATATATCTTTCTCTAAAAGCAAGCATATATAAAATGTATATGTAAATTCGACTATATATATATATATATATATATATATATATATATATATCGTAGGTTTGTGTATGAGTGCAGGCGGGTGTACACACACACATTTATATATGCGAGTTTATATATAGATTTCATATAAGCTTGCCATTAGAGAATGCATACGTAAAATGTACATCAAAAAGATAAATAAAGTATTCAGTGTAGTGCAGAGGTTAGCAGGCTGCTTTTCCAAACTATTGACAGTGTATATTTTCCTTAAGAGGCGCTCCCCAATATTTGGCCTTGAGTAAAAGGTTATCTTTATTCAACAAGTACACATTTAAAAAAAATGCAGTACTATACTGGTTAGGGATGTAGTTTAATCAAGCTTCAATAGCATGATCTGTGGATATACCACAGTATGATAATTTAATTATTACAACGTTTGATATGTTTACTAAAGAGCTATTGTTAAATATTTCAATATGTAAAAAGTACAATAATATTGATTTAACTCATTCGCATTCTTTCTTAAAATTGAGGGTGGTGACATATTTACCTTGATTTACCGATAAAAATCTGGAGAAGTTTTAAACATCTACATTAATTTTCCGACCAAAAAGTAACAAAAATACGACTCGGAAAAATATTTAAGTTGGGCCGGAAATTTGCCTGGCGCTAGCTCGCTATAACATAACCTAAATTATGGTAAGGCGCTGGTACGACATAAGATCAAAATTACCAACATATATACCGTAATTTACAACCTGTTAAACCCCGCTTGAGAAATTGACCTTGTGTTACATCCTACTCGGACGTAGGGGTTGGCATATATCAAATTGTTTTTAAAATATTTTTTCAGGTTTGTCTTCAAATTTGGGTTCATGTTTACTTCAAACTAAATGCAGTATTGAAAGGGTTAACTTAATCTTCTGCCGCTGCTTGTATTTCCAGTGTGACAAATTATTTGGAATGGTGATCTTGCGACAGTGAACGTCCGATTCATAGTTGAGTAACATCAACGGTGACAGGTAATCACCCTTCGTGATGTTCGTATTTGATGTCATATTTGAGGTGCCGGGTTAGCTCAGTCGGTAGAGCGTTCGGCTAGAACCACAAGGTTCCTAGTTCGATACCGGTCCTCCACCATCTCAGCGTATGAGTAACACAGGACCTGTGCGGTAAAGTAAGGAGCTGATGGTAGGTGTGGCGCTCCACCTCAGACGCCAAAACAATCTCTTTGGTCTAGCGCTATTGAAAAGGGATAGACTCCCTCGCTGAATGGCTGATACCGACTTTAGGCCGCCCCGACGACTTTACTTTTTTTTTTTACGCATATACTCACAACTCAACAGAGACTGATTTATGAAGTACACCTAATTATCGATCATTTACAGAGCAAACCACAAAAAGTATACATATGCTTGAATGAATATATATATATATATATATATATATATATATATATATATATATATATATATATATATATACACTGACAGTATTAAAAAAATTCCGGTTTTATAGTTTGTAATTACACAATACAAACTTGCCTGGAGAAAAAATATATAAAAAATAACAAACCATATGCCTCTCCGGAAAGAAAACATCAGATGGTACTATAAAGATGTCTAAAAGAAAAATGCTGTAAGATTTGCCTGAGTTAAATATGCTAAAGTGCTCAATACAACAAGTAGAGCTAATAAATAATAGAGTAAGCCTAATTAGTCAGGGAATATCTGCCTAGGTTTCTCCTAACGGATTATCAGAATTATCCTGAGTTATGAGAAATAGGATAAACCTAAGTAGACATTCTGACTCATTGGGCTTACTCTATTATATATATATGAGAAAAAGAGGAAATTAATTTGATAGTATGTGGAAAAAGGTAGACAAGCACGGGATATTGTAGAAAATGGATGTTTATTGTAGGTAGTTATGTCGACGTTGTAACGTTTTGGTCTGTTAGACCTTCTTCAGAACTTTAGGATTGAGTACTTGCTTCAATGATGAACATTTTCATACTGGTGAATTAGGAGGTCGTGAATAAGGGGAGGGGTGGTGGGTTGTTAGTGTCAGAAGAGGTTGGTAGTAGATTTTCGTTTTCTCTCAAATAGGGAGTGTACCAAAGTGGATTCTGATAGTAGTGCCACAGGCAAGAAAGGCAAGGAAAAGGATATGCTACACAGAAACATAATAAGAAAGAGAGTAGGCGAAAAAGAGAGCGGAGCTAAGTGCGCGGAAGGGATAACACTAATTTTTTTTCAATCGAACATGATGAAAATATGAAATTAGAGACAAAGAGTTAAATAGATATACTTTTTACGTATTGAACTATAATTGCAATTGCTCTTAAGTTAACATATCAAACGTTGTAATAATTAGATTTCCATACTGTGGTATATCCACAGGTCCTGCTAGTTTTCACTAATCCGCTAAACATAGCAGATATTGCAGCTTGCATTTTCCAGGAAAGTCTTACCTAAAACATCACACCATTTTAGCCGGCTTCCTTTCGCCGTATTCAATATTGTTTGCCTTACGTACTCAGGATAACAAAACACGCTTAACTTTTTGTCGAAATCTAATGATAGAGATTCGGTATCTAATTTGTCTGTAACTGATACTACGTCACTGCTCCGTCAAAATATCTAAAATCGTCAATATATAGAATAAAAAACACCTCTTTAATCAGTTTTAAAATTATTTTTTACTCTCGCTTATTTTATTCAGTTACGTAGCTGAACTAAAAAGTTTACAAACAAATAAACACCTACGATTTTGAGGAAAATTTATGCGTAAAATATTCAAAATAATCTAATTAATAATTTATACATTCATTCAACATTTTATCTAAGGGGTAGAGAACTAAGTTTCCATTTCAAATTGGATTATTTTTTTTTACTCCTTTGATAAATTTGATGATCTTACTTACTTTATGATACAACCCTCTAACATTGAATTTTTAATTCCTGCCCACCTTTGGCAATATTTTGTAAGGATTCATTTTTATACCGCACGGAGGAAGCTTTTTTTGCTAGTTATATTAAAGAAATACGCATTGGTTTGCATGGCTATACATCTTCATATGGAATACGGACTGATGTAATATGATTTGTGACTTAATATATTTTAACAAATTCTGTTTGCATTTTGGCTGGAAAATCTCTGGTCATTTCTATGAGGGATACGTCATGGCCGCCCAATGACAGATTGCCCGATATGTGAATTTATAACTTTACAAGTGTCTTACGTGATCTCAAACAGTAACATCCAATGGGAAAGAGTGGCAAGGTTTTGATTCATACGTTTCCTGAAGGACATTACGTCTAACTGGACACAAACCATCACAGCCGATGTGAGAATGTGAAGGGGGATGTTGATTTTTGTATTTCTCAAAGGGTTTAGGGACTAAGTGCAACTCAAATATATTCATCCGATCGGACATAGCATATGGACAGGCCGCGGCTTGATGATATTTCCTCCTGGTCACTCAGCACTTACTTCAATCAAAGAAACCAGTCTTTTTTTTGGGGGGGTGGGGGGGCACGGTCTCAGCTTGTTTTCTGAACATAACACATTGGGTTTGTACTATCTTATAGTATTTGTTGTTTTTTTTTTAAAACTATTGTCCTCATCCTTATTGTTATATACACAACGTTTCGGCCGATGTTCTTTCCGGCCTTCTTACTTGCTCAGGAAGCGCAGTGGTCTACTGGATAGAGTCATTGGAAATGAACTAGTCGACCTGACTCCAAGTCCTGGACGAAGCCACAGTTCACAAAATTGCTAATACCCTCGGGAAAGGTATGAATCCAATTATTCTCCTTCCAGCTATGGATAAATAGTAGGGCAGACCGGGCTCTTTATCCTAAGTTAAGCAACCAGTCTAGGAGAAGGAAAACTGAATTCAAACCTGTTCACTACTAGAATAGAACTACTTAGTGATCTATTTCAAATTTTTTTTCAATATTTGTTCGACCGTTATCATCTTGCATCACCCTCTGGATAAAAATGAGACCGTCCAAATCGACTAAGAGGATGTGAAAAAATGTAAATCTTAATTATCTAGTATCGCGTATCTGCCCAATACTTATTTCTTATGAGTGTCGTCACTTCAGTTAAAAAATGGACCATTCCGTTTCTATTATTGAGAAAGAAAGGAAATGTATATGTTAAACTGAAAAAATATAAGAAAGAAAAAAAAGAAAGGGGAATGATAGAGAGAGAGAGAGGCTGTTGTATAGGATTAACTACCACCCCTCTAAACCATAACAGAATGGTTGCGTCTGTCTTATAAACAGCTGTTAGACAGACGTGACAAGGAGTTGGTATATATATATGAATTCCTGATCGAATAAATATAGTATTAAAAGTATTTAACTTTGCTTCTTATTCACTTTACATATCTCCTACTTCTCTTTGTGTGTGAATAATTGACCACCTCATCCACGAGACAAAAGTGGGTTAGTTCGGGGAAGCGATAACGCTAATCTGTTTCAATAGAATATAAGGAAACGACGAAAAGAAGGAATGAAAGAAAAATTGGTGAGAAAGAGTTAAATCAAGATTATCATACTTTTTACATATGGATTTGTTTTTGAAATAGATTTTAATAAACGTATCAAACGTTGAAATAATTATCATTCTGTAGTATATCCACAAGTCCTTCTAGTTTATGTAGCATTACAAATCCGAATAAAAACATGAGGAAACACGTCAATACACGTCTTTACTGGCTCAGTTAGGTCGAGAGTGAAATCTTCAACCATTTCAGACAAAGAATATTTAAGAACAGTCATTGGGACAAGATTGAAACAAGGGCATCTGTGGAGTTCGAACTCGTCACGCGTATTATTGACCAACCACAATAGCTTGCTAATTATGCCAGCTCGACAAAAACCTTTGATAATGATGCAACTGATTTTTGAGGGTTGTGTCCTTTTTAAAATACGCTCAATAAACAAATACAATGACTTGTATTAGATTGATGCAAACTTTCTTAATGATATGTTCTACTCTATGAAAGAGAAAACTTAGAGGAGTGAATGGGTGAGAATATGGTTAAATCCCTTCCCCATAATTACAGGGGATCTGTAAAAGCAACAATCATTTGCATGATCCAATAAAATTTACAATGACAATATTAAAAGTACTATTACACTGTAGAACAATTTTGGACATAATTTCTATTGAGTTTGATTTTTCATTTGATTTAGAGTAATACTGATATGCTGATTTCAAAACTGTCTGAAGTTTAAGGAACGCAGTATATATATATATATATATATATATATATATATATATATATATATATATATTATTGCTTGAAGGCAAATGCATGTATCGCATAAATTCGATACTTTATAGAAAATAAACTTGACAATATGGCCTCTGACTATGCCTGCTGAGGTCCCGGTTTCGATTTCTGTCGGAGGGAAATCATATGTATACATCACTGATGAGACTTAATAAAGTCGATACAGTCTGTACGATGTTCTACACACCGAGCGGTCCTTTGCCGGGATTACACTTGTCATGTTTATTTTCTATAAAGTATCGATTTTTATGCGATACATGCATTGTAATTGCCTTCAAGCAAAAATATAAATAATATATATACTTTATTCAACAACGCTTCCAAAAAAAAAAAAATAAAAAATAAAATCTTATATATATATATATATATATATATATATATTATATATATATATATATATGTTGTGTGTGTGTGTGTGTGTGTTGTGTCTGTCTGTCTGTCTGTCTGTTATCACGACTGCTTGGTGACAGATTGTTGTGGCGAATCTTCTACTAGTTTTAATAACTCTGTTCATTAAAAAGTTGGATTAATCCATCAATGTATAAATATCAGCCTTGCTGTAATTCCCTGATTCGATCCACATACGACATATTCTGCATTCATGTCTTTAGACAACGGATCACGTTGCATTGTGTCAGTCTTCTCATTTTCTCTCCCGACTCATCGTCACCACTTTCTGCCACTTATTAAAAGGTCGAAATGTGCAGTAGTCAGGCCAATGTCTTCACTTAGAAGAAGAGAGAATCTTATGTTCGTTTAAGTCTTCTTTAACATCATCTTCACCAGGGGCTTCATCGTCTTTCTCCTTATGTTCTCCTTTATTATCTTTGCTTTCTTTTTCTTTCGTTCTTTATTTCTTCTGCACTTATTTTCTTTCTTTCCTTTTGTTTCATTCCGTAATCTTATTCTTCCAAAGTTGCCTCATCATCATTTTCTTCTTCTCATCCTCGTATCACATTAGTTATTCTTCTTCTTCTCATCCTCGTATCACATTAGTTATTCTTCTTCTTATCATCCTCGTATCACATTAGTTATTCTTCTTCTTCTCATTCTCGTATCACATTAGTTATTCTTCTTCTTATCATCCCCGTATCTCAATTTCTTCTTTTCTTCTTTCTTCTTCTTCTTCTTTCTTCTTCTTCTTCTTCTTCTCTTCTTCTTCTTCTTCTTCTTCATCCTCGTATCACATTAATTATTCTTCTTCTTCTTCCCATCCTCGTATCACATTAGTTATTCTTCATCTTCTTATCATCCTCGTATCACATTAGTTATCTTCTTCTTCTTATCATCCTCGTATCACATTAGTTATTTATCTTCTTCTTCTTATCATCCTCATATCACATTAGTTATTCTTCTTCTCCTTATCCAGTATCTCAAAAGTTATTCTTCTTCTTCCCATCCTCATATCACAAAGTTATTTTCTTCTTATTCGTAAAAAAGTTATTCTTTTCTTCCATCCTCGTATCACAAAAGTTATTCTTCTTCTTCCCATCCTCGTATCACAAAAATTCCCGCCTGTCGGCTGGGGCTGTAGAATACGCTGACTGCACCTCTGCAGAGGGGTAAGACCCCCCCAACGAGGCTACCTGTTTGCCGTGGGTGGCGACCCGTGATGCTTGAGGACGGGAACCTGGTGGCTGAGCAACCCTGCAACACTCCACTTTGGCCCTTACTGGGCTAGACGGGCGGTCGGAGAGGCCCGATCCGATCAACTCGGCTGGTCATGTCAGTCCTCTATCAGATTTTTTTTAAATCTGAATTGGAGGGCGATGGCTGTAGGGTCAATCATGCTGAAGAAAGACGTATGATCCCTTTCTGTCTCTGGGTGACTAGTTTTATCTTGGTAACGAAAACCCAGGAAGAGAAAAAAAAAATTTTTGTCCATCATCAGCATGAGTATACTGACTGTGTAGCCTTGGTATTTCTAGGCGAATGGGTTTTCCCCTAGAAATACCCCCAAATGGGGCTCCGAGGTGGGTGGGGAGCATAGTCAATGAAACTCATCAAAAATTATATGGCTTCTGAAAAAATAAAAACCCAAGTAAAAAGACCTCATTATGAGGTGGATTCGGATAATGATGAACCATATCCAAAGTTCATCATTTTGGAATCAAAAGAGGAGCGGCCTTTAACAGGACTATCTCCATTTATTATTGAAAAGAGTATCTCAGCAATAATTACACCAAAATCAGTAAAAAACTTAAAAGATGGAACCATCCTCATAGAGGTGGCAGCAAAGAAGCAAGCTGAAATACTATTAAAACAAAAAAAAATCCATAATATAAACATAAAAGCCTACCCCACGAAAGGTTAAACACCTCTAGAGGGGTGATACGAAACGGAGAACTATCATCATGCTCTATAATGGAAATTAAAAATGAACTAAAAAAACAAAACGTAATAGATGTTAAAAGGATAACAATAAAAAAACAAAATGAAACAATTGAAACCAATACTTATATTTTGACATTTGATAACCCCAAACCCCCTTAGAAATAAAAATAGGCTATACTGTGACTAAAGTGGAAACATATATCCCTAACCCTAGAAGATGTCATAATTGCCAAAGATATGGACACCTGAAGGAGCACTGCACAAGAAAACAAGTGTGTGTTAAATGTGGAGAGCAGGAACCAGACCACACAGAGGAATCCTGTAAAAACAACCTAAACTGTAACAATTGCAAAGAGTATCACAGAGCGGACTCAAAATATTGCAAAATCTGGAAAAGGGAAAAGGAAATTATCAAAATGAAAATCACCAAAAACATCACCTTCCCTGAAGCAAGAAGGCTTATAGAAAATCCTTTCAACAAACCAACCTTCTCACAGGTCACCAGGACCCCCTCAAATCAAATAGAAAATGAAGCAAAAACCCAAATGAAAACAAAAAAATAGAAGAAGAACTAACAAACTTAATAAATGACCTGCAAGAACTAATCAAAACACTTAAAATTATTATACCCAATATAGAACTAACTCCAACTGACAAATCAAAAAATATCCCTTCAACCACTAACCAAAAAAATGAAACACTAACGATCAAAAGCAGAAATCGATCAATCTCAAGAACCAGAGAAAAAGAAGAAAAACAAAACCAACTCAACACACCCCTACAAAAACTAAAAACAAGTCCAGAAACATAGAAAGTATGGAAACAGAAATGGACTTGACACCAAAAATTGAAAATACGAAAATCAAATAAAATACCCCAAACCCAAACTCACACACAAAAGTAAACATTCATGACTAAATACCAAAATACCCACAAGATTATCCAATGGAACTGTCGGGGCTACAAGGCAAACTACAATGAACTCCAGCTATTAATAGCTGAACAAAACCCTACCATTATATGTCTCCAAGAAACATTCAAAAAAAGCAGTGATAAAACAAACATGAAAAATTATGAGCAATACGATTACATACACAACACAGGACTAAGAGCTTCGGGTGGTGTGTCAATCCTAATAAGGAAAAACATCCCCCAAAGCAAAATCAACATCAACACCCCTTACAAGCAATTGCAATTTCAGCAACTTTACACAAAACCACCACCATCTGCTCAATATACATCCCACCTCAAGACCCTATAAACGAAGAAGAGCTAAATAACTTAATAAATCAACTCCCTAAACCATACATATTGATGGGAGATTTCAATAGCCACAACATTTTGTGGGGAAGCAGGACAACAAACAGAAGAGGCCAAACCCTTGAAAAAATCATTAACAACAACAATTTATGCCTCCACAATCAGAAAACTCAGACCCACCTAAGCTCATCTTCAGGTACATTCTCTGCTATAGATCTGACCCTAAGCGACCCAGCAACCTTCCTAGAATATAACTGGAGGGTACATAAAGACCCCTGTGGCAGCGACCACTTCCCAATCATAATAGAAAATACTAAACTAGGAAAATCTGAACCACAAAAAATTTCAAAAACCCCACGATGGAACTTCAAAAAAGCAAACTGGCAAGCCTACCAAAAACTATGCCTTGACACACTAATCCCAGAAACAAATACAAACCAAGAAGAACCTATTATACATTTTACAAACTCCCTCATAACTATAGCAAACAAAACCATACCTAAAACTGTAACATCCCTAAAACATAACAAACCCTGGTTTTCAGAGGAATGCAAAACAATGATAAAAAAACGCCAAGCAATCCTCAAAAAATTCAAAATCAACCCGACATCAGAAAACCTAGACAAGTATAGACAACAAAGAGCTAAAACTAGACGCACAATCAAAGAAGCAAAAAGGTCTTCATGGAGAAACTTCACCACAAAAATGAACTCCAATACTAACCCCAAAACAATTTGGAACTTTATAAAAAAAATATCTAATAAAACTATCCACACTCCGATAAGTCATCTCTCCCAAGGAAACATAAAAGCCTTGAGTGAAAAGCAAATAGCCAATTTGATGGCAGAAAACTTCGCTCAAGCATCATCTACAAAAAATATTCCAACAAATTTAACTCGATCAGAATCAAAGAAGAAAAGAACAAAATAAAATTCACCTCTGACAACACTGAATGCTATAACCAACCCTTCACCCTAGATGAACTCCAAAATTCTTTATCTAAATCTAATAACTCAGCCACCGGACCAGATGAAATCCATTACAAACTTCTAAAAGAATTACCCACTATTTCCTTAAAATACCTCTTAAACATATATAATAATATTTGGATCTCAGGCAACATCCCTACTTTATGGAAGCAAGCCACAATAATTCCCATCCTCAAAAAACAAAAGGACCCCACAAATCCCACCAGTTATAGACCTATAGCCCTAACTAGCTGTACATGTAAAACTTTGGAAAGGATAATCAATCAAAGATTGATATGGTTCCTTGAATCAAACCAACTGCTCTCAAACCTACAAACAGGCTTTAGAACCAAAAGAAGCACTATAGACCAATTAATCCATATAGAAACCCTTATCCGAGAAGCATTTCTAAAAAAGGAACACCTAGTGGCAGTCTTTTTTGACTTAGAAAAGGCCTACGACACAACATGGCCATATGGAATACTAAAAGACCTAAGGGACTTTGGATTACGGGGCAGGCTTCCCGGTTTTATCAAACATTTCCTGGAAGGTCGGACCTTCAAAACAAAAATAAATAACACATACTCTGATCCGAGACCACAAGAGGTAGGAGTCCCCCAGGGCAGTATCTTGTCGGTAACCCTTTTCATGATAAAAATAAATAGCATAACATCCTGTCTTCCTCCAGAAATCAAAGGGTCATTATATGTAGACGACTTCCTCATCTGCTACAGCTCAAAAAATATGATCACCATTGAAAGAAAAATGCAACAATGCATCAATAGGATACAAAAATGGACAACAGAAAATGGATTCACAATTTCAAATAATAAAACAAAATGCATGCACTTCTGTCAAATCCACAAAATGCACAACCACCCTAACCTAACATTGAATAACACTGAAATACCAATAACAGATGAACATAAATTCCTTGGTCTTATCTTTGACCCCAAATTATCCTTCATCCCACATATAAAAAAGTTAAGAATAAAATGCAATCAAGCCATCCAACTATTGAGAGCCATAGCCCACACAGACTGGGGTGCTGATAGAAAGACCCTCATCAAAATATATAGAACCTTAATAAGATCAAAACTTGATTATGGCTGCTTCATATATGGAGCAGCCAGAAAATCCTACCTACAGCGACTGGAAACCATACACCATCAAGGACTCCGCCTCACATTAGGAGCCTTTACTACTTCTCCAAAGGAAAGTCTGTACACTGAAGCAAATGAACCCCCTCTCTATTTAAGAAGACAAAAATTAGCACTACAATACTACATCAAACTCATCTCCTGTCCCCAAAATCCTGCTTATGACTGCACCACCAAAACAAAATACAAAGACTTGTACCAAAATAACTCAAAAAAAATCAGACCCTTTAACTTAAGAATAAGTGATCTCCTCAATGAAATCAAAATCAACACCAATATAGTACACCATACCATACTCTCCAACACGGCACCATGGACCATAAAGCAACCAGCTATAAACTTAGAACTGACTAAATTACCTAAAACAAAAACACACCCTATCACTTACCAAGAGAAATTCATTAAAATACAAAATAAGTACCCAGATCATCATCACATCTATACAGATGGATCCAAACAAGGAAAAAAAGTTGGTTGTGCCGCTATTTCTCAAAAACAAGAATCCTTAAAACGCCTACCAAATGAAGCCTCAATCTACAGTGCAGAAACTACAGCCATTGATCTAGCTATGAATATCATAGCAAATCACAAAGCTTCCAAATTTATTATATGCACGGACTCTAAATCAGTCCTATTAGCACTACATAACAAAAACACATCATCTCCTCTGATCACGAAGCTCCTAAACAAACTAAACACCCTCTCTGAAAATAATAACATTATATTCTTCTGGATACCAAGTCACATTGGTATCCAAGGAAATGAAAAGGCAGACAAAGCCGCAAGAAAGGCACTTCAGACACATATGAGCAAATCTAAAATCCCATATACAGATCTGAAACCAACCATAAACAAATTTATATTAGACAAATGGCAGAAATCATGGGACAATCTGACTCAAAACAAGCTCCACGAAATACAAGAAGTTATTGGAGAGTGGCCGACGGGCCACAGAAGTATTAGAAGAGAAGAAGTAATACTCGCCAGATTGCGTATTGGGCACACCCACATTACCCATTCGTACCTGTTAAAAGGGGAGGGTGCCCCAGTGTGCCCAACATGCAAAGTACAACTTACAACCAAGCATATCCTTCTAAATTGTAACAGACTTAAACATATCCGCGCAAATTACTATCAAGCTAGAAACCTGAAAGACATCTTCAAGAATACA
>CM042141.1:48742526-48760026 GCA_023376005.1 Doryteuthis pealeii | reverse complement strand
ATAATATACAGGAGATGTGATCGCAAATATTCACCTAAAAATCGTTTCTGTGAAACTCCCTGTTCTTAATAGATAAGATTTATTACTTGGAACAGATTTATTATTGAAAACTTGAGATGTTTCTTCTACAATTTGGTATGAAGAGTATTGTAATGATATTACTAACTTGGAGAAAGTTTAGATAGTACCTAATATCTACGTGTGAGTTCAATCTTATATATATATATATATATATATATATATATATATATATATATATATATAAGGTGGCTTACCGGTGAATATGGGCACGATGTTTGGAGGTGCACAAAATCCAGGGGTTAAGTCAGCGACATAACAAATACAAAGTGCTCAATACAAAGTAGAGCAAATTTATTAAAGAATGGATACAATAGAAACCTACTCAAGTTTCACCATTATGATCTTCAGGTTAAATCCACTGAATTAATCGAGGTACCGATTAATTGCAGCCGATTACACGTGTATTCATTGAATAAGATGTTACCTTATGAGGGAACGCTTGTTTTTGAATTTTTCACCGGAAGTTGTTTTTTCGTGAGTATTAAAATGTAAACAAAAGATGCGAATCGATTTGTGGGTATTTATTTTACTATGGTTGTTAATAATAATATAATAATAATATTATATATAATATATATATATATATATATATATATATGTGTGTGTGTGTGTGTGTGTGTGTGTGTGTGTGTGTGTAGTAACTCATCCACACAGTCATGCTTCGATATATCATGTCTCTTCACTGCGGGTAGACTTAGCAAAGTTTCTCCAGCTGGAATCAAGACTCGACCAATTTTTAATGTGTCAGAGTCTCTAACCACGACCCCACTAGCGGAAGAGAAATTTGCTGATAAATATGTACGTATGTAAAGACAGCCGGACAGAACTATCCATTTTTTAAAGCGGTGCCTTGCTTAATCAGCAACCGTCAGTGAATTTCCCTTTCAGAAAGCTCAAACTACCTGAGGTAGGGAGCATATCTCTAGTCATCAACAGTCTTATTTCGATATATATATATATATATATATATATATAGAGAGAGAGAGAGAGAGAGAGAGAGAGAGAGAGGGGGGGAGAAAGAGAGAGAGGGAGAAAGAGAGAGAGAGGGGAGAGAGAAAGGGAGAGGTGAGAAAGAAAGAGAGATAAAGAGAGAAAGAAGAGAAAGAAGAAAGAAGAGAGATAAAGAGAGAGAGATAAAGAGAGAAGAGAGAGAGAGAAGAGAGAGGGATAAAGAAGAGAGAGAGAGAGAGAGAGAGAGAGAGAGAGAGAGAAACAGAGAGAGAGAAAAAGAGAGAAAAGAGAGAGAGAAATAGAGAGAGAAAAAGAAAGAGAGAAAAAGAGAGAGAAAAAGAGAGAGAAAAAGAGAGAGAAGAGAGAAAGAGAGAGAGATAATGCCAGTGAGGAAGAGAGATATAATTGGATGTGGGTGTCAGAATACATAAACAGATTAATATATTAGACTTAATAAACGATATCCCATGATCATGAATGTTTGTCCTAAAAGTTCCATTTTGCTTAGGGGGACAATTATTGGGCTTTGTCGTAATGTTTTATGCTGGAGACATTGCAACTATCTACATATCAGTGATGATCCATTCGATCAGATATTTGGTAAATGTATGTTATTCTGAAGAAAGGAAAAACAAATTGCAGAAAAAAGGCAGAAGCAAGATTGTAATGCGCCAATATTTTAGAACAAAGATAAATAATTGTATTTTTCAAGAGATTTTAGTTCTCAAAAAAAAAAAAAAAAATATATATATATAATATATATATATATATATAAAAGAAAAAATTATTTTTTTACAATTACAACTAAATCATAATACAATAATTTTCAAGAAAGTAATTAAATTCAAATTTCCCCATGAAATTCTTATGAAGAATTGTGAAGACGTCCACAAATTGATTGATATTTAATCAGAAAAAAAAATCAAAAACTATCTTTTTTTAAACTTTTCCTTATTATGAATATATTGAAGTTTATGCATGATTTTAATGATCAATGCCATCTCTTTTCTGGGTTATAAGTTGACAAAAACAGATGTGACTCATTTATATATGTTTATATCTACATCCAAATTCTAATCATATTAGCCTGTTCTACATAAGGATTTTTGCAATTCCCGTTTATCCAGCCCCGAATTACGAGATTTATTGAGCTCAAATTTATTGTTTCGAAAAAAAAATCTATTTAATAATTTAAATAAGAAACCCACGTGCTTGCCTTAAAAACATGTATGTGAAACATTTATATTTTCTAGGTTTAGTTACTGACCATTAGTACTTAGGAAAAGTAAGTTGAATAGGTATAATAAAAGATGTCCAACATTTAAATCGTATGAACTATTCCTTGAATTTTCTGTCATGAAAACGTATTTATTAATGCTATTGAACCTGTCAGATGAAAATGAATTAGCATAATTTTCATTATTTTGTTATATTCTGATTTTATTTACAATAGTGCGTGTGCATTTGAAATTTTGAAATACACATACTCACATGCAAACTCTCACACACAAACATGTGCGTTTATGCGTTATATATATGGCAGCTTTCTGGATGATATAGATAATAATGAATATACATATATGGGTGTATCTCCCTCTCTCTCTCTCTCTCTCTCTCTCTATATATATATATATATATTATATATATATATATATAATATATAATGTCATATATTAATTAGTTATTTATTCTCTATTTGGTTTATTGAACATTCTGTGTGAGTGAGTGAGTGAGTGTGTGTGTGAGTGAGTGAGTGAGTGAGAGTGTGAGTGAGTGAGGTGAGTGAGTAAGTGTGAGTGAGTGAGTGAGTGTGAGTGAGTGAGTGAGTGAGTGTGAGTGAGTGAGTGTGAGTGAGTGAGTGAGTGAGTTCACGCTTCTTTGCACGATTTAACATAAATGTATATATATATTTGTACGTATGTTATATATATATATTATATGAATTAGATATACATTCTTTCTCACCTATATTGAGCCTTCTTTATATACATGTGTGCTGTGGGTGTTTTCGTGTGTATGCATGTGCGTATTTGTGTGCAGACATATTTGCATGATTGCGTGCATGCGTATGTGTGTGTAAGGCTTATATACTGATAATAGCACGCATACATAACATCAAGAAAAAAAAACTTAAAATGATTATGTCTGGAGGAGGAGATTAGAATATCGCCTGACGCATGCGCCCAATAAAGTGTGTATGTTTCACTGCTATTTGCGCATGCGTGTGGCCGGTGTTGGAGCGCTTGTTGTATATACGCACTTATGATTGTGTCAAGAGCCTTGTGAGAAAAACGGTCCGTTGGAAGAAGCTTTGCACTGGCGATCAGTGGCCGAGTTAGAATCGGCTAAAGGGCAGCAGATGAAGATGCTGAAGTGGCAGTACTTGAAGACCTCACAAACAAAATCTCTCAAGGGTCGATGAAGAAGACCACGCCCTTTTCCACGATCTCGTGCCAGCGAGCAACTCGATATTGTACCCGGCGAACCTTCTTCAACACCGGCAGTGTTTTACAGAGGGCATTTTTTTCATCTTTTATCACCTTTCTCTCTTTCTTTTCTTTTTCGTTTCTTTCTTTCTCTTCTTTCTTTCTTTTCGCTTCTTTCTTTTCTTTCTTTTCTTTCTTTGCTTCTTTCTTTTCGCTTCTTTCTTTCTTTTCTTTCTTTCTTTCCGCTTCTTCTTTCTCTTTCTTTCTTTTCGCTTCTTTCGCTTCTTTCTTTTTCTTCTTCTTCTTTCTTCTTCTTTTCGCTTCTTTCTTTCTTTTTCTTCTTTCTTTCTTTCTTTCCGCTTCTTCTTTCTCTTCTTTCTTTCGCTTCTTTCTCTTTTTCTTTCTTTCTTCTTTCTTTTTTCGCTTCTTTCTTTCTCTTCTTTCTTCCGCTTCTTTCTTTCTCTTTCTTTTTCGCTTCTTCTTTCTTTTTTCTTTTCTTTCGCTTCTTCTTTCTTTTCTTTTCTTTCTTTCTTTCTTTCTTTCTTTTTCGCTCTCTTCTTTCTTTCGTTTCTTCTTCTCTTTCTTTCTTTTTTCTTTCTTTCTCTTTCTTTCTTTTCGCTTCTTTCTTCTTTCTCTTTCTTTCTTTCTTTTCGCTTCTTTCTTTCTTTCTTCTTTCTTTTCTTTCTTTTCGCTCTTTCTTTTTCTTCTTTCTTCTTTTCGCTTCTTTCTTTCTTCTTTCTCTTCTTCTTTCTTTCTTTCTTTCTTTCGCTTCTTTCTCTTTCTTTCTTTCTTTTTCGCTTCTTCTTTTCCGCTTTCTTCTTCTTTCTTTCTTCCGCTTCTTTCTTTCTTTCTCTTTTCTTCTTTCTCTTCTTCTTTCTTTTTCGCTTTTTCTTCTTTCCGCTTCTTTTTTCTTTTCTTTCTTTTCGCTTCTTTCTTTCTCTTTCTCTTTTCGCTTCTTTCTTCTTTCTTTCGCTTCTCTTTCTTTCTTTCTTTTCGCTTCTTTCTTTCTTTCGCTTCTTCCGTTCTTTCTTCCCTTTTTTTTACATCAAAACGTTTACTTTCTCTTTCAGTTTCTTTTCCTCTTTGTCTACTTTTTTGGCCGTTTCTTTCTATTTAAGATTATTGTACCTTTTCTTTCGCTGTCATCCACAATCGAAATTATCATTCTTTAAAAATCATTCTTGCTATCTTTCTCTACTTCTCTCTCAGAGTATTGAATAATTTAATGCTAAACATAATTTTCGATTTATATATGTATACACAACGTTATATATTTAAAAGATATTGTTTGGGAACTCGCGAGTTATAAGAAATGGACTCGTTGAAAATGAACTTGAGTTCAAATCCCGGACGAAGCGCTCATACCTTTGGGAAAGGTATGCGTCTACCTACTTCCTTTCCAGTTATTGGTAAATAGTAAAAATCTTGGTTAAGCAATCTATCTAGGAAAAGGAAAACTGAAATAAAACATGTTAAACTCCGTTCAAGAAATTGACCTTTTGTCACATCCTGCTTGTGTTGAGTTTAGTAAATATGAACATTTATAAGTTATTTATACATGTATACGTATAATTTAACTTTATATATATATATATATATATATATATATATATATATATATAGTGTATACATTATATAGTTTGTGTGTGTATGATATATATATATAGTGTTATACATTATATAGTTTGTGTATTACATATATATATACATAGTGTGTATATATTATATAGTTTGTGTGTGTATATATAGTGTGTATACATTATATAGTTTGTGTGTGTGTATATATATATATATATATATATATATATATGTGTGTGTGTGTGTGTATAGTGTGTATAGTGTGTATACATATATAGTTGTGTGTGTATATGTATACATTATATAGTTTGTGTGTATATATATATATATATTATATATATATAGTATATAGTGTGTATACATTATATAGTTTGTGAGTATATATATATATATAGAGAGAGAGTATAGATTATGTAGTGTATATATATAGTGTGTATACATTATATAGTTGTGTGGTGTATATATATATATATATATATATATATATATTATAGTGTGTGTATACATTATATAGTTTGTGTATATATATATATATATATATATATATATATAAATATATATAATATATATATTAAAGAGGGGAGAGAGAGGGAGAGATAGAAAATGAAGTCCAAAATAAATATTAGTATACGTCAGCTGCCTCATGAAATCAATTTCATAAAAATATTTTTGTAAATATAATAAGAAATGATAATGTTTAAAATGCACTCGTCTTACGGCTTTTTTTTTACTTTCTCTCTCTCTCTCTCTCTCGACAGGTATATTCTACAGTAATTTCGAGAGTCATACTTATATCAGTAGAGAAGGACATACTAATGTAACTTTTCTTTTTTTTTTTAGATTATTTGTATCAAACAAATAATTGTAAACCCTTAACACCAATACATGTCCCAAGTATTTTAGTTACGTGTGCAATATATATTTTTTGCCTCGGATGTTATCACCTGTTTCTATTCCTAGTCACTTGTTTATTTTTATTTTATTTTTTTGTGGCTAAAGCAACAACAAATCGATCTCGTTACCAATAACCAAGGCTTCTTCCTAGATTTTCTCACTCTTCAGTGGCATTCCCGGCATCATCTTTCTTGGGCTAGACGGGCGGTCGGAGAGGCCCCTCCGATCAAATCGCCTGGTCACGTCAAGCCCTAGCACCTATATGATTTCCCAACCCTATTGACCTTTATGGCAAGCCCCAACCCCTTTTTATCATATGGGTGCTAGAAGGCGGTGGCTGCGGGTCTACATGTCCTGGGAATGACGTTAAACTCTATCTGATGGTGAGGTTCCAGTTTTCGAGGTTTGGGGAATGTGGAGCACCCCTTCATCACCATTTGCTCCCCCAGAGTGGTAAGTACATGTTAGGGTCCCATCTATGGGTTAAATAGAAAAAATGTATTTATAAAAGAATTGTATTATCCATTAAGAATTGATTTATTTCAAAACTTTATCGGCATTAAATGACCCACTGAGGTTGATATGCCGTAAAACAAAACAAACCAAAACCAAACCGGCATCATCGAAACTCTTTATTGTTCGCTTTTCTATTGCAATAATAATAATAAATAATAATAATAATAATAATAATAATAATAATAATAATAATAGAGATTTTGAGATACAGATGGATCACCTAATCCGGCCAGGAAACCAAACCTAGTATTAATTAACAAGAGAATTCGTGGATTTTGCCGTCCAGTGGATTGCCGGTTGAAAGTGAAAGAATGTGAAAAGATAGACGAATACATGGACCTAGCCAGAGAACTGGAGAAAAACAACAAAAAAAACAAATCAAAAACTGTGGACCATAAAGGTAAAGGTCGTACCAATTAGAAATGGTACCCATTGACCTTGTCGCCAGATGTCTGGAAAAGAGTCTGGATGAACTGAAAATCAGAGGAAGAATAAAGACCATCCAAACTACGGCATTATTAAAGATCGGCTAGAATACTCAGAAGAGACTTTCGAGACCTGAGGAGACTTGCTGTCACTCAGTATCCAGTGAACCTCAGCGGAGGTGGATGGGAAAAACTCTCATTGAGCGAAATAATGACTAGCAGAACCTGTGGATATATCAGAGTATGATAATGCAACCTAACAATGTTGATATGTTTAGTTATAGCTATTGTAAAATAGTCCAGTATGTGCAAAGTATAATAATCTTGAATTAATCCTCTGTTTTTCCCTTTCACATCTTTTTATTATGTTCGATTGAAATAGATTAGCGTCATCGCTTCCACAAACTCATTCTATCATTAAACTACTCTTTCTTTCTTTCTTATTACCTTCTTTCTATGTTACATGTCCTTTTCCTTCTCTTTCTTTATAATAAAAACGGAATGGTCGATTATTTAGCTGATCTGACGAAATAAAATCTTTTTTTCAGAAGAACACTGGAACTGAAGTAGTTGTCTTGTTATGGCATTTTTAATTTTAAAAAATATAAATGCCATAACAAGACGACAACTAGTTCAGTTCCAGTGTTCTTCTGAAAAAAGAGATTTTATCTCGAAATATCAAGAATAAACACAGGTTAACACACAACATTGTTACCTTATTATTTTTCTTTACACCTGCATTGTGATAGCTTCGAAATCAATGTCCAAACCAATATATACACAATGCTTCAAGCAAATTATAAAACTCTCTTATATATATATATATATATATATATATATAATATATATATATATATATATATATATATATATTATAACACTTATACAGGATCTCTCAGAGCATATAAATATTTTCAAAATACCACCACCATTGTGACCCCTAGAAGACTACAAGGAACATCTAGTACGAATTGAAATAATAGAAATAAGAATTGGGCGGGTAAGAAATACCAGATAATTACGATTTACATTTTTACATTTTGTCTTGGACGAGTTGGACGATGTCAATTCTAAGCAGAGGGTGTTGCAAAATGATAACGGTCGATAATGATTAAAGAACACGCGTATTAATAAATAGATAACAATAATCAATAATGATTGGTGAAGTAGTAGTATAGCGGAGTAACGGATTTGCACAGGGGATATTTCATGGAGCATCCTGCGAGGATCCAACTAGCGATTCAGAAATAATTAATCTATGTGACTAACTTTTTCTCCAACCTCTCTACCCGGGCGATGCCGGGTAGCCACTTCTCGTCTAAAAAAAAACTTCAAAATAAAGACCTGTAAAAACGAAAATACATTTGATACGCTCTAATATTTGCTTCGTCCCCATTTACCGTCTCTTCGGCTTCCCCCTTTCTCTTGCAGTCTTGTGCAATCCTATCTTTTTTCGCTACATTGCCAGAAATTCCTTGTTGATTGCACCTTTTGAGAATGTCTCAAGATCTTATTTTGTTCTCGGCATACTGAGCTAACTCAAAGAGCGAACGCAATCTGAAGAAAAAGGCGTAGGCAGCTGTTGAGAAAGGCAGTTATGGAGCGAGGGGGCGGATAGCGATGACCCAGCAAAGCATCGGATGACTTAGAAAGACAAGAGAAAGAAAGGTCGGTTGAATAACGTTGATGAGTTTAGATCATAGAATGAGAAGTAAAGATGGCGGAAAGGGAATGAAGATGCATTGGACGCGGGAAAGAAAGAAAGAAAGAAAGGTTAATGATTGTTAAGTTGGATAGTGATGATTAACGTTGAAGAGGTCTCCATACAGACAAAATGGAGGCGATAGAAAGAAAGTAGAGAAGACAAAAAAAAAAGGCTAATACCATTCTGTATGCGAGGATTCAGTGCGGATCAAAGTTTAAGTACAGTACATGTATGCCAAAAATAGGGGTTTCTTTACTGAGAAATTGTGATATTATGAAAAGTACCTAGTACCTATTACATAAGTATAAATTGTTATCTAGAGGTAGATATAATATAAAGGATTCATTTATCTACATAATATAGTGAAATAATTTATAATAAACTATTTCAATTTTTTTTAAATGCATGTCACGGTGTCATTGTTTCTATTAACTTTTACCTTAACTAATCAAATCATTTTTGTTGTACCGGTCGTTCCTACAGTGGAGAACATGCACCGGTTCTCACTATAAATAGTGAGACACCGAGTGGAAAGGTACTACTGTTCCCGTTAACGACAAGCTAGTCGTACATGTACATGATTGTAAATACACTTGTCTTATTTACCCTATCTCGACTTGACTTCTTTTTACTGTTGGGACTAACATCACAACAGATTGGCGACGAGGTGGCCGGAAGTACTAAAATGCAAGACCCCACATCTGAAGTAACTAATAAACTTCCTATACGAACTATTCGCCAGGTTTGGAGTAGTAGACTGCATTGTACAGACAACGGAACACAATTCACGTCTACTGAATTTAAACATCTTTGCGAGGATTCATTCTCATTGAGCATATAACCATCCCGCCATACCATCCAAGAAGCAATGGACAGGCAGAAAGATTCGTGGACCGTTCAAGAGAGTTCTGAAAAAAGCTAGTGGATCACCGACGGATAAGTCAATCCAGCAGTTACTGCAAGTTTTACAGGGTCACTTCCGAATGCATACATCGAAACGTCGAAGACACCTGCTGAGGTTATGTTCGGGCGCAAGGTTAGATCGATTTTCCACAAGTTGTTACCAAGCCAGGATAGGACAAACCGAGAAAAACCGATAACAAAAAAACGGTATAAAGTTGGTGAAAAGTCTTTTTAAGATTCACAAAAACAATAGGACTTTCTGGGTGTCCGGTACTGTGGATAAACAAAATAGGCAACATGGTCTATATGATTAAGGGACCAGATTTCGTGCACAAACGTCACACTAACCAAATCCGGAAAAGATACTCGAACAGTGAGGTGACCAGATCGCCCGAAGAGGACATCATGGACACAGTGTTTGATACTTTTCAGGTGCCCATACCAGAGACTACTCCTGAGAATAGGAGATCAAAAAGAAAACGGAAATCGACTGAGTTGATTATGGTGAACCCCAAACAAAAACGTTATTAATCCCCAGACGGGATATTTTCAAAGGGGGTGTTGTACCGGCCGTTCCTACAGTGGAGAACATGCACCGGTTCTCACTATAAATAGTGAGACACCGGGTGGAAAGGTACTACTGTTCCCGTTAACGACAAGCTAGTCGTATATGTACCATGATTGTAAATACACTTGTCTTATTTACCCTATCTCGACTTGACTTCTTTTTACTGTTGGGACTAACATCACAACAATTTTATAATTCAATAAAGGTATACAGCTCATTCAATCGTGACATATGGAAATCTAATAGATTGCAATGGAGTTATCAATATATTAATTTATTAGAACAATTTTGTTTATTTTCATTATTGTCAAAAAAGAACTAAAATGGTGAAATGATCTAAAATAAAGCATGCTGGGCACGGTGGAGAAGCAAGGACGAATGCATAAGATACGCTCTTCTGCTGACTCCAACACATTTGGATACACCTGTGTTATTCGACTAGAGAAAAAAACTTGCATACTTCTAATAATATTAATGTTAATACTTCTAATAATAACAAAAGCAATGTAGTAACAATGCAGTTTGAGAAATGAAAGCAAAACGTTAACTTACAACAAATTGCAAGTGAAAATACGCTATTCTCTGTGGAATTAAATTTGAAAATTGATTTATTTGTTTGAAAAAAAAAAAGGATTTATTCAACTCTCATATCAATTAGAATTGTATGAAGGTAAGCTCCTAGTATCAGATGATAGAGACAACTTGCATTCGTCAGCTTGTCGATAGGATAGATGGAGAGAAATTTGAATACAAGTAGCTAGAAAACAGAGCCAATAAATAAAGAAAATAGTAAATTTAGTACTTAAATGTTATACCCACTAAAAGAGACTTTACAAAAAGAACCTGAATGCACTATTATCAATACATTAATCCGTAAAAGTAAATATAAAACTTGAACAAAGTACATTAAATACTTCCATATAAAAGAGTAGATTGCATTTCAATCATTCTTCATTATAAATATTTCAAACAGCCTTTCTAAAATTTTTATCAAAGTTTAACTCTTTCGAAAGTATATTCATATACTCGCAAAAATATGCACCCTCTGGGCACATGTATTTACGTTTTAATTAATTATTATATTGGAATATGAACACAAAAAAGATTACACTTATTTTTACTTTATTCTAATTTACTTCAATATAAAATTAATCAGAGGATTTCTTTTTATACGTTTGTGAATAAAACAGTTGATATAAGAAATCAATGACACCAAGTAATAATTGATTAAAAAACAATTCTATTAAAACTGGTATGCAAATGATTCACACAATATACTATGTCAACATTTCTTTATGATATATTAAATGTATCGCAAGATTTCAAACACATTATGATATGGGCTGTTTTGAGGCAAATATATCTTCAGCTGGACCTAAATAGAAACATTGTTAATAAATAAGATAGTGTTACATAATCTATGCGGTTGCATAAGTTTATTGTCAATCCCCTGTATTTCAAAGGAATGACCCTTTTCATATCACGGGCGGGACTTTCCATGGAATAGTACGGAAAGCCCGCCAAATTACGTGATGTCACGTGGAACCTGGTTGGGTCCTCAGTTTTCAGTTTGACGTCGGGCAGAGAAGATGTGCTGCCTTAACTGAAACTCACACTGCATACGCGCGCTTTGTTAGTTAGATATTTAGTTAAGTAAAATAATAAGTAAATAAAAGCTTAAGAAAATAATAACGATTTTGTGGTTGGTGAATGTCTTGGTAACAAGACGGATCTAGAAGAAGAAATAAGTTAAGTGCGACCGACCGACCAAGAAGAAGTCCAAGACGATAGAAGAGATGTTAGAAGAAAAAGTAAGATAGAAAAGACGTCAGAAGAAGAACAGAAGGAGAAGAACAGAAGTAAGAAGTAAGCAAAGAAGGGTATGCAACAATAGTAATTGAGATTAAATTAAATGATGATTATATAATAACTATCGAGAATACAACGTATATAACTAAGGGGATTGTGACGTTGGTGGTAACTTACATTCTTTAATTTTATACACCAGTCCGGCGATCGATCAGAAATACGTCACAGCACGGCAGATAATAAAACTGAACTGTTAAAGACGATAACAGTTGTAAGATCTTCACATGTGACGAGACTTGGTACGTGATGTTAGCAAATACGTCACAGCACGGCAGATAATAAAACCGAACTGTAAAAGTGTAATGTAATTAGATACTGACTCTGTAGGTATTTCAAAACCTGAAAAAATATAATATCCGAGGATAGCCAGGGGTCAAAACAAGTGATCCCCCGGCAATCCGAGGAAGATAATTAAATTCCCATTACTAGCTAGGAATAAACAAAGACATAGGATCCAACTTAGGATCTTATGTTTTTGTTTATAAACAAAAGCTTTCTTTGATAAATAATTCCGCAAAAACGAGATTCAATGGCGACTGAAAAAGGGATTATTTTTTCGATTTCGGATCACCTGATGTTTTTAGGTGTGACGCGAATTGAACACGTGTCTAGGGTTTTCGAGAATCTGGAAGAATTCTATAGAAGGTTACGGAAATGTTTGCTTACAGACATAAAAACATCTTCATTATAATAATATTTGTTATAGTTTGCCGTAAAAGGAAGAAAGTGATATTTAAAGATTTTCTTTCAAAACGAACTTGCTCATGGGTTTGCTAACATTTTAAAAACTCAATTGTTCTTTTTAATCCATAGATCGGACCCTAACAGATACTACCACTCCGGGTCCAGGGTGGGGCATGAGAGTAATGGGGATGAAGGGGTACTCCACACTCCCATGAGCTCTAGAACTGGAACCTCCCCATTAGATGCGGTTTAACCTCCTCAGATACCGCCCTCTAGCTCATAAAATGAGAAAAAGTCTTGGGAGTATGTCATAAGAGAATAGGGTCGGGACAATCCTATAAGTGCTAAGGCTTGACGTGACCAGACGATTGATCGTAGAGTGCCTATCCAACTGCCCGTATACATTTTCATCTGTTATAACTGTTGTCGGTAATCAGAGAAAATGCAAAAATTGTTATTTAAAGAGTTGAACATTTTTGGCTTCATAAAACATACTTTAAAACAAACGAGATTAAGTCATTTAAATAAAATATGATACCTAATATCGAGAAAAATAATTTAAATCTAGATTGTCTAGGAATATTTTATGAAGGCTAATGTTTAGTTAATCGATGAAATATATTGTATTTTTCAGCAGAATAAAAAAATAGTTATCATCTCCTATCTTCTCAGTATATATATATATATATATATATATATATATATATATATATATATATATATATATATATATATATGTAATATAAGAGAAGATAAATCTAATGAGTCTGACGAACCTACTAGTTTCGCTTAATGCTCTTCAGTAGGTCGTCTGACTCATTAGATTTATCTTTATTATTTGCTCTACTTAGGTATTGAGCACTTTTTTTTTACTTATTAGCTTTAGTCTCTGGCGGTTTTATGTGAGTATATATATATAATATATATATATATATATATATATATATATATATATATGCATATAAATTGTTTTTTCTTTTGGCCAAAATATTGTAACAATAGATTATTTTTGTGTTGGTACGACTATCTTGGTCTTTTCTTTTTTTCCCAAAAATGTTTTCTCTCCCGGTTGATGTTTGGTACTATATCTTTATAATCAAACTATTTGGCTGTTTTTTTTTTCTCACCGCAAGGATTTACCATAAGTTTGATATATATATATATATATATATATATATTATATATATATATATATATAGGGGCGACGAGTACATTTCTCATGACTTTAACCATTACACCTCACTTATATATATATATGATATATATATATATATATATATATATATATATATAGTATATATATATATTATATATATGCATATTATATTGTATATATAAGTATATATATATATGCATATATTACTTATATATAACATATAATATATATATATATTATATATATACATAACTTATATATATATACATATACTTATATATAATACATATATATATATATATATATATACATATATATACATATATATATATACATATATATATACATATATATATATATACATGTATATATATATGCATATATATATAATACATATATGTATATATTACATATAATATTATATATATACATATATATATACATATATATATACATATATATACATATATATAATATATACAATATATATATATACTATATATATAGCATTATATATATACATATATATACATATATATATATATATATATATATATATATATAAGTCATGAGAAATGGACTCGTCGCCCCTATTTCAAATCCTGGACGTGGTAATTGCATTTCACTTAGCGCTAATACCCTGGAAAGGTATGAATCCTACTCACCCACCAGCTATGGGTAAATAGTAAGGCAGACTGGTCTCTTTAACCTTGGTTAGGAAACCGGTCTAGGAGAAGGAAAACTCTGAATTCAAACCCCGTTAACTCCGCTTAAGAAATTGACCATGTGTTTGCATCCTGCTGGTGCCGAGGGGTTGATATATATATATATATATATATATATATATATATATATATATTATATATATATATATCTTTCGGTCAGCCCTTCGGGATGGTCCCAAGTGCACAAACTACAATTAGTACTACCAACACCCTCATTTTCATCAATGTTCAGATCTGTGTAAACATGGTAGTCATGCACCGGGATCTTAAGTTCCTCGTAGGGCTATCCAAGACAGACAGGTTTGGTACGCAGTGGTATTATAGCTCTAACCTGACCGCAGCGGCACTGGGAAAAATCCTTAGGGTGTCTTAATTATCTTCAGGAATCAACGGCTCTTAACGTACTTGTCACTGCCTCTGTGGAAAATCTACTGCAAACAACAACATCTCCTTCCACTGACCGCGATATGCATGCCGGGTTTGGGGACCGCTTGTGAATTTTCTTATTCACTTGTTACTTTCCTCTCTCTCTCTCTCTCTCTCTCTATATATATATATATATATATATATATATATATATATATATTATATATATATATATATGTAATTGGTAATTTGCTTGAAGCATTTTTAAGTATGTTATCATATATTAATGATTTGAAGGCAATTACAATGCATATAAAAAATACAAACAAAAAGATGAAATCGATAAGACAAAAAACAAAAAAGTTTTCTTTTTCTTTTTTATATGCATTGTAATTGGCTTCAAATCATTAATATATATATATATATATATATATATATATATATATATATATATATATATATATATATATATATTATATATAGTTAAACCTGTACGCTTCGCTACACCTCCAATCCCACTGGACATCTTTAAGAAAAAAGAAAAGAGTTACATCAGGAAATACCTGTACTGAAGAGAATATTAGTGGATATAGTGTGCACGGAACTAGCTCCATTTTCTTGGTAATCAGAGAGTGTGATGGACAAGACTACAAGACATGGATACCTCAAGTGGTCTTGCTACGCGCCTGGATATCAACCCAGTATTTCTATGTAATATAATGTAATGTGCTAAATGGCCATTGAGCAAGAAGCTTCTTCCGCGATTTGACAGGTCTTGATTTTTGTCCTGCTGGGAGTCTAGCCACCCTCCTCACCAGGCAAGCTTTTATATATATATATATATAATATATATATATATATATATATATATATGTGTGTGAGTGTGTGTGTGTGTGTGTGTGTGTGTGTGTGTGTGTGTAAGAAATATTTTCAAATTGTTATTTTTAACATCAGCCCCAGGGGTGGCACATTGATGAATGAAGCGAGACATAAATATTCATTTGGATACCATTTCCAAGGCAATTTATCTTACGAAAAGCCACTAATACTTTGAAATCAGCGGTAACAAAAAAGCGATTGGATGTATAGATCATTATATATACTAGCAAATATATGCACCCTCCGGGTGCAAGTATTTTAAGTTTTAATGTAATAAAATATTATATTAAATTAGAAAGGCTAATGAAACTAAATAGGAATGCAGATAAATATATTTGAAACAGAGAGGGGGTGTATAATCGAAAAATATAACAACTAAAACTTACTCTTCCATCACTCTCATCTTTCATTGTTATTTTTTTTTAATTTAATTATTTAGTTAAAAGAGGAAGTAAAGAATAAAATGACAGTTATTTTTTCTTGTTAATTTTTTCTTGCTTATATTCATTAAAATAAACCAAACAGTTAGAAATCAATAATACTAAGCACACATTTATTAAAATCATATTTTTAATATCAATATGCAAATTAGCCTTCCCGTTCACACTGTAAACTGTTATTTTGTTGTATATATAAATATAATGCATGTTGTTAGTATGTAGATATGGTTAACAGTATTAATAATGTAAACAATTTTATTAATAATTGAGTTAAAATAAAAATACACTCATGGAGAATGCGATGTCAATAACTAAGGGAATTGTGACATAAGTAGTAAATATAGTTTCGGTTACAGACAGAAAAACACACAATCTCCATTATAATAAGATATATATATATATATATATATATATATATATATATATATGTGTGTGTGTGTGTGTGTGTGTGTATGTGTGTGTGTGTAATAATTGTATAAACATGGTAATGTAAATTTCGATATTTATAAACGTTCTCAATATCATTGATAAAGCGTGAATATGCATAAAATTAACGGCGCTTAGTAACAGACAGTTTCTCGGCTTTACGATTTTCAAACAAAATCCTTCGTTTAAGTATCGCATAGGCGAGAAACTAATAGTTACCAAGAAGCATTGCTTATGCATTCGCTACCCCCCCCCCAAAGAACGAGCTTGGGGTATTATTCGCCAGCTTATAGTTTTCCATACTTCCAATATCCTTCCATTATATATATATATATATATATATATATATAATCAATTATAATATTATGGATTTGGACTCATAATTTAAAGTTTCATGGTTATGAGTCCAAATCCATAATATTACAATTAATTATAAATCTGCTCTGCTTTATTAGCATTGAGCACCTTTTCCTGCCAATACTTTTCTCATTCATTCTCTATTCATTATATATATATATATATATATATATATATTATATATATATATATATATATATATATATATATATATATAACCTAAAAGCGTCTTAAACTACCTACCTAGATTTCACCTAAAGTATAATTATGATTAAAGAGGGCTGGCACATGGGACATCTTACTTGGCCACAATAAAGATTAAAAATATCATAAGAAAGAAGTAACAATTAAAAAAACAAACACTTTATTACCAAAAGAGTACACTTTTTTGATATCGACTAGCATTTAATATATCAGACCTCTGATTAAGTAATGCACGAGGGTTATTATAGGAAGCTATAGCCTGTATTTTCCATACATACGAGGCAATATCTATCAACAGCATTATATTTTCGGAATTTAAAAAAATTATTTCCATTTTCATATTGGCT
>CM042141.1:48733402-48737426 GCA_023376005.1 Doryteuthis pealeii | reverse complement strand
CTAACATACTTTTCCTCTCTTTTATCTTGTTCATTCACTCTCGAATGGCCACTAAACATTTTTCTTTAACTTTATTTTCCCTTTTCTTTCGCTTTACCCGCATTGCCACCAATATTATTTCTAAACTTTTCTTTCTTAATCTTTCTTTTTATCTTCTTTCCTGCTGCCAAACCATATTTTATTTTTTCTTTCCTTTTCTTTACTAATCTTTTCCCCTCTCTTCCTGCTGCCACAATATTTAATCATTCCCTTCTCTTCTCAGCTGTCTCTTTAGATTGGTTACAATCCTCATGGGCCACACTGGGCCTTCTTTTTACTCTTTTGACTCCTTCATAAATGCGTTCACCCAGTCTCTGGACAATAGGCCGCGCCAATCCTCTTTTTAAGAGTCTCTTATATTACTAGTTTTGCTTCTGTTTCTTTTGCACACTGATCCTGTTTCGTATCCGATTAGCATGCCACATTGGACGCCGATCAACTAAATTCCTCGTCACTCAATCATCAGACTTTCTTAATCTGGTCCCAATGAAAAAAAACAATGAACACTTAGTCTCGTTTCAAGAGGAATTTTTTTAAACATGTTATGATATGGCGAAGAACGGTCCTATATTTCAGATATTCTCAATATGAGCTTTCTCTTTTTCTTTCATCCCTTTTTAATCTTAATTATAGTTTTGGGTCTTTCTCTCTAATTCCCTTCATTTTTTCCTCTTTGGAGTCTCTTACCTACCTTGACCTTCGCAAAAGTTCTTTGAATTTTTCCTTTCTTGTTCATGGGTGTGGTTCTTTCCTTCTTTCTCTTTTCTTCCTTATTCATTTGTCTTATATTGTTTCAACTAAATATTTTTCAGATTTAAATCTCTTTTTTTCCTTTTCTATATAATTCGCTTCTCTATTTTTGGACCTATTCTTTTTTTAAATAATTCTTTTTATATATTTCTTTCAATTCTTTTTTAGATAATTCTTTCAAAATTCTTTTCATCGTTTAAATAATTATTTTTTTAATTTCTTTCATTCATTTTTAAATAATCTTTTTAATTTCTTTCACTTCCTTTAAAATAATTCTTTTTTAAATTGCTTTTCATATCTCTTTTTATATAATTCTCTATTTTTTTAAATTTATTTTCTGTTAATTTCTTTAATATAATATTTCTTTCCTTTATTTAGTCCTTTGTATTCTTCTTTTTAATATAATCTTTTCTTTCATTTTTCATTATTTTTATCAATTCCTTATTCAATTTATCAGTTAACGGAGTTAACAGGCTTTAATTCGACAGTTTTTCCTCTTAGACTGGTTGCCTAACCAAGTGATTATAAGACCAGTTCTTGCCCTATTTATTTTACGCCATAGCTGGAGGAGCAAAGTTGGGATCATATACATCCTCCTAGGGCGTATTACGCTAAGGAAATGCAAAAAACAGGCCCCGTCCAAGATTAAGTCGGGATGTCGAAGCAATATCCTACTTAGGTAACCATTACACCAATCCGCCTCCATTAAGTATTCCTTATATAAGGCAATGATTTTACTCGTGTTTTATCGCTTCCAAATAGACTACTTTCCCATTCAATGACATAACTCAGTTTTATATTGTTAAGAAAGTCTAAGCCAAACCAGACAGCGAGGGAGTCTATCCTCTTTTTCACTAGCGGCTATGAAGTGAGATTGTTTGCCGTCTGAGGTAGAGCAACCACACTACCATCAGCTCCTCACTTAACTCGCACATAAATTCCTGCGATATTCATACGCTGCTGCTTGGCAGGGCTATCATTCGAAATAGGAACTTGTGCCCAGTTCCTTGGTGGCAATTACCTACCGATGAAGAGCTAAAACCGCAGCCATTCAAACAACATAGTTATTTAATAGATATCTTAATTTTCAATTTTTTTTTCTTTAATTCTTCTGAAAATTTTCACAAAAATTTTCATGTTTATCTTCTAAAAATGGCCCTTAATCAGTAGTCCGAAAGTAGTTATAATGGTAAACCAATGACTTTCGGTTTTCTTTTACTGAATCCTTATCAAAGGTCTGTCTTTTGTATTGCTACTAAGACGTAAAGTAAAGTCCGGTTGGGGGTTGGTACTAAAAGTCGTTATCAGCCATTCAGCGAGGAAGTCTATCCTCTTTTCACTTGAACTAGACAAGCAAAGATTGTTTTCGAATTCTGATGTTGTGAGCGCCACACCTACCATCAGCTCTTCACTTACCGCACAGATCCCCTGTTGCTACTCATACGCCTGCGTTAGGCGCAGGCAGTATCGAACCTAGTGAACCTTGCAGTTCCTAGGCCTAACGAAACTGACTAAAAAACGGGCCAATTCGAAAAAATTATTGTTTGTTTTTTTCTGTGAAGGTGGACGCCAAGTATGGTTTAAGGATGTCTAATCAAATAGAAATCACATTGTCAAACAGATCTATTTTGACCCAACAATAGGGCCTCATTAAGTTAACACCACCTCTGCATCTGAGTGGACCTGGGAGTAATGAAAATGATCTTCACTTTTCAGAGCGCCCCAGAACTGGATATTTCCAAACATATTATTCAATTGTCGTACCCACGGACTTCTTCTTTTTGTGGAATGCTGGGGATACCTTTACAGGAAGGATACAGGGAGATGTTTTAGCGAGCCATTTTTCGGTCTGAAAAAACCGTTACACCACGCAGCGGCTTACTTAGGTGATCATTATCATACTGGCTTGAATTTCTTAATTTACGCTGTCATGACATCTATGAACAACAAAACTAGAATCCTCCTTGCTGATAAAATGAAATAGTAACGGCCAAAGCACCTAATTAACATAACAATACGAGAACAAGTTTTTATATAAGAAAATTGGAATAAGAAAAATAAAAGCCCTTAAAGTTTGTTTATATAACTGCGTTCATTGCAAGAGAAGAATGTATTTTTTTCTTTGAGAAATCCATACACAAATTCCGAGGAATATTAATGAAATTATTGATCTGAATATATGTAATTGCAACAAAAACATAACAACAAAAAAAAAAACACACACAACACTTGACTTTAGAAATGGTAAAAAATCTAAAACGACGCTTTAATCAAAAACATTTGAGGCAAAGTATTACACTTACAACTGAAGTAAAGAAAAAAAACGCTTTATGCATAGTTTGGATAGTTTAAAGAATTACTGGATCAAAATGAATCGAAAATAAATATAGAACAACAATCATATTTAAATTTTCTTTGGATAATTTATACACCAGGCAGGATCGGGCAGATATTACCAGTCTGATAATTTAATTATTAACATACTTTTATATTGCTTACTTAAAGAAGCTATTTGCTAAAACAGATTTCAAATATGTAAAACAGTATAATAAATCTTTGATTTTAACTCTCTCTCGTATTACTTTTTTTTTTTTTTTATTTCCAATCAGGTTTACGATTGAAAACTAAGGAAAGTTGCGGGACCTTAAATTTTCTTTTTCGCATATATTTTTCCCTTTATATCTCTAAAATATAATCATTTATCTCTAAGCTAGATGGGCCCTGCTGGATATACCACAGTATGGACGAATTTATATTATTACAACATAGTCGATATGTTTACTTAAGCAGCTATTGCAAAAAGGAATAGTAAAAAAGATAATAATACTTTAGACTTTCTAACTCTTTCTCACACGTTTTTTTCATTCTTTGCTCTCTTTTTATCTTTTATCTTCAGTGTTCAATTGAAACAGATTTAGAGCGTATATCGCCTTATATATATATACCCGCTATGCTCATCTAGTCTTCTACTATATATTTACCCTACTCTTTTTTAATGTTCTTATATTTTTTTTCGTATACACGACTTGCGAATTATTTACTTACTCTTTCCTGATATATACAAAACCGGGAACGGCTCATTATTTGCTGATGTGAACGTAACTCACCAAGAAATAAAATTCAGAGGATAAGCAACACCTAGATTAATCAGGATTACATTTTGTAGATATTTCATTAGGACGACCATTTGAGATGCATTGTTCACTACACTTAACATACATTTGTCCCTGCGGGG
>CM042141.1:48665902-48728402 GCA_023376005.1 Doryteuthis pealeii | reverse complement strand
CTTATATGACATTTCATATATTTTCAGATTTTCATAATTATGTTTTTTTTTCTTTTTTTCATAAGAACTTACAATTTAGATTTTTTTCTAAACAAACCACAGAGCTTATAAAAAAAAAATGGAATGATGACGAAATTTTGTATCGGAATAATGTAATCAATATGGTCGTTTGAATTTTACTTTGAAGTGAAACAAAAAAAAAATTGCTTCTTCATCTGGTTTGCTTTAGAGGATTTTACGGCATCTCAACACTTGTTGCCTTATTCTATGCCGAAGATGTTTTGTTCTATTCATGCTTGATAGGTATTCCTTTTTTAAAACGCATTTTTTCTATTTATCCCATAGATAATATCCTAATAGGTACTACCACTCCAGATCAGAGTGAATATGAGATTAATGGGGGTGAAGGGGTACCTCACATTCTCTGAGCTCCAAAATTAAAACTTCCCCAAGTCAAATTCTCATTGATAAACTTCAGCAATTCCTGAGGTTATTGTTACGTAAGCAGTGACGTAGTCTCGATTCCAGATTGACAGACATTGAGTCTTCATTATAATAAGATAAGGTAAATCAAACACGATTGGTTTGTGATTCTGAATGAAAAAAAAGGACATCTTAACTGATACAATCTGACAAAGATGTAAGGTGTGTAAGGGGGGGGGGCTACAAGATTTAAGGTTTAGACACTAAAACAAGAAGGTTGTATGAAAAAAAAGACAAAAAATAGATTGTTACCAGTCTTTCTCTAATAACCAATTTATTCATGCAATTTCAAAAAAGAGAAATTTTCTCTAAGAATCAACTAAATTTTTAAGTGATTTGAACGAAAAATTGGATTTTCCCTAAAATTCAACTTTCATATTATTTGTAATTTTAAAAGTGAAATTCAATTTTCTCAAAACCCATTCTGCTTGTCTAACTGGTTTTGACTAATCTTTTTTGACTTTGATTGACCCCCACAGTTTCAACATACCTTTCAATTGCATCTCTTGAGCCTCCTATATTGAATATTGGAGATTCATGGTGTAATGGTTAGAGTCATAGGAAATGGACTCGTTGGCCTGAGTTCAAATCCTGGAGATACATAAAATTTAAGTGCAGAATCAGAAAGAACATACAATGAACAATGACTATGAATCATTTTTATAAAATGGATATTACCATTTGGAAAGAAGGTATACTCGTGTTCCTTAAAAGTACGATCGTTACCCTCTCAAAACTTATTAAAAATGAAACCGTCTAATATGAAATGCAAAAATGTAATTCCTGCGCATCTAGTATTGCTTATCCGTCGAATTCTTATTTTTCATAAGTGTCGTTGCCTCAGATAAATGATGGACAAATCTGTTTTATTATAAAGAAAGAAAATGAAGAAAAAGGACATGCTACACGGAAAATATATATTGAGGAAAAAAAAGAGTAGATGAAAGATAGAGAGAGAGAGAGCGAGCGTGAGGAAGTATTAATGCTAATCTGTTTTAATGGAAATAAAACAGAGAGAGAGAGAGAGAGAGAGAGAGAGAGAGAGAGAGAGAGAGAGGAGAGAGAGAGAGAGATACATCAATATTATTATACTTTGTGCGTATTGAGCTATTTAGCAGTAGCTCTTGAGTAAAAATAACTTTTTAAAATAATTATACCAACATACTGTGATATATCCACATGTCCGGCTAGTAAAATTAATAATACATAATGGAAAATGGGTGATCTGAGTAAATAAAAAGGACACATTCGCTGATACATTACAATGAATATAAATCTGTTAATAAAATTAATATTACATATTGGAAAGTACCTGATCTCAGTGAATCAAAAAGGATACCTAATTGTTACATTACAACGTACGATGGTTATTAATCTCTTAATGAAATAATATCATATACCTAAGTGTGTGATCAAAATATTCAAACAGAATAGTGAAAAATCTTTTCTTTTTATTCACTGTTTCAGCTACAGATTTTTAAAAGTTACAAAGTGAATTAACTAAGAATATACTACCATTGGCGAAATTTATTGAACTAGTATATTTAGATAATGTTCATCTAACGATTTAATATGTTACAATTTATGGCTGTCATAAATTGTTGGCAAACCCTGTAGCTGGGAATAAAGGTCGTTAACTTTGAGATCAGGGAGTGTACATTTACCAGTACGGTTACAACCCGCTGATCCCTGGAAAATGTGCCATGAGAAACACGTGATTAGTTTTAGTTTTTAGATTCAAGCTGACTTGGGCAGAGCAGACGTGCCGCTGCTGAGGTCAATCACTCACGCGCGGTGATATGGGCTACATAAAATAAAAAATCTTGACCAAGTAACAAAAATATCTTGTTAGTTCATTTAATTGAAAGCAAGTAAAGCCGAGAAGAAGAGACCAGAAGAATCAACATATAAACAAAAGAAGACCATCTCCTCTCCAAGTAAGTCTCTGATCTGTGTCTCTCTCTTGAATGTGTATCATCCGAGAACTCTCTCACTTACCGTTTTCATACACGATGTTAGATGTGGGTTTACAACAAATACAGCAATCTATTTTGCTGTCATGGAAGCATAAGGGGAAGCAACTAAATGAGTCAATGAATCGCAACTGAATATCATTTTGCATCAAAGAATTCAATAATTGTTTCCTTAACATTGTTTTGTTACATAATATTTTACTGTGCCTGGCATGGATAGAATTATATCTTTGGTTTGTTTGGTTTGTTTTGTTTTACGGCATATCAACCTCAGTGGGTCATTTAATGCCGATAAAGTTTTGAAATAAATCAATTCTTAATGGATAATACAATTTTTTTATAAATACATTTTTCTATTCAACCCATAGATGGGACCCTAACAGGTACTACCACTCCGGATCAGAGTGGACCAGGGAGCAATGGCGATGAAGGGGTGCTCCACATTCCCCACACCTCCAAAACTGGAACCTCACCATCAGATAGAGTTTAACGTCATTCACAGGACATGTAGACCCACAGCCACCGCCTTCTAGCACCTATATGATAAAAGGGGTTGGGGCTTGCCATAAGGGCAATAGGGTTGGGAAAATCATATAGGTGCTAGGGCTTGACGTGACCAGCCGATTGATCGGAGGGGGCCTTTCCGACCGCCCGTCTAGCCCAAGATAGGGCCAAAGTGGAATATTGCATGTCATGAACTGCTCATCCACCTGGGCTCTATCCTTAAGCATCACGGGTCGCCACCAACGGCCAACAGGTGGCCCCATTGGAGGAGTCTTACCCCTCTGCAGAGGCGCAGTCGGTGCCTTCTAACGCTCCAGCCAACAGGGTGGAGAATTATATCATTAATCTAAATGATTATCTAATTTCTCTAAGGTACTAACAAAAAATGAATACCCTCCGGGTGGTGTAAAAATACATTTTGAAATATTGCCTGATGGGTGGGGAAATTAAATGAATAAAATAAAATGTCTAATATTTAAAAAAAAAAGTGATTACTGACTTATAAAGCATCATATTCATTCCACTGAGATATTTGTTTCATTTTACGACAGTTGGGACCTCCAAACCGTGTCTAAAAATTCCTGACTTAATTATTCAGACTCTTACATATAGATAAACATTCAAATATTTCCCCTAGTAAAATTTAGAAAAAAACTATTTTAAGCATAAATTCATCTAAAGGTTAATAAGTATAGAATTTTCCGTGAAAATCTTACAATTGATTGATTTTTCATCGAATTTTATTAGTAATGCTACTGACTATAAATTAAATACTCATTGATAAAGTTACTTAATTCCTGAAATGACTGACATTGTTTCGGTTACAAACAAATATGGGCCGAATCTCATTAATAGATGTTTTAAAACATTAGAACAAACAGCTGTTAATATTTTGCGTTGTATTCCTAATTATTTTATTTATTGCTAAATAAAAAAAAAGAATCTAAGTGAATATCTTATATGATTGCTAATTCCATATTCTTTAAAACATCTAATAGATTAGGAGGTTGATTTTGAAGGCTATCACAATGCAGGTGTAAAGAAAAAATAATAATACGGTAACAATGATGTTGTGTGTTAACCTGTATTTAATTCTTGAATTTTCGAGATAATATCTCTTTTTCACTGGAACTGAAACAGTCTACTTATGGTATTTCTATGGTAGAAATTGTCTTTCCGTTTACAATGTTGCTTTGATAAAGAGCTCTGCATCTGGTCGAAACAGATTTCTGTCAGCAAAACTTTTAACATCTTGTTTTTTCTACAAACTTTCTTCACATATTGTCGGATACATATCCATTTTACCTTTCATACTGTCCACAGAAAAAACAAATTGGAATTATTTAAATCATATCACCGAAAAATGAAAAATGAAAAAAAAAAAAAAAATGAAAATGCCATATATGGCATAAACAGAAAACAAATGACTAAAAATGTTTTATAAACTGAGTTTTAAAAAGAAGTGAGTACCCATCAGGAATAAAAAAAAAACCCATATGGTAGAAATGCCATAACTAGACTGCTTCAGTTCCAGTGATCTTTTGAAAAAGAGATATTATCTCAAAAATTCAAGAATTAAATACAGGTTAACACACAACATCATTGTTACCGTATTATTTTTTGTTCTTTACACCTGCATTGTGATAGCCTTCTAAATCAACCTCCTAACCAATATATACACAATGCTTCAAGCAAATTATAAAACTTTCATCTAATAGATATTTAATCCTGTAAAAATAGACGAACCCTGTCAACTGGTGACTTTAGAATACACCGACTACACCTCTGCAGAGAAGTAAGATCCCCCATCCCAATGTGGCCAACTGTTGGTCGTAGGTGACGACCAATGATGCTTAAGGACCGAATCCTTATGGCTGAGCAGTTCATGACATGCAACTCTCCACTTTGGCCCTTACTTCGGGTAGACAGGTTGATCAATTAGTTGATCAAGTCAAGCTCTAGTACATATGATAGTCCCAACCTTATTGCCTTTATGGACACACCCAGCCTTTTATCCTACATGTGCTAGAAGGCTTTGACTGAGGGTTCTAGTATCCTTGGTATGACGTTAAACTGCATCTAAACCTTATCCCGGCAAGAAGACCAGACCTAGTGTTGATAAACAAACAAAAAAGAAAGAACTTGTCAACTGGTGGATTTTGCAGTGCCAGCAGATCACAGGGTGAAGCTAAAGGAAAATGAAAAAAATGGACAAATATCTGGACCTTGCCAGAGAACTGAAAAAATTATGGAATATGAAAGTGAAACCAATTGTAGTTGGTGCACTTGGAACAGTCCCAAAAGGATTGGAAAAGGGTCTGGAATGTTTGGAAATCAGAGGAAGGATTGAAACCATTCAGGACTCTGCACTGCTGCAATCTAACATAATACTCAGAAGAGTCATGGAGACCTGAGGAGACTTGCTGTCACTCAGACTCCAGTGAAAGACCATCAGCTAATGCTGATGTGAAAACTCAAAAAGAGCAAATAATAATAATAATAATAATAATAATAATAATAATACAAAACTAGACACGACTGGGTTGGGAAGGTGATCCACTGGGAATTATGCAACAAATTAAATGTTTGACCACACAACAAAATGGTATATGCATAAACCAGAATCTGTTCTTGAGAATGAAACGCACAAAATTATCTGGGACTTTGAGATAAAAACGGATCACCTTATCCCAGCAAGAAGGCCAGACCTAGTGTTGATAAACAAAAAAGAAAGAACTTGTCAACTGGTGGATTTTGCAGTGCCAGCAGATCACAGGGTGTAATTAAAGGAAAATGAAAAAATAGACAAATATCTGGACCTTGCCAGAGAACTGAAAAAATTATGGAATATGAAAGTGAAAGTGATACCAATTGTAGTTGGTGCACTTGGAACAGTCCCAAAAGGATTAGAAAAGGGCTTGGAAAGTTTGGATATCAGAGGAAGGATTGAAACCATTCAGAACACTGCACTGCTGCAATCTGCCAGAATACTCAGAAGAGTCCTGGAGACCTGAGGAGACTTGCTGTCACTCAGACTCCAGTGAAAGACCATCAGCTAACACTGATGTGAAAACTCAAAAGGAGTAAATAATAATAATAATAATAATAATAATAATAATAATAATAATAAGAAGAAGAAGAAGAAGAAGAAGAAGGACAGAATGGTTAGAAAGAAAGAAGAAGAAGGTTTCAATTCTAGAGCACTGGTCATTGGGAAGTACGTCTTCATCAACATGACAACCAGTTCCAGTGTGAACCGGAGTGTTAGTTCCAGTTAAGATCCCATATATGGCATAAACAGAAAAAAATGACTAAAAATGTTTTATAAAGTGAGTTTTAAAAAGAAATGAGTACCCATCATGAATTAAAAAAAACAAACATCTTCGGCATAAAATAACCCAGCACAGATTGATATGCTGTAAAATCCAACCAACCAGCAACTTAGAGGAGACATGACCACCATGAACAATTCCCAGTTGGTCTTAAAGTACGTCCACTGAAACTTTTCTCTCGGGTGTATCAGGCTAAATCATTATATATATTTACCAACTCCTCCGCACGAGTAGGATACGACACAAGGTCAATTTCTTAAGCGGAGTTTAACAGGTTTGAATTCAGAGTTTTCCTTCTCCTAGACCGGTTACCTAGCCATGGTCAAAGAACCCAGTCTGCCCTTCTATTTACCCATAGCTGGAGGGAGAGTAAGATTCATACCTCTAAACCATTATAAGATGGGAATATTCTTATAATAAGTTGGAAGGCTCAAAGTAACCTTCCAGCGTGGTACATATGTGTACATGATTTAATCTGTCAAAGAAATTATTTATAATAACAAACAGACTGTGAGCACGTGGAGAAAATACATACATGACAGGTATCACATACTCATGACAAGGTACAGTAAGATATAGAAAACAAATACATAAATATATACAAAGGATGTAGGACTAAAGAAGTGATACAGAGTTACATGTAGAAATGATTCACTTACTGGTAGTTTGCTGGGGGGCACCTCCCCCACACACACACACACTTTAGGGGCAGAGGCACAGAGCGCCTTACCCATGTGCTAGACCCAGAGAAAGAGAAATTTTCTCCCGGGCTGCTGTTTAAATACAGCCACCACCTATCGGCGAAAATATGTAGCAAGGGAGCCATCTGCAGACAATTCTACATTCCTCAATATCTATTTTGACATTCTTTAAACACGTTAGTCCATTGATGCTTAATTGATATAATTGATATTCCCGTGAGTACGCATGGTTAGTGTAGTATTTTTATTCGAATTCAAATAACGGTTAACAGGGATTTGTGAGTGAGTGACATCACTTAACCCGTTACTGACCTCATCTTCCTGAGTAAACCTTCATCAGGACTTGAGACAGAAAGAATGTTATTTCCCTATTCACTCCTATACCTATGTATATGAATGCATTTCTGTCTTTTTTATATATATCACTGTAAATCTGTTTAATATATTCGATTGTATTTCGACATTTTCACACACACACACACACACACACAATCTTAAATACAATATTATAGTACTAATTTGCTATTACATATACGCTATACCTCTCTCATATATATACATATATATATATATATATGACTGCATTTCAGATTTTATTATCTATCGATCTATCTGTCTGTCTATCTAATAAAAGAGCAATATTGTGTTAGATGCGAATTATGTATATCTAATATCATCTTCTTGCCGCCATTGCCGTCTTTTAAACCTCATAAAGTTCTCCCTCTTTCACCCTCGTTTCATCCCCCATCGTTCCGTGCCACGGATGAAAAGCAACATCAAGCGAATCGCGAGTTTCCCTTCATCTAAGCTTCTAATTGAAACGGCATGGCCGGCATCTTATAATATTTCGCATTTCGTTTGTACCGTAATTATTGTGATGGTGATTGTGTTAATGATATGAAGATGAAAAGAATTCATGAAAGCATTGGGAGACTTAATTAACGAGCATCATAATAAATCGGGTAATTAGCGATAGAGATTCGCGTGTAACTATCTTCTGTCTAAGTTGTTGTTGATTGCCATACAAAAGAACTCTCTCTCTCTCAGTCTGAGATTGTTCATTGTGATTCTAAAAGCATAGGGCAATCAACAGGAATGTTCATAGAGAACCGAAGATACATCGTAATTGAGTCAGACAGTTTCTTGTTCCATACACAACAAGCATGTGTCGAAATTGACATGGCTTTCAATGCGTACTTGAAACTTTAGTAGTTTATTAATATTTCTTAACATTTAGTTTTTGTGTGTTTATCCTCAGGATATCGATATTCCTGGTTAGAGAGGCATGATAAAAATGGTATATATATATATATATATATATATATATATATATATATATATATATATTATATATATATATATATATATATATATATATATATATATATATATATATATATATATATATATATATATATAGGGAGAGAGAGAGAGAGAGAGAAGAGAGAGAGGAGGAGGGAGGAGAGAGAAAGAGGGAGAGAGTGACAGAAAAAGATAAAGTGTGAAAACCGTGTGTGCATGTATGAAATTGGTAGGTACAGAGAGACAGAGACCGACAGAAACAAAGAGTGAGAAAAGTGGGTGCATGCGTGCAATTGGTATATATATATATATATATATATATATATAGAGAGAGAGAGAGAGAGAGAGAGAGAGAGAGAGAAGGGAGGAAAGAGACAGAAAGAGAGAAAAGTAAGTAGGTGCCTGTGTGCATGTTTGAAATTGGTAGGTACTGAGAGAGACAGAGACAGAAAGACAGTATGAGAGAGAGAGAGAGAGAGGGGGAGAGAGAGAGAGAGGGGGGGAGAAATAGAAAAAAATAGTCATATTGATATTCCTTAACACTTGGTTTTGTTCGAGTCACATCGGGATATTAATATGACTGGTTAGACAAGATTTGATAAATATGTAAATATGGTTTGAAATCTATCTATCTATCTATCTATCTATCTATCTATCTATATATATATATATATATATATATATATATATATATATATATATATAAGAGAGAGAAAGGGAGACAGTAATTTCATGTTTGAAATTGGTAGGTATACAGAGAGAGAGAGAGAGAGGGAAAGGAATACAAGGAATTAAGAATTATTTTTCACAAAAGCGAACACTTGAAAAGATTTGAGAGATATTACTGGTTAGAGAATCATTAATAAATATGGTTTAGAATCATTATATATATATATATATATATATATATATATATATATATATATATATATATAGAGAGAGAGAGAGAGAGAGAGAGAGAGAGAGAGAGAGAGAGAGAGAGAGAGAGAAAGTGCGTACATGAGTGCATATGTGAAATTGGTAGCGAGAGGGGAAGAGAAAGAGATAAAGGGAATGAAAACCTTAGAAGAGGAGTTTTTAAGAATTTTCGTTCACAAAAGCGATGACTTGAAAAGGTTTGAGGAAAGCGTTCCGCTATTTATTCATATTTTTTAAATTTAGTTTTTGTGCGTTTAGCCCCAGGATATAAGATATTACTGGTAAGACAAGCAGTAATACATTTTTGTGTGAATCATATATATATATATATATATATATATATTATATATATATATATATATATATATATTAGAGATAGGAAGAGACAGTGTGCATGTGTGAAATTGGTATGTGTGTGTATATATACATATATATATATATATATATATATATATATATATAGAGAGAGAGAGAGAGAGAGAGAGAGAGAGTGTGTGTGTGTGCATGTGTGAAATTCGTAAATATATAATTTAATATACCAAACTTATTGGTAAATCCTCGCGGTGAGAAAAAAAAACAGCAAATAGTTTGATTGTAAAAATATACTACCAAACATCAACCGGGGAGAAAAAATTTTGGGAAAAAAGAAAAGACCAAGATAATCGTACCAACAAAAAATGATCTATTAGTACAATACTTTGGCCAAAAGATAAAACAATTTAATATATATATATATATATATATATATATATATATTCATAAAAAACGCCAGGAGACTAAATCTAATAAGTAAAAAGTGCTCAATACCTAAGTAGAGCAAATAATAAAAATAAATCCAATGAGATCAGCCTTGAAGAACATTAAGCGAAACTTTTAGTAGGTTCGTCTGACTCATTGGATTTATCTTTATATAGATAGATAGATAGATAGATAGATAGAGAGAAATTGTATATATATATATATATATATATATATATATATATATATATATATATATATAGAGAGAGAGAGAGAGAGAGAGAGAGAGAGAGAGAGAGAGAGAGAAGCATGCCCATATTCATTTTTTTTTTCATTCATAATTTACCTTTTAAAATTTAATCTATTATAATCAATCTTTCTTAGATATCTTCTAATGGTTAAGTTTCCATATATGTAAAGTTTTATCTGAACTGTTTTGTTCCATTTTTTCGTTGTTTCTGTCATTCAGTAACCCCACTAACATTCTTTGAGTGTTAATTTGATAAGAGCGGAGATATATTGTAGAAACCACGCCGGAAATTGATGCTAATATAGACTTCATTTTTAGGAAAATAAGTTAATTTCTGGTAATGTTAACTAAATAGCTTGATAAATTGATTAATTTTTCATTTTTTTCTTCTTCTAGTGTCGGGTTTTATTTTATTCAGCTTCAATGACTGGAATGCAAAAACAACTCCCATTTAATACTCAGACGTTATTGTTTCATTTATCGCCGATTCTCTTTTCTTTCTTTGTATCATACCGGTTCGTCCAAAAACACCATCAGAAACCCTTTTGTCTCAGGATGATATAATGTTGAAAAAAGTTTGAGAACAAGTTAAAAGTAAGTAATCAGTAAAAATACTAGCAAGAATATGCACCCATGTTGTAAGTATTTAAGTTTTAATTAATGGAAATATATTAAATTAGAAAGACTAACGGAATTAAATAAGAACATATATAATCTATTACACTTATTGTCATTGGTTTCTATATAAATGTTGGAGAATAAAACAATAATATAAGATATTAATAACAGCGAGTAACTATTTATTAAACCCGGTTTTGTTAAAACCAGTATGTAAATTAACCACACCATATATTATGTAAACCTTTATTACTGAGTGATATATAAGACATGTTGTAAGATTTTAAACGCGGAAATGGCATGATCTGTTTTGAGGCAAATATATCTCAGAATTTCATTGAGCCATAGTTAGTAAATAAGTTTTATTCTATGTATTAATGATTTTATAAATTATTATTATAATAATTATTTATAAATATAAATTATTTATTCATTGATAAACTTATGCAATTCTTGAGGGTATTGTGATTTAAGCAGTGATGTAGTGTCAGTTACAGACATATACCGTATCTTCATTATAATAAGATTAATTTCCGTCTTATCAGTTTTATACATGTGTGTTGCCTGTCCATGTATATCTCTCAATCTGGGCAAGCAATAGAATAACAAAAACCCTGTACAAGACAAATTACAGGATTTTAAACGCACCAATAACGAGGGTTATTGAGGCAAGTATCACTCAGATTTTCATAGGGATATCGTTAATAAAAAAAATTTGTTCTATGTATTGATGATTTTTACTATAAATTAAATACTCATTGATAAAACTTACGCAATTCCTGAGGCTATTGGACGTAGTTTCGGTTACAGACAAACGAACTTAAAATAACAATTATTTTAATAAGACATTTTCATATAAAATATCTTCACATTCACTTCTACGAATCTATATCGGATAGATGGTTGGATGTTTGAACAAAATAGATTTTACATTGGAATAGTGCATTGCGATAAATCCCTGACCATTGTATTATTAGCCAATCAGTGAAATGAATCTTACTACATATATTGGAATAAAAACCTCTTCCCTGGAGTGACTCAGTCGGAAATGTGCCGTTTAATTGGATTATGTCCATTGTAACGTTTACCTTCAAGACTGGTTGTTTGGTTGTATTTTATGGCATGTCAACTCTTGTCGGGTTATTTTATGCCGGAGGCATTTTGTTTTATACATTCCTGATGGGATGCAATAATCATTTTTCAACTTATTTTGTTGGCTCAATAATCTATGTTGACAACGGCCAAAAAAATTATTGTAATTCAAAATTCTAAATTTAACTAGATATTTAGTCGTCAATCTATATACTGATACTCGTGTTCCTTAATTGTACGACTATTAACATCTTGCAACACCCTCTGGTTTAAAATGGGGCCGTTAAAATCCTCAAAGATGAAATGCAAAAATGTAATTCCTGATAATCTGGTGTTGCTTATCCGACGAAGCATTTCTCATGAGTGTCGTCACCTCAAGTAAATAATGGACCATTCCGTTTTTATTATAAAGAAAGAAAAGGAAGAAAAAAGACATGCTACACAGAATAATACAATAAGAAAGAAAGACAGTAGGGGAAATACAGAAAGGTGGTGAGCGTAATGAAGTTATGTTAATCTGCTCAAATCGAAAATAATGAAAAAAGAAAGAAAGAGTAAAAAGAATGAGTGATAGTTAAATCAAGATTATACTTTTTACATATTGAACTATTTAGAAATAGTTTTTAATTAAACATATCAAACGTTGTAATAATCATTATCATACTGTGGTATATTCACATGACCTGGTAGTCTATTTTATTGATATATCCAAACATCTACATATTTATTCATAGATGTGAATATTAAGATATTTTTATATGAAGATATTTTTAAGGAAATCAACAGCCTGAAAATCAAGGCTTCATTGAAAGGGATACTTTCCGTTGTCCAGGTGCTCAGTTCTTTTTCCAGCAATCAAGACAGTGACAAATATCAGGAGAAACCATCTGCAGTGGTATACTTAATGCATAGAATAAATATTATTTATCAACGATATCTATGAAAATCTGAGAGATTTGTCTCAAAACAGCCCATGTTATTAGGGTATTTGCCTCTCATCCAACTTATGAGGACATTTTTTATGTGGACCCACCCACAAACCGAAGCTCATGGGTTGTAGACACAAAAAATGCGTCGATCCCGTCAGCATTCCCTCTCGAGGGGGCGCCTCAGGCACTATGCAATAAACCCAGCCCTGCCCCATTAAATCGAGAGGGCAGGTATTGCCTGGGTGGATAGCCCCCTGGGATCGACGTTGTTAATTTCATTAATAGACACAGGCCCCGAAAGGCCTGTGCTATTAGTGAGTTTAAAATCCTGCAATGTGTATTATATATCACTAAGACAAAGATTTACATGATATATGGTGCGGTTAATTTGCATACTGGTTTTAACAAAACTGGGTTTAATAAATAATTACTTGGTGTTATTGATTTGCAATATTATAATGTTATTCTCCAACATATTAAAATTAATCCTATGAAGCATTTTATATAGAAACCAATTAAATCATACTTAAAATAAGTGTAATGATTTTTATATGAGTTCTTATTTAATTATGTTAGTCTATATGATTTTATATATCTTAATACCTTCAAATTTAGATATTTACCCCCGGAGGGTATATATCCTTTCTAGTAATGGTTATGAGGATTATTATATAACCAGTAAGAATTTGATATGAATAACTAAGAGATTTGTGATGTTGGTGGTGACGTACTTTCGGTTACATAGAGACAGGCACTTAATATCTTTGATACGATATCTAACGATCTACCACATTTATATTATATTAATAGAAGTGAATATGAATATATTTTTATATGAAGATATTTAAAAAGAAAAATCAACAGCCTGAAAATCAAGACATTTGCTTTGTCCAGGTGCCGTTTCTTTCTTCAGCAATCAAGGGAATGACTAATATCATGTGAAAGGATGTGCAGTGGTTTAAACAAAAAGGCAGCAAAAGAAAAAGACGTGAAAGGGAAAGGAGATTCGACGGGAAGGGCGAATGGAGTTTGCAGTGAGCTTGACTCATAGATCAATAAACGTCGAATGATAGTTATTTGCAAACGGAAACATAAACAAGCGACCATTATTGAAAGGAGCCCATTTAGAAAACAATCAAGAGGTCCTTTCAACCGGCGGGATAGGATTTAAGCGCGGGAAACGGTCTAAATTGGCGGGAAAATGAATGTACAGGTATATAACCATTGAGATAGAGTCTTAAATGAGGTCGGGAGAAGGAGTAAAAGAAGTAGAAGAAAAAGAAGTAGAAGAAGAAGAAGTAGAAGAAAAAGAAGTAGTAGAAGAGGAAGTAGTAGAAGAAGAAGTAGTAGACGTAGAAAAAGAAGGAGTAGAAAAAGAAGTAGAAGAAGAAGAAGAAGTAGTAGAAGAAGAAGTAGAAAAAGAAGTAAAAGAAGTAGAAGAAGAAGTAGAAGAAAAAGAAGTAGTAGAAAAAGAAGTAGAAGAAGAGGTAGTAAAAGAAGAAGTAGTAGAAGAAGAAGTAGAAGAAGAAGTAGAAAAAGAAGTAAAAGAAGAAGTAGAAGAAGAAATAGAAGAAATAGAAGAAATAGAAATAGAAAAAAAGAAATATGAATAGAAAAAGAAGTAGACATAGAAGAAGAAGAAGAAGAAGAAGAAGAAGAGAAGAAGAAGAAGAAGAGAAGAAGAAGAAGAAGAAGAAGAAGTGTACATTTTTCTATTTTTCTCTTTATATAGAAGAGGAATAAGAATTAGAAGAGGGAAATAAAGAATAGGGAGAGGAAGAAGAGAATGTATTTAAAATAGAAAAACTTAAGGGAAAGGAAGGCGGAAAAGAAAAAAAGAGAAAGTACGAGAGAGATAATAATAGAGGGAAATGAATAAGAAAGTAAAAGAGGACAAAGAAAGAAAAAACGAGAGAATCCTTGAGAAAAAAGGGGATGGATAGAAAAAAAAAAAGAAATAGATAGAAGGTTAGACAAAGAGGATGAGGAAAATGTTGAAGGATATGGGAAGAGGTTAACTATTAGTTTGGTTGGAAATGTCTTCTGTTCGTATTCGTGGTGATTGAAATAAAGACGTGTGAAATGAAGCGAAAGACCAAAGAAACGCTTGGATAAACAAAGTTCAAGATTATTCTGTGACTTCAGAGCTTTATTGCCTTTAGTAAATGCTTAGTTACAGTTAAACGCAACAAATTTGTCCAGTACTCGTAAAGAAACATGCACATATTTACAAAGAAGCTTTCTATATGATACATACACTTATCTGCTTCAAACGTACATACAAGGTGTGTCAAAAACATATAGAGATTAAAAAAAACCTTTTTGACACCTTGGTTTCTGAAATAACGTTTCATTCATTGTTCATTTCTATTTTGGTAAATACAGCTTCAATCTCGATACTTTTGACACACCTTGTATACCCTTATGGCAAGCTCCAACCCCTTTTTATCATATGGGTGCTAGAAGGCGGTGGCTGCGGGTCTACATGTCCTGGGAATGACGTTAAACTCTATCTCTGATGGTGAGGTTCCAGTTTTTGGAGGTTTGGGGAATGTGGGCACCCCTTCATCACCATTGCTCCCTGGTCCACTCTGACCCGGACTGGTAGTACCTGTTAGGGTCTCATCTATGGGTTAAATAGAAAAATGTATTTATAAAAGTATTTTATTATCCATTAAGAATTGATTTATTTCAAAACTTTATCGGCATTAAATGACCCACTGAGGTTGATATGCCGTAAAACAAAACAAACCAAACACCTTGTATACTAATACTCGTGTTCCTTTATTTTATGACTTATCTTGCAACGCCCTCTAGTTGAAAATGAGACCGTCTAAATCGTCCAAGTTGAAATGCAAAAACGTAAATCCTGTAAATAATTTTACTATTGATGGGTTTTATAGCAGCAATGCTATAATAGTATCGAGCTCAATAATAATAATAATACTCTGGGACTTCGAGGAACAGACGGATCATCTAATCCCGGCCAGGTGAAGGGGACCTAATATTGATTGACAAGAACAGAACCTATCATCTCTTGGGTTTTGCCGTGTAACAACCGTGTAAAAATGAAAAGAAAAGCAAAAAGATAGACAAATACTTGGACCTTGCCAGAAAACTGAAACATTAAGGTGAATGTCGTACCAATTGTAATTAGTGCCTTTGAACGGTCCCCAAAGCTCTTGTATGAATTGGAAATCAGAAAAAAAATCGAGACCATCCAAATTACAACACTTGAATACTCAGAAGTGTCCTGGAGACCAGAGGAGACTTGCTGTCAACCTGCCTCTAGTGAACCACCGGCAGACGTGAAAATAAAATAATGCAGACTTTAGAAATCTGATCTCGCATGAAGCAAGTCCAACTAATTTGACAACATGATGAATAAGTTATCAATATACAGGGTATCCATGGAGTCTCTTTACCTCGTTCTCCAGAGATCACTCCCCTGGACATCTTTCTGTGCGGTTATGCTAAAGATATTGTATATCGAACAAAGATGCAAGACATCACTGGCTTGCTTGATTTGAGGCTGCATTAAAAATGACAAAATGATGAATAGTTATTTACTAAGCTTAGCTTAGATGTGACACAAGGCCAGAAGTATGGGGCGCTCAATGAGGATCGAACCCATTAACAATCTAACCCCCTAACCATTACACCAGTGTTAAACTAAGAAAATCCTTGTGAATTTCTCGGGTACCTGAGAGTATGATGTGTACCGGGCTAGTCTATCAGACACATCCGAAATTGATAAAATGTGTTGCTTTCTGTATATACTCGTAGATATTCATGCCGGGATCGAACCCGGATTTATGATTACGAAATCCTTTCCTTTTTATGGAGACGTCTAAATCATCAAGGAATGTTTCAGACGCTAACCCTTTGAGCCTAATGAAGGGATGTAGACTGAATGCGAATCTCTGGCGCTGAGGGACATCGTATTCATGTTTTAACCCCCAGCGAATCTGACATAAGAGCTAAGTAAGTATGATATTAGGATATAAATATATTTACGTATGCGTCATATTTTCGAGCAGATAAGTTCACCATTTACATTTAATATTATGAATATAGGCCATGATCTTATAGATCATGACTTGAGGAAAATGACGTCTGATTAAGGTGAAGCTATCAGGTAACTTATATAAGACCCTAGGGATAGTATGGAACCAAGTGTAGGGAAAACGGGTATAAATATGCAACCAAAATATGTATGCATCGAAATAACTTGGTAGAGTGCCCGATATGCAAGGATTTTTGTAGTTTGTTAGTTTGATTTTACGGCATGTCAACGCATTGGGTTATTTTTATGTCGAATAACGTTTTTGATTTATTTCTTCTTAAGGGGTACTCATTTTTTTAATTCAAACTATTTTAAACACATTTTTAAAACTCGTCTTTTTTATATTTAACCCATAGATGGAACCCTTACAGTAGGTATACCATCCGGTTCAGAATTGTCCTAGGATTAATGATGATGAAAGGGCACTCAACATTTCCCATACCTCCAAGATTGGAAACTTCAAATCAGATAGAGTTTAACGTCAATATCCAAGACATTAAGACCCCAAGCTAACGCGTTCTAGCCAATATATGATAAAATAGGAGGGGCCTCTCCGACCGTCCATATATAGCCTGATTAAGGACCAAAAGCGGGGTGTTGCGTTCCGACTACATTCTCCATGGTTCTATCTGAAAGCATCACGGTTCGCGACCTACGGCTAACAGGGGGCCCCATTGGTGATGGGGTGTCTTACCCCTTTGCAGAGTTGCAGTCGGTGTATTCTAAAGCTCCGGCAGATAGGGAGATGTAATGATTATAGGAGTAGGAAATGGACACGGCGAGTTCAAATCCTGGACGAGGCTGGTTACACTTCGCATAGCGTTGATAATATTGATAAATGAATGCACCCACGTTATGGGTAAATGGTAGAACAACCTGGGCTAGTATTGCAAATAGTCTAAAAGAAGGAAAACTCTTCATTTGAACCCATTAAACTCCGCTTAAAATTCATTCTGAGCTACATCCTACTCATACAGATTCGTTGGTAAATACATATATAAAAATAAGGCAAAATATTAAAAATTAATTTAAGTGAAAAAAAAAGAAAAGACCATTTAAATGATTTTTATAAAGTGTTCTAAATTGATAATTATATTTTCCTATTTGAATCTATCACTTTTGAACCGAAATGTTACATAATTAATACGTAGCCTATAAATTGTGTACGATAAATGTAGCTTCATTAATAACTATTGGTCATGGAAAAGCACAGGAAACATGGACAGATTTTCGCGAAAGTGAGAAAGAGCTGAGAAAAGTTAGATATTAGTTAGGCGCTGGACAGGATGATGGCATTGGCGATCTGTACGTTGAAACTAAATTCTGACGCGCGTGTTTGTTGATCCGGGATTTATCTTATACCAAATAAAATATGAGCTCAAAAAAACAAAACAAGTCTTGTGTTCGTTAACTAAGAACCAACAACAACAACACAATATGTCCCAGTATCAAGAAGAATCCTCCAGAAAAGCCCATCTACCAGAGAGAGAGAGAGAGAGAGAGAGAAGAGAGAGAGAGAGAGAGAGAGAGAGAGAGAGAGAGAGTTAAGAATAATAGCTACCAATAAAGAACTGCTCAGATAAAAGAGAGAAGATAACAGGTAGACGAAGTCATCTTCTCTTAATTAAGGAAGAAGATTTACAAGATAAGTATAAAAGATAAGTATGTCTGTATACAACCTCAGATATACAGGTACAGTATATGTAAGAAACGCCATTATATGTATATATGTATATATATATATACCAATCTCTCCACACAAGTAGGATGTGACACAAGGTCAATTTCTTAAGCTGAGTTTAAACAGGTTTGAATTTAGAGTTTTACTTTCCTAGCCTGGTTACCTAGCCAAGGTTAGAGCCCAGTCTGCCCAACTATTTACGCATAGCTGAAGAGTAGCTGTATTCATACATTTCCCAAAGGTATTAGTTGTATGTGCTACCAAGCTTAGCTTAGTTGTGGCACAAGACCAGAAGTATAGGGCGCGCAATGAAAATCGAACTCAATATCAATGGTTTACAAATTTAGCTTGATAACCATTACATCACGTTATGTGCTTACGTAAGAATGTCTATATAAGAGAAACGGGTTAAAAATGCAACGCTGTGAGTTTATGGAGTAAGTACCGGATGCGACTTAACAATTTCAGCTAATGATAGGACGACTAGACAAGAAGGGCAGCTATTTTCATCAAGTGAGCATCGACTACGGAATCATCGAAAAAAGTCATGAATTATTTGGGGAACTAGGAAATATTCCAGAACTCATCTGAAGACGAACGTCTTTCGGGAAAAGACAGTTATTAACCCGGTACATACATCGTAAATAAAATTTGCTGTGTGTGGATTTCAGTATCATATATATATATAATTTATATAGTATATATATATTATATATAGAAGAGAGAAGGAGAGAGAGAGAGAGAGAGACAGAGAGAGGAGACATACTGACACAGCTGGGATATAAAGATAAACAGCGAGAGACAGAGAAAGACAACAGATGATAAATAATAAGATTAAAAGAAAGTGTGTATCTGAAATCTGAGAGAATTATATTAATGTGGGTATATCATAGATAATTAAGATGAAATAATTAGCCGGGGCCTGCGGATATACCACAGTATGATACTTTAATTATTACAAATTTGGTATAAATATAATATATATATTATATATATATATATATATATATATATATATAATAGTTCAATATATAAAAAGTATAATACACTTATTTCCTTCTTTTCATTATGTTCGATTGAAACCGATCAGCGTTATCACTTTCACGCATTCATCACCTCTCTCTTTCCCCATACTCTTTCTATCTTCTTATATTTTTACTGTGGGGGATATCCCTTTTCTTTCTTTATAATAAAAACGGAATGGTCCATTATTTAGCTGAGGTGACGATACTTATTTGGACGGCCTCATTTTTAACCAGAGGGTTGCTAAATGTGTTGGTTTATATCTCCAGCAGTGTGAAGAAAGTATTTTAATACAACTTTCATGAAGGTTTAGTTTTTGTGGTGTAATATCATTAAATGGGAAACCCCAACATTAAGTTATGTGTAGATAATATTGGACAGTTACTAGAATTTGTAGGATAACGAACGAAAGGTTACCTATTGGTTTCTGATTGGTCTACACAAGACAAGGAAGTCAGTGAGAAAAAGAGGAGTTATTATATGGGAATCTGGAGTGTGTTTTTCAAGAGAATAGACACAAGATGGGTATTTGTTCTCCAAGGCATTTTTACTTGCGATAAAATAAATGAACTCAGTAAAAACAAGAATGTCTTGTTTATTATTAAAAACTAATCAACAACACAAGCCAAGATATTTCAAAATATTCTCAAGTAATTTCCAATAATTAATCATCAATCGATTTGTGGAACTCTTCACAGTTCTTTATGACTAAGTACAAAAAGAACGTGCACACAGATTCCGAAATTTGAACTTAATGCTCTTACGAAAATTATTGTTTCGTAATTTAGTTTGTTGATTGATTTTAACGGCATATCATGTCATGCCTAACGGTTAGGAAGTTATACATATCGTGTATCTATATTTATACTTATTAGTAATTGGTTTTAACAATGTGTTAGCATTATTGGGGATTATGTTGTATGGTATTGATATATTCTATGGTATGATTTTATTTCTCTAAAAAAAAGAAAAAAGAAAAGAGAATATCTTCCATGTTGACATTTTCAAACAGATCTTTCATATTGTTTGCTTTAAAATAACGGTTATTTAGTACCAATTGTTTAAAAAGAATAATATTTTAGAGAATTTAAAAAAAAATTATGACACGTCTCAAACCAAGGAGTACTTAATTATCAAGAAATACCAGCTATTCTGGTCTATAACAAAATAGACCAACTCCGATTCTGCCAATAGAATAATTGAACAGTATGAAGATAAGTAAAGAATTATTAAAATAATTCCAAATGGATCTCGCTAAGCTACAATGGTATTAAGCTTGATTTCTGTCTGTGAATCTATTTTCACAATACTTATCGAATACTTGATATTGCTCATGTTCCCATCTGATTTTACTCCATTTTTTTATGTTATTTATGATTCTTCATATCATTTCATTATATAATCCTTGATGTGCTTCTCATCATTAATTATTCATGTATTTTTATAATCTTCTCCAATAGAATTTTCATCTTGGTCATCTTTGAAAATCCCTTAGGATCTTAAGAGCTATCGCTTGTGTCCATCGCAAACATATAGAGCCAACATTTCACTTATCCTAGATTAGAAAGGATCTTATTCTATACCTACATAAATATATAATTATCCGTAATGATACAGCTATATAAGTTTATTATATAATTGTGTGAGTAACCGGTAGTTTGTCATACTTCCATGTTTATTTGTCAATAAACGCCAAAAATCCATTGTTTACTTGTCTATGAAGAAAATAGATTAAAAAAAAAGAGAGCAATACATTTAATGAAAGAAAGAAAAATAGATTTAAACAAAGAAAAATAATATATTTAAAGAAAATAAATATAAAGTAAATAAAGTCGGTGGGGCAGTCTAATGTCGGTATCAGCCATAGAGCGATGGAGTTTATCCCCTTTTCACTGGCGCTAGATCTGGGAGATTATCTGAAGGGGGCTTATACATCTACCGTCAGCTCCGCACTTTACCGCTCAGATCCTTGTGCTACTCATACGCTGAGTTAGCGAGGGCCGGTATTTAACCAAGACCCTTATAGTTTCGAGGCAAACGCCCAACCGACTAAGCTAAACCAGCCCCTTTAAAGAAAGAAGGAAATTAAAAAGAGGGTAATGCATTCAAAGAAATAAATAAATTAGAAATAGGGTAATATATTCAATGAAAAGAAAGAAATTAGGCAAAATATTTTTTTTTAAAGAAAGGAATGATAAATAAGAAAAATTGTTTATATATTTAAAGAAAGGAAATTAAGGAGAGGATGATATATTAAAGAAAAAAATGAAAATACGATTTTAAAAAATAAAGGAAAAAGAGGGTAACATATTTAAAAACGAGAGAAAGAGAAAAAATGAATAAATAAAAACAGAAAATTAAAATGACAGCAATATATCTAAAGAAAGAAATAAAAAAAGAGGGTAATATATTTAAGTAAAGAAAGAAAGGAAAAAGAAAGGAAGTTAACAAAGGCAGAGAGGAAATATGAAAATAAGAATAAAGAAAGAAATATCACAGGAAAAGCTACAGAAAGAAAAAAGAAAAAAAAAGGCAAACTCAAAGAAAAACTAAACAAATGTACCAGATTTTGAAAGAGAAAGATTTAAAAATTGAAATAGTCCCAAAGCAAAACAAAACAAAAATATAAATAAAGATCTTAGAAAGCAGCAGGAATTTCGTCTTAATCGATTAATTAAAATTAATTGAAATTCCTTAATTTTTTGTCAGCCTAGACCTTTCATCATTTGTACTGAATAATTCATTTTAAATGGACTTTTACGCGAAAATGACATATTTATTTATCTAAAAACTAAATTAAAATATTGAATTAATTATCAAATAAAACGAGTTCGTCAATGCTTTATTATTAATCCTTGTCTTATTCATTAATAATTTCGGCATCTTTTTTATCTTTTATTTCATTGATTTAAAATAAGATAAAAACTAAATGAAAAGGAATAAAATATTTTGTATTTTGGAAGCGTACAAAATGCATGCTAAATGTTTTTGGAGAAAATTATAAAACGATCTTCCACTTGAAATTCTTTTAAGTTTTTTTGGTTCATTTTGCTACATCCCAGCTTTGTTTTTTCTTTCGTTAATTATTAAAGTGCATTGTCCGTTAGTAATCATGAGAAATAGGGCCGGTTTAGCTCAGTCATTAGAGCGTCCGCCTCGGAATCATAAATTCTAAGTTCGATACCGGTACCCACCAACTTTGCGTATGAGTAGCACAGGGATATGTGCGGTAACTTCATACAGATATATAGACAGGATATATATATATATATATTATATATATATATATATATATATATATATATATATATATATATACTCATTCATGAAATGTTTTCATTGTAGCATTAGTAGTTAATCCAAAAGAGCTCAATATATTTCGTAAAGTATAATATTTATAGTTGTAGAAAAAAAGATATTTTCTCTCTACCACGGTTTCGGTGAGACAGTCTCCTGCGGAAGGTGTATCTTGAACATCGAAACTGTGGTAGAGAGTTATATATATATATATATATATATATATATATATATATATATATATATATATATATATATATTCAGATCGTGCGAACAACAAAGAAGTTGGGAAGAAGATGTTCAATTGGCAAATATTTTATGTTAACCACTTATCTCAAAGTTTTCGACACTTTGTTTAAAGCCCATTTGAATTAATTAGTCGTTAATCAAGATTTGTCATCGATAAGCAATCAATCAAAACAAAAGTCAACCATCCTGAAATGGTTTTAATCGCCCAAGTGCGAACTAATGTCTTGGATATTTACTACACTTCACTTACTTTGATAAAAGTCCAACGGAAGAAAAATCGAAATACGCATTTATTTATATGTACTAGCAAAAGTATGCGTCCCCTGGGTACTAGAATTTATGTTTTAATGCAATAAAGTATTTTTATTAAATTAGAAAGACTACCGAAATTAAATAATAACAAATATGTAAATATTACTTATTTTAATGTTATATTAATTGATTTCTTTATAAAATTATATATAGGATTTTTTCATATTTGAGAATAACATGATAGAAATCAGTAAAAGCAAATAATTATTTATTAAATCCCAGTTTTGTTAAAATCCTATTGCAAATTATTCCCACCATATACTATGTGTATATTTATTTCTTAGACATATAAAACACATTTCAGGATTTTAAATGCATTAATAATATGGACAGTTTTGCGACAAATCTAACTTAGCAAGACTTTAATAGAAACATCGTTGATAAATAAAATGCTAATTTAGATTGAATAACGACTATTTCATAATCGTTGAGAATATAACTTAAATGATTAAAGAAATCGTAATATCTGTGGTGGCGTAGTTTGGTTTACAGACAAACAGTTAAACATTCTCCATTATAATAACAGATATAATTAGTTGACTTTTCAAAGAAGCGCCTATATTTATTTTGGTTAAATTGATATATTACATGAAACGGGAAATTACCGTGACAGAGGTTAACGTTATAGTTAGCGTTCATTATTTAATAGTACGTACATTATATTAAAAAAAAAAACATTATTGTTGCTTTTAGCTAAGCTAAAGAACCAAGCCTGCTCTACTATTTACCCATAGCTAGAAGGGAGAACAGATGGCTAAGAAAACAACTATAAATTTTCAAATCACTTTATTCGGATATTGATTTTTTTAAAAATTCTTTTTTATGTTCTTCAGAATTTGATATTTCAAGAAATGTGAAAATAAGAGACTAAAATTTTTTACTTCAAATTACCAAAAACGTTTTATTTTCAATTTTTTTTTTTATTGAATAAAAAATTCATTACAAATTTAACTCATCAATGAATAAAGTGGTGAAAATTTCACATTTGAAACAAAAGTAATTTTAATTAAAAATCAACTTTTCTATTGGTAGGATAAGGATACTCATGGAATCTAAGACTAGGATGCTAACTCCTGCTCCATGGTGAGTCTTACTCTTACCTCAGCTCATTTTCAATAACTGCAAAGAACTTTTATCAATTTTTTATTTTAAAATATTAGGTTTTCTTTTACTCTTTAAATTTAATTAAATAAATTTAATTTTAAAAAAATCATTAAAATTTAATTAAAAAATTTTTTTTTTTAATTTTAACAAAGTTTTTTTTAAATTTAATTAGTCTTGTCCAGGATTTGAACTCTGGTTGCTGATTCTATTTCTTACAACAACCATAACACAGTGTTAAGATGATGTCACTAGACTTGGGTTTTTTTGTAACTCATTCAGTGTTTCATTAGAGAATTTGGATTTTTTTTTAATCAGCAACTTAAGGCCTGTGTGCCAGACTATAAACTTAGTAAATTATTTATTCAGAATCATTTTTAGGATTGCGTCTATCAATTTCTTAAATTTTGTATATAAACCAAGCCATTTAATCATTTATATATATATATATATATATATATATATATATATATATATATATATATATATATATATATATATACACTCCATGAATTTGGTAGGAGCTCTCTAATTGGTAATTTAAATTAACTCTCACTACTAAGCATATAAGCAATGATCGTTTCCCCGGAAATTTGATCTCTCTGGGACCGTAAAATACATAAACAAACCTATGTACTTAATAGTTTAAAAACACCAGTCCCCGCTACAGCTGTCAGTGGACGAGGGGATTAGATGTCAGGCTGTCAAACGGTCAGTCTGAGTTCGACCCTAGCCAAAGATAGTTGTGTCTAGCCACACTGAAGTGGCGTGAAACGCCGAAACATGTGTCTGTGAATGACTTATATATATATATATGGGGCCTTATTTCATGTTATTTTTTATATAGTTTTTATTTTATTTTTTTATATATAGTTTTTACAATTATCTATATCTACCTCACACCCTCATAAAGTATGTTCCAATCTCACTGTCTCAATTTATTCCCTACTCTCTCTGATTTATCCAGAAGAAAAACAAAAAGAAAACCTCATACTTTCAATCTTGATTGTTCCAGATATTGAATTTCACTGTGTTCCCTTTGATTTTGAGAAGGTTCATGAACATTCAAAATATTTTCCAGAAAAGTGCTTCCTTTCTTCATATACTTGATATTGTTAGAAATTGGGAGTTTGATCCTCTTTGGGTGTTACATACTTGTAACCGTATCTCCCATTGAGGATAGGAAAAAAAGAAGATATAGTTATTTGCAACCTCTTAAACTGCGGGTATGAAATACCGTCTGGATTAATGGACTGAATAATGGAAATTTTGATTCGTACCCTGGTATAAAAATAGAGAGCAGAAATTGAATATAGCTGACAACATTTGAATGATAGTAAAAGAGTGAAGGAAATAATTTATCGAAGTAATGAATTATAAAAAGAAAGAATTATATAAAAAATCTGTTGATTTTCAAAAGCGTAATATCCTTATATATATATATATATATATATATATATATATATATATATATATATATATATATATATATATATATATATATAGGTGGGGGCAGAGGTTAATCATTTTATTTCGAGTGAGGATAAACCCATTATGCGCAAGGTCAATGAACATAATCTATACACCACTAATATATATATATATATATATATATATATATATATATATATATATATATATATATATATATATATATATATATATATAGGAATAAAAGCTTTTTATTCCCAAATAACTTTGCTCTGTTTACAATAATTAAAAATTGAGCTCTCATACGGAACCTGAACTCTACAACAAACTACTGGTAGAGAATTAGGACCCACTAAAAATCACCTTGTACCAAGAAACTTGGTACTGCACCAAAGTATATATATATATATATATATATATATATATATATATATATATATATATATATATATATATACTCTAGCCAACATCCTGTTGTGTTCAAACAGAGCCAGATTTTATCTATGTACGAGGGAACGTTAATACCTATATATAGGTGTACCGATTTTGTGTATATGTATTGAATTTATCAAGCTTTTTTTTCTCTCTACAGGTATAAATACAAACATACACATATTTGTTAGAGTATAATACATTCATGGTGCGATTGTTACCATTGGTTTCAAATAAGCGTGTTAGCACAGGTGCGTTGTCTTGAGAATAAGTGGCTAATATGCTGCTTTTAAACCAATGGTAACAATCACACCGTGAATGTATTATACTCTAATATATTGAACTCTATAACAAATAAATACAGCTCTTGCATCCTGTTGAAGTGATTTAGCGTACTGTTAGTTTGAGCAACAAGCTAAGCATAGCTGAACCAGTGCCAAGACAACTGGTACTTATGGGAATTCAGAATAGTCCACTTATGCATTTGGGAGATTCCATTTCTAGAGTCTTGATTGGCTGCTTGGTTTCTATGATGTTTGGAGGCTTCATAAATAAGCAGCCATTTTGCAGTAGAATTTGCAGCAAAACAGATTCGTATTAAGTTACGACTGCTTGCTGCTTTGTCTTACCAATTCGACGGTAATTGGAATTAGTATGTTTATTCTACACACCAGTAATCGGGCACTTTATCTTCAAGTCTCTAATACTAATAAAAATATTATATATGTATAAATATATGTGTGTATTTGTACCTGTAGTTAGAAAATGTATGTATATATATTTTTTTCTAGTTATATTTTCCTTCGTCAAAACGTGAAAAAATATTCTTATGACTCATGTTGAATGCTTAGAAAACATCATGAGGCAAAATATTTTCTTTTTTTTCTATTTCTTTTAAACATTTCCTCGTCTATTACACTAAGATTCGAAAAGAAAATTTAAACAGTTTATCAAACAGTTCCTCAAATGTCAGTCTATATTACAAGAGTCATTCAACTCCACGACAGTTTTTTCTCGTCTCAATTTGCAGCAAAACATTCAACATGATTCATAAGAATTTGGTGTAAAAAAATATATAATAAAAACATTAAAAAAACACCAGTAAACAGTTTGATAGGTGTGCTTTTATAAGACATTACATTCGAATAAATTTATTTCTTAGTTTAATTCACGTTTTCCCCTCAAACTTTGGGAATTTGTTTAACTTCTGTCACTCAAATTTTGAAAATTTCTAAGTCAATAGTGTTGGATTATTTTGATATATAAGGTGTGCTACAATACACCACATAAATTTATAGACTAATCGAGGTCGTTTGGTTTAAACCTCAGCCAATCAACTGCCCAAATAGGTGGCTGGTTAACTACTTAATCGCTGATACTGAGAGACGTCCATTTCCAATCATTAACTAAGGATTTGCAAGACTGAGGAGCACCAAGGAATACCCAGAGTATTCTTTACCAAAGATCGCGCTCTGCTTAACACAAAGGATCACAGCGGGACAAGCGCTCTTGCTTGGAGCCTAAAGAATGGCCACAAAAATCGTAACAAGTAGAGCATCCATCTAGGAAACACAAGGTTACGGGTTCTGTACCAGCTTGCTCTGACTTTGTTGAAGAGTTTCCCTCCAATCAGGTCACGCCAAATCCTATCGCCTATATGACTGTCACGGTCCTATTGCTCTTATAGCAAAACCTCAAACTTTTTAAAAATGATATACGTGCTAAAAGGCAATGGCCAAGGGTCTTCCTGTTCTGGGTAAAGTTAAACATCTAGTAGTGAGGTTCCAATACCGGAGCATTTTGAAGTGTGGAATAACTCTAGTTGACAATCCCAGGTCTACTCTGATACAGAGTGGTAGTACCTCTGAGGATCCCATCTATGTTAAATAAATAAGAAAATGAGTTTTTAAAAATTAGTTTAAAAGAATTTAAATACCTAAATGAATACTTTGGAGAGAATGCAATATTTTCAAGATCAATACTGATTCATAACCTAATACCGATGTGTACCATCATGAATATGAAATACAATACATTTTTGTTTTATTCAGTATTGACTAAATAAAACAAAATGTATTCTCTTTCATATTCAAGTTTGGTTTGTTTTACGGCATATCAACCTCAGTGGGTCAATTTTGTTTATAAACTCATGTTTTTTTCTATTTAACCCATTGATGGGACCCTAACAGATAATACCACTCCGAGTCAGAGTGAAACAGGGAGTAATGGTGATTAAAGGGTGCTCCACATTCCATAAACCTCCAAAACTGGAACCTCATAATCAGATACAGTTTAACGTCATTCCCAGGACATGTAGACCCTCGGCCACCGTCTTCTAGCATACATATGATTAAAAGGATTGGGGCTTGCCATAAGGGCAATAGGGTTGTGGCAATCATATAAGTGCTAGGGAATCATATAAGTGCATGGGAAATGGACTCGTCGCCCCGAGTTCAAATTCTGGACGTGGTAATTGCATTTCACTTAGCGCTAATACCCTTGGGAAAGGCATGAATCCTGCTCTCACCCAGCTATGGAAAAATAGTAGGGCAGACTGGGCTCTTTAACCTTGGTTAGGCAACCGGTCTAGGAGAAGGAAAACTCTGAATTCAAACCTGTTGAACTCCGCTTAATAAATTGACCTTGTGTCACATCCTGCCCATGCGGAGGGGTTGGTAAATATATATAAGTGCTAGGGCTTGATGTGACTAGACGATTGATCAGAGGGGGCCTCTCCGACCGCCGTCTAGCCCAAGAAAGGACCAAAGTAGAATATTTAAAGTCATGGGCTGCTCAGCCACCTGGATTCTATCCTTAAGCATCACGGGTCACCACCTTTCATATTCCTGATGGTACACATCGATATTAGGTCAGGAATCAGTATCGATCTTGAATATCTTGCATTCTCACCAAAGTACGAAACTGGTGAGGGACAGTGCTGTTTAAGAGACAACTAGTTGACCACGCAACACATTTCACTTAATGCTAGACATTTTTTGAGATGTTGCAGAACTGATGGGCATACTCTCAATTATGCACGGTTAGTGTAAAAATATTATTTAGATTCAAACCTAACCGTTAACGACGGTTGGAGATTGATTGACGTTTCGTAACCTAAGTTTGACCCACCGCTTCCTGTTATGTGTGGTAACCATGAAAGAGTATACTTAGTCTAATCAGTTTCCAGTTGGTGGCTGACCGATGAAGACATGTTAGATTCTCAACACGCGTGTTTAAGTGATCCGAGTCCAAGGAAAAGAAGTATAAATGTGAACTCACGAAAGAAGTGTTTGTGTTGTCACTAAAAACCAACATCACATATAATATTAACCAGCACTTTAAGAAGTTCAGGAACAGATAAGTTAGATAGCAGAGGGTTGACAGTTAGACAGCCAGATAAGTAAGAAAATCTGCTACTCAGAATCGTAAAAAGTACCAGCCCAAGTAAGAAAATCTATCGTAAAAAGTATAAGAAAAATATACGCTACAAGACAATATAAGGATACATTAAAATTAAGATGAGCGTGAGTAATATAAATACGGGTATAAGTTCATACTTTAGCAAGATGAACCTACAATTAAAATTCACAGCTATTGCACATCGATAAACTTACGCAATTCATGAGTGCATTGTGACGTAAGCAGTGACAGTTTCGGTTACAGACACTGAATCTCCATTATTATTATTATTATTATTATTATTAGTTTTTCACACCGCATTAACTGATGGTATTTCCCGGGAGTCTGAGTGACAAGTCTCCTCAGGTCTCCAGGATTATTTGTGTATTCTGGCAGCAGCATTGCAGTGATCTGGATGGTCTCAATTCTTCCTCTGATTTCCAGATTTTCAAGTCTTTTTTCCAAGATTTTTGGGACCGTTCCAAGTGCACCAAATACAATTGGTATCACTTTGACTGTATCAGTTCCCTGGCAAGGTCCAGGAATTTGTCCATCTTTTCGATTTCCTTCAGCTTATTATTATTATTATTATTATTATTATTATTATTATTATTATTATTATTATTATTGCCCTCTCTTTATCTGATTAGCATCTTCGGGCCTCTTCTTAGGACCTAGTCAACACTGTCACGTTCCCCCACAGCTTCCATCATCCATCCGATCACTTTCTGCATGTTTCATTTTAGATGTTTTTGGTGCCTTTCCTGCTTTTGTTTGTTTGTTTGTTTGTTTGTTTATTTTATTTTCTGGGTTTTTTTTATTTTGTTTATTTCGCTCACCCCTCCCACACCCGATCCTGCATCTTTGTTCTCGCTGTTTTCGTTCCATCTGTCACAATACTGCAGAGACGTTTTCAACGGCGCCATTTCTGATTAGTGGTGTCATGCCTTCGAAACGCGAAAAGCCATTAAGACGTGGGTGGTAGGGGTCGGGGGGAGCGGCAGTGCCTTTAGAATGAGACAATCGCACGAACGACCGTGGTTGTGCTGGGGGTGGGGTTGCTGTTGACACTCGTGAACTTGGCTTCACAGAAACAATAAAGTATTATTTCAAATGACGAAATACAAATGCAATAAAGAAAAAATAAATTACAAATGGAATTGCTAATAAGACTGATAATGTTAAAATACTTCCTTTTCAGTCTAAACTACATTCGATTATTGTATAGAAAATAGCATTTTAAATAGATAATGATAATGTTATATAAATTATCTCATAATTACTTAGATTAACTTAGTTTCGTTGGTTGGATATTGATGGATATTGAGGCATGTCAACTCCTGTTGGGTTATTTTATGCCGTAGACGTTTTGTCCTTTCCATTCATGATGAGCATGCACTTTTCTTTTCAAACTCATTTTAAACACATTTTTAAACTCGTTTTCTTTTTATCACCCATAGATTCGACAGTAACAAGTAACCACACTCCGGTTCTGAGTGGACGAGGAAGTACTGGGATGAAGGGGTACTCCACATTCCCCAGATCTCCAGAATTGGAACTTCACCATCTGATAAGTGTTTAACGTCATACCCAGACATTATGACCAGCAGCCACAGCCTTCTATAGCACATATATGATAAAAAGGGTTGGGTTTTGCCATCAGGGCAATAGGGTTGGGACAAGCATATATGTGTTAGGGCTTCACGTGACCAGCCGATTGATCTAAAGGGACCTCTCCGACCACCTGTCTTGCCTAAGTAAGGGACTAAGTGGGGTGTTGAATGTAATTGACTGCTCATCCACTAGGGTTCCATCTTTAAGCATCACACGCCGCCACCCAGGATCAACAGGTAGTACAATTGGAGGTATCGTACCCCTCTGCAGTGATGCAGTCGGTGTATTCTAAAGCCTCAGTCAACAGGGCTGATGAAACAAGGTCACAAAGACTATTGAATACGAATATTTTTCAACGTACTTTTTTGACTCATTGATGGAACCCTAACAGATACTACCACCCCGGGTCAGAGAAGACTTGAATTAATGGCATTAAAAGTATATTTCACACTTAATTGATCTCAGGAACTATTGATTAACCATCGGATTCTGTTTAGTTTTATACTAAGACACCCCTTTTGGGATATGTGGGTGGTAACGTATTCTAAATCCCGCCAACACGTTTTGATATTGAATAATTTTGATTTTTCAAACGGTTTTCCTCATCTTTATTAATGTTGGCATCCCTCCGTCTATTAAAGACAATGGCGTAGAGTCCACTTTTTTTCTTTATCTACAGCTATGTGAGTGACTGAACAGACCAATTTTTGAATGGCAATCTCTGGTACAGTGATTGCAAACAAAAGGTGATGCTTGCTAGAGATGCTGTTGTCTGCTTCCTCTTAACTCTTTTCTGTGGCGGCTTCTTTCCTCTCTGTTTCACTCCTATTCGTTCCTTGTTTGACGAGGAGGCGTCAGGTTGTACGGTCTTCTGCACAAGCCTTCCAGCACGTCTGTGTCGGACACTTTGTCCTGCCAGCGAATGCGTAGAATGCGGCGTAGGTATCTGTGGTGGAAGCTATCCAGTTTCTTCGCGTGGCATGAGTACGTGATCCAGGCTTTGCTACTGTATAGGAGAGTACTGAGAACACACGCTCTGTACACTCGCAGTTTGGTTCACTTGGTAAGGCGGGTATTGTCCCATACTCTCTGGCTCAGTTTCGCCATGACTGCCACCGCTCTCGCGAATCTGCTGTTAATGTCATCGTCAGTGGAGACTGAATTGGCAAAGCTGGACCCAAGGTACTTGAATTTATCCACCGCTTCCAGACTGTGCCCGTTGATGACAATGTTGACATTGTCATCAACATCTTTATTGTGGTACATATAAACACTAGGCTTCGGCCGCTGTATTCTCCGGTTTTCCTCGGGTGTCTCCTGTGTATCCGAATATAGTAATTTCCCAACTTGGGATATCATTTTTAATAGTTCAACTGTTTCAAACAGGCGTCGAGGAAGTTTTGAAGATCTCATTAAAAAAATTATACAGCAGCCGAGACATTGTTTTTATAATACCACAATAAAGATTTGGAAAACTGTCGGAATAATAAAAAGTTATTCACATCAAGCCTCATCTCAAACATACAGACAAATAATAAGAGTGTGATATTTACTGGATTTTATTTTTATAGAGTGTTTGCTTGACAGTTGGAAAAAATGACGGACATTTATCGGTGATTTCAAGCGTGAATTTTCACTCGTCACTCATTCTTGAAAATAAAGGTATGCAACGATTGAGCTGCCATTTTAAAGTGGAAAAATAACATTTATTTCATCGACTGTGCACCAAGAACATGCATACGAAGCGATGACTGGGATAATGACAGCAGAAAAGCAGATATTTTAAAAGGTTACAAAATCATTATTGTCACAGTGTTTTTTTTATATTGGAGGGGGGTCGTTTTAAATCATGTCGCATCTGAGATGAAAACCAAGAATACATACAATGCTGCAGTGACAATTTATTGACGTAAGTTTACAGCTGCTTTTTTTTATCAATTTCAACCAGAATTAACCTGAAGTGTGGTTTGGTTTGTTTTGTTTTACGGCATATCAACCTCAGTGGGTCATTTAATGCCGATAAAAGTTTTGAAATAAATCAATTCTTAATGGATAATACAATTTTTTTTATAAATACATTTTTCTATTTAACCCATAGATGGGACCCTAACAGGTACTACCACACCGGGTCAGAGTGAACCAGGGAGCAATGGTGATGAATGGGGTGCTCCACATTCCCCAAACCTCCAAAACTGGAACCTCACCATCAGATAGAGTTTAACGTCATTCCCAGGACATGTAGACCCACAGCCACCGCCTTGTAGCACCCATATGATAAAAAGGGGTTGGGGCTTGCCATAAGGGCAATAGGGTTGGGAACCTGAAGTGTGGGTATAGTTTCTAAACCAATTGTACATATGTATTAAGCTCTTTTTAAATTCATTCATCATTCCCATTTATTTGGTTACTTCTTTTTCCCGACGTTCAAAATGATTCTTGATCTTTTTGTCTCTATGTTGTAAACCATGCTCTCTTCAAAACATTATATTATATTGTATATATATATATATATATATATATATATATATATATATATATATATATATATATGTGTGTGTGTGTGGTGTGTTTGTGGGGAGTGTGGTGTTCATTTTCCATTTTCAGTTGCTGTGGCATTAGTAATTTATCCGAGTGCTCAGTATATTGAAAACATAGAACTATATTAATGCAGTAGAAAAAGATATGCAACGACTATGCTGCGATGAAAATAAAGAATCCGCATAATGATATGGTGATCATTTACTGTCAAAGTGTGAAAATAAATAGGTTGGTTGGATGGTAGGTTTTTACGGCATGTCAATCCATTGGGTTAACTTCTACCGGATATGTTTTGGTTTTATCTGCGTTATTCGCACTATTGTCCACATCTTCATTGTTATCGTACAACGTTTCGGCCACATGCCTCCACCTTCAGGTATTTCTTGTCGGCTCGGGAACCTTCATTTCGGACTCGGGAACTTCTTGTCGTAATCGGAGCCATCACGGAACTGATACAGGGGTATCCTGTTCTCATTATGCTAACCATAGCTGGGGTAGAGGCGTTAAGCTGTGTTAATTATTATTCTATGTTAATGTTGCCTTTGGCCAGATTGAACCTGCAGTCCAGAGATAACTGTCTTAAAACCTAACTTCTTTATCCATTAGGCCATGTGTCCATAACGCCTCTACGCCAGCTATGGTTAGCGGAATGAGGACAGGATACCCCTGTGGAATCAATAAAGTGTTAGGTCCAAAGTTCCGTGATGGCTCCCGGTTACGACAAGAAGGTTCCCAATTACGACAAGAAATACCTGAAGGCCGGAGGGCACATCGGCCGAGACATTGTACAGATAACAATGAAGATGTGGACAATAGTCCGAATAACGCAGATAATACTAATCATCAAGCCTCATCTAAAACATACAGAGAAACGGATATGTTTTGTTTCATTTATTCTTGATGGGTACTCAATTTTTAGACTCATTGTTTTAAACACATTTTTTCTATTAAACCAATTAATGGGAGCCTAACAGGAACTACCAATCCGGCTCAGAGAGTACATGGAACAATAGGATAAAGGAGAACTTCACATACCACAGAGCTCCAGACGTGGAACATCACAATCAGCTGAAGGTTAACATCATACCCAGGACATGAAGACCCTCACTCACCACCTTCAAGCAAATATCTGATAAAAACGGTTCGCGCTTGCCATGAGGGCAATAGATTTGAGAATCATACTTGTGCTAGGGCTTGAGGGGATCAGCCGATTGATCAGAGGGGGTCTCCCGAACGCTTATCTGCTCAGCCACCAGGTTTCCATCCTTAAGCATTACTTGCCACCAGTTACGCCCAACATGTGGCCCCATTGAGAGTGGTATATTACTCCTCAGTAGAGGTGCAGTCGATGTATTCTGAAGCCCTATCCGAAAAAGCATCGCAAGTAATAATATTAGTTCAAATATACAAAACCAGAAAATCCTGATAAATGTTGCCTTTGTGTGGGAAAAATAGGTAACTGTGTGTTACATCAGAAGTGAATGCCTGATGCTGGCTCTAGAACAATTTAAATACAGACCCCAACAAAATATCCAAAAGCATTTACGAGTAATTGTGCACACAACTTAGCATTGACCATGCAAACAAATGACATGCGCATAGAACGTAGGCTGATGGACCAGACGAGCTTTATTGTGGCCACTTAATCACAGGTTAAAATTGAAGCCAATAAGAGGTTGCCTGCTTCAGATCGTGTCATAAACAACTGAATCAAGTTTAGACTGTAAATCCGAGGTAAACCCGAAACTATACAAAATACTAGCGATGCTAGAATGATGCTGAAAAACGTCTTGGAAATTTGAAAAACTTGCAAAACACAACAGCTACCACTTGATGTAAACATGTAAATTTATGAATTATAATATTAACTGAATATAATTAAGCAAATATATATATATATATATATATATATAACAAATTTTTTTTGTGATGAAACAAAGAAAATACAGTGCTCAATCACAAATTGTGAGAGCTAATATTTATTTAATTTGCTGTGTTTTTATAGATCAATGTTCATTATAAACAGCTACCCGGTTTCAAGCCAAGGGGCAATCATCAGACCGTTGAGTTAGATCCCAAGGTGTTTGTTGAAGATTTTTACTTAATGTCACATTCTGGACCGTAAATAACGTTACTTCTGCGGACGCTATTGTAGTTCGGATTTATTTACGGTCCAGAATGTGACATTAAGTAAAGATCTTCAACAAACACCTTGGGATCTAACTCAACGACCTGATGATTGCCCCTTGGCATGAAACCTGGGTAGCTGTTTATAATGAACATTGATCTATAAAAACACAGCAAATTAAATATATATATATATATATATATATATATATATATATATATATATATATATATATATATTGGTTAGGAGTTTGATTTAGAAGGCTATTTCAATGCAGATGTAAAGAAAAAAATAATAATACGGTAACAATGGTGTTGTTTGTTAACCTGTATTTTATTCTTGAATTTTCGAGATAAAATCTCTTTTTCAAAAGATCACTGGAACTGAAGTTTTTCTATTTAAATGAATTTTTTTGAAAATGATGGTATTTTTATATAACTGTATTCTCGTGGTGCATGTTTACCTGAATGCGGGTTTTTTTTTGTTTGTACGAGTGCGTATGTGGACACGCGCATGACAACATACGCACACGTACAAACAAACAAAATGACTGAATTGCATTTCTTGAAATTGAATATAATTAGTTTCAATAAATTGTCCACTACTTATATCTAAAAATAGAGGTTGTACACATTCAAACCGAGTAAACCACATAATAACGGTACACTCCAGATATCTGAATATGACACACAACTCAGCAAGAGAAATGGAATAAATTCTTTGCTTGGGCACATTAGGTTTGAAAGTTTCAAACATTTAATGGTTTTCCTGAGAGATTTTTCATCATTATCCTCATGTCACACTGACAGCACGGATTCCAACGACTCTCCCTTCCTCTGTCTCTCCTAAGCTCTCAATATTTAAATATACAAAAGATTTACTTCAAAATCTATGTATTCAAAATATATTTCAAGTAAGTAATTATCAGAAAGGAAAACATATAATGACGATTCTTGAATATTATAGAACTTTTTTTGAAAAGTGTGTCCGTGCTTCTGATCAATAAGGGTTAAAGAGAAATAGCAAAAAGGATAAGTCGTCGAGGCGGCCTAATGTCGGTATTATCCAGACAGCAAGGGAGTCTATTCCCTTTTCCCTAGCGCTAGACAGAGGAGATTGTTTTTAGCTTATGAGGTGGAGCGCTACACCTACCATCAGTTCTTTACTTTACTGCAGAGATTCCTGTGCTAGTTATACGCTGAGTTGGCGAGGGCCGGTATCGAACCAGGAATCTTGTGATTCCTAGCCGAACGCTCTACCGACTAAGCTAACCAAATCAGAAAGAATAAAAGAACACTTGGATGAAAAGAGAATAAATACTTGGGAATATTGAAAGCGGGCACCATCAAAGAAACACAGATGAAAGAAAAAGTGAGAAAAGTTACCAAGGAATTAACACCTGGACTGTCTCCCTTGCAAGATACTCCAGACGACCATTCTTAAAATAGACAAGGGAGGAACTCCGACAGATGGACCAAAGGACAATGAGATTAGTGATGATTCACAAGGCCTTACAGATAGAGAGAGAGAGAGAGAGAGAGAGAGAGAGAGAGAGAGAGAGAGAGGAGAGAGAGAGAGAGAGAGAGCATATATGTGTTAAGAAAAAGGGAAGTAGAGGACTCGCCAGCATTGAGGATGGCACAGATGTGACAAGAAAAATATACTAAAAAGAGCAAAGAAAGACTCATTTCTACAGCAGTAGCAGCGAGTGTAACATTTGGAAAAAATAGGAAAACAACAGAACCTAGAATAACAGCTTTATACATACTTCCGGAGATAAAGTGGAGATATTGCACACAAAAAACCTAGAAATGACTAAGAAAGGGGCAACCTCAAGGGATGAACTAAATCTTAAAATAGCAGTACAAAATAATGCCATAAGGACCAATTATATCAAAGCACAAATAGATAGGACACAACAGAAGAGCAAGTGTATGATGTGTGGAGACAGAGACAAAACAGTTAACCACATTATAAATGAATACAGCTGACTAAAACAAAAGCTACACGGCTTGTCGGGAAATGATCCACGGGGAATTAGAGAAGAGATTAAACCGTGACCATACCAAAAAATATGCCCAAACCGGACTCCATCCTAAAGAATAAGAAACATTCTGGTATTTTGAGAGAGAAACGAATCACCTAACCCGGCCAGAAAACCAGACCCAGTATTAATGAACAAGAAATAATGGATTCTGTCGTTCCGGTAGACAACTGTGTGAAGATGAAAGAAAACGAAAATATAGACAAATACTTCAACCTTGCCAGAGAACTGAAAAGGAAACTGATACATGAAAGTAACGGTGATAGCAATAGTAGTTTGAGCTCTTGGAACGGTCCCCAAAGTTTTTGGGAGAAACCTGGGGTATTGGAAAACAGAGGAAACACCATGACCATCTAAAGCAGCATTATTAAAATCGATTAGAATACACAGAAGAATGCTGGAGACATAAGGACTTCCTATCCTTCAGATATCAGTGAAATACCATCGGTTAATGGTGGTATATAAATCTTGCAAGAGTCCTGGAGACCAGTGAAGACTTGCTGTCCCTCAGCCTCCAGTGAAAGGCCACTAGCTAATGGTGCAAAAAAACTCGCGAGAAATATTAAATAATAATAAGAATCAGAAGTCCTGGTGACTACCGCAGACTTGTTGTCACTCAGAATCCACTGAAAGATAATCAGCTTTAGAAAAAAAACTTCTGAGGAGGGAAATAATACAGAAATATATATATCTTTATATGAACAGCTTTTATTTTCTGCAAACATACACCATCAATTTACGACCAACTTAATATATTGATTGAAAACTAAAACAAAAAAATAATTCTTAAATCTTCCCTACAAAAATAAAATTATAAAATAACAAGAGCTATATATATAAAACAGATGTATAAAATGCAAGATAAATTTTTAAAGTATAAGAAAAAATCTAGCATCCCAACAGAACCATTACCGATAAAAAATAAATAAATAAAAAAACTTAGTTGTAAAAATGTCTGCCAATTCTACGAAAAAGAATTGACAAATAAAAAATTAAAAAAAAGCTCCGAGAAAATAAAACGTAAATGACAACACGTTAGAAAAAATGTCCACCTCAAAATTTGAAGTGTACGAAAGTCGTCGCCATCTCTTAAAGCTAATGGCGTCTCTCTGTTAAGAGGTCCAATCACATTTATTTCAAACAATCCATTCTTTTCTCTTACAGATTAAACAAAAAAAAATGTCTGCTTGCCATTCCTCACTGTCCATTTCCTAACATAAGAAATAAAATTCTAGCATTTTTTTTTATCCGAATGCACTTCATCGCCGATAAAAATGCCCAGTTTTTTTTTTACTTCAATAAAAAAAAGAATGTCTCAATTTTTTACCAATGATTGCTTAACGTTCGTAGACATGCTCTTTGAGTGACAATATATTTGTTTGTTGTTTTTTTTTCATTCATATTTATGAATTATTTCCAAACCACACATTTTCAGAAAAAAAGAAAAGTTCTAGGTAAAATAATCCATTGTTCTTGAATTAGTAAATCCTATTAAAAGAATTACTGTGATGTTAACGCAGTAGCTAACACCAATGTCTTATAATGCGCCAGGTTATAACAGAAGTTTACCTAACACCGGACATGTACATATTCATATAGAACAAATACCGACAATGATAATAAACAGGCTTTATTGTCTTAGCAAAGTCCAACAGAAGCAATACAAAAGAAGATAGTGAATGTACAAAAAGAAAAGAGCCCTTTTAGGTGGGGTTGCATTAAAGTAAATTGAAATCCCATTTACAGGTATCGGCGTAATCATTCCTGGCCCGTTGTCAGTCGTTGCTTTTTATCAAGATCATTATTATCAATAATCTCTAATAGTATTATAAGAATTAGAGCGGTTATTAACTGAAGCTAACAACAATTTCTCACAATAGGCTAGGTTTTACCATAAGGTCGCATAACACCGGACATATACATATTCATATAGAAGAAATACTGACAAACAATTATAACAAACAGACTTTATTGTTTGGTTTGGTTTGTTTTACGGTATATCAACCTTGGTGGGTCATTTAATGCCGACAAAGTTTTGAAATAAATTCATTCTTAAATGGATAATCAAATTTTGTTTATAAAGTCTTGTTTTTCTATTTAACCCATAGATGGGACCCTAAAAGGTAATACCACTCAGGCTCAGAGTTGACCAGGGAGCAATGGTGATGAAGGGGTGCTCGACATTACCCAAACCTGGAACCTTACCACCAGATAGATTTTAACGTAATTCCCATAACATGTAGACCCTCAGCCATAGCCTTCTAGCACATATGATAAAAATTGTTGGGGGGGGGCTTGCCATAATGGCAATAGGGTTGTGGCAGTTATATAGGTGCTAGGGCTTGGCGTGACCAGCCGATTCATCGGGGGGGGGGGCTCTCCGACCGCCCGTCTAGCCTAAGAAAGGACCAAAATGGAGCCCTGCATGTCATGCACTGCTCATCCGCCTGGGTTCCGTCCTTAAGCATCACAGGTCGCTATCAACGGCCAACGGGTGGCTCCATGGGGGGGGGAGTCTTACCCTCTGCAGAGGTGCAGTCGTTGGATGTTAACGCCCAAGCCGACAGGGCGGTTTATTATCTAAGCAAAGTCCAGCACAAACAATACAAAACAAGATAGATGAAAGTCCTAAGAGTCCTTGAAGATAGTTGAATTATATAATGAAAATATTTTGTCACTTATTGTCGTAAGTATAGCCACGTACATGACTAAATCTCCATAAAGACACGAGCTGAATGAATTCACTTATTTACGCTGATACACCGTGGCTGATGAGCCCAAACCGCTAGGAAAATAGAGCATAAAGAGGGCCGTATATCGTCACACGTATAAGTCTGTACCTGGTTGGGGGAAGGCAAAATAAGTCCAAATAGACGGAGAGACAAAGGTCTAGTACATATCTGGAGATACCAGATCAAACCAAGAGAGTCACTATTACCGGGGCTGCGTTTAAATAACTAGGATGCAACGCCCCCAAGAGGCAAACAAGGAAAGATAACCCCTTGCCAATGTCAATTGCAATCAAACAAGGGAAGATAATCGCTGCTATATATTATAAGACTCGTGTTAAATACTTAAAAAACGGAGGATTGTTCAAATTATATCTATCTCTCAGAGGAAGTATCTACATTAAAATCACAGTAAATTGATTTAATGGGATTAACTACCAGCCATGAAGTAGTCACCACTGCACAAACCTACTTGGAGCAACTCAAAAATGTTGAATTGGACAGCTTAAAATCTGGCAAGAAAATTAGATAGCCAAGGACCATCGCAAAGGAAGGGTTTTAAATGAGAAATGACTGAATGCTGGTTTAGAATGTGCCAATTTACGCTATCGATAAAATATAGCAAACCCGTGGAAAAGAATATTTGAGGTGGGTCCTCTATTTACATATGGCGTCGGCTGGAGTGGCAGTGTCTGATACGAAATGCGAGTTCTGCAACGGACGGAAGTTTTATGACCACTACCGGGGTGTGCGCAGGTCTGCCTTTGGTATAAATGGACTTCATTAGAAAGAGAGTGGAGCTTCGTTTCATGTCGTACTGGGCCATCGTTTCACGCCATTCATCGTTTTCTCGTCGTACTGATCGTTTGTTACCTGACCAGTCTTCTTGAGATTGATATACATTATACAGAATGAAGCCATGTTAATCTAGAAAGGGTGGTTAATTGAACCTTGATTATTCCTGAGGGTCGCGAAACTGACATTGTTTCGCAAGGAGTCGGATAACTGACCACGGACTATGTCCTTGTTCCTTTTTCTCACCACCTCACGGTCGAATTATTTTCGACAAATATATATTTATTTCAAATGCATCTATCTATATGAATATATATGTATGAATATGTTATCTCCATGCCTCTTCTCATATCTATCTATAATTATGTTTATATATATATATATATAGTATCGATGTTTGGGATTATTTTGTCTTATTTGCTTAGAAACGACCTGATAGATACACAGAAAATGGACAGTAATTTATTATCATGTATTTCATTACAAAATTGTCCTAATTTAACTATTTCGTTAAATTATGAAAAAAAGAATAAAATGACACTTATTTGTTCTTGTTAGTTGATTTCTTTTAAGATCTATTGAAGAGATTTCTGCTCATGTTCATAAAAATAAAACCAAACAATTAGAAATTAATCATACTAAGCACATATTTATTAAATAAAAATGTTAATATCAATATGCAAATTAGCCTTCCCGTTCATACAGTAAACAGCTCTTTTGTTGTATATATAAATGCGATTGCATGTTATTAGTATGTAGACATGGCTTGCAGTATTAATAATGTAAAACCATTTTATTAATAATTGAGGTTTAAATAAAATAAATCAAGGGAATTGTGACTTAAATAGTAATATAGTGTAAGTTACAGACAGGCAAACACACAATCCCCATTATAATAAGATGTAAATATAAATAATTCATTTATGTATCTAGATGATTTATAATGAATTATTTCTATTTTTTAATGCACGTCAGGATGTCATTGTTTCAATTAACTTTAACTGTTAATTTATCTAATCAAGTAATTTTATAATTCAAAGATAAACAGCGCATTCAAATGTGGCATATAGAAATCTGATATATTGTAATGGAGTTATTACAATAGTACTTTATTAGAATAAATGAATTTATTTTATTATTATTAAAAAGAACTACAACTGTTAACTTACACATATACTAATAGTACCCTGTATTCATTTGGTTACATGATTTCAAGAATGAAACCGCCTTCTTTAGAGGTACCAGATTCAATAAAGACGATGTCGTAGTGTCCAGAAAAAATAAAAATAAATAAAAATAAATAAATAAAAATAATAAAAAATGAAAAATAAGAATTTATCTGCATCTGTGCAAGTGACTGCCGGCCAATTCTTGAGTGACAGTCTTTGGTGCACTGAATGCACACAAACTGTGATGCTTTCAGGGACTGTTGGCTTTTCTCTTTCTGGTTCTCTTTTCTGTTAAGGCTACTCTCCTCTGCTTCACCCTTCTCCGTGCCTTGCTTAACGTTGAGGCTCCAGGCAGCTCTATTATTTACCACTACCTCCCACGTGTTTTTACCAGATACTTTTACAATATCGCTGTTTCTTTTAAAATACTTTTACAATATCGCTGTTTCTCTTTAAGGGTACCGCTCATTTCGGCATTCATGTCCAGTACCTAAACTGACTCCTCCTGGGACACAAATACACACATGCACGCACGCTTAAAATCACACACATACACACTGCATGTTTTCGAGTGTGGAGAAAATAGATGATTTTGTATAATTCTCTTTCTCCATTTTTCACTTTAATTTCAATGACATTATTTTGTTGCAACTTATTTAACTTGACATGAACTCAATTCTCTTTTAATTGAATCACACAAGACAACGTCGTTTGCTGGAGTCAAACTAAAAAAAAAATCAATGAATAAAATTTCACTGAGGTTAACCAGATGGAATATCTTTATTAATTGCCCGACAATCCGACTTCAAATGTTGAAGACTCCAAGTTATCGTCTGAAATTGTATTCATTTGCCATTGCGGCCATCTTGGAACAAGGAAGGAAGGAAGAGAACTAAGAACTTTATTTTTGTTTGCTTCTCTACTTTATTTATTCTCACTATTATTCTTTTCTTTCGATCATTTATTTTTCTTTTTAATTTGTTTCTTTTTTATTCTCTCTTAATATCTGTTTGGTTATATCATTGGTGACGATAATTTAAAGAGTGGAAGAAAACAGGATTGCAAATTTGAAGCAAGTTTTAAAACGGGGAAGAATTCTAATACTGATGAAGGGCTGTCCAATCAGATTATCGAAATAATTTTAAAAAATAGCATTCTATTCATTTTCGTTTAAGAAGAGGCAGACTCCATTTAAACTTTTTTTTTTCGTGTAAAACAAATAAATAATGAGAAAAATCAATAAATACAAAGTGTATTAAAATATATAAAATACAAAGAAACAATGTAAAAATAATATCAAACGATTTCACAATCAACTAAAAGACAATTAGAAGAATGAAGGAAATAATTTAAAATTGAATTATAAAAAAAGATCAAAAATAAAAATTATCAAAAATAAATCAAGAATTAAAAATGGAATTTAAGAATTAATGATAAATAAGATTTGAAATAAATAAGTCTTCTTGAAATTAACTTTTTCTTTACAGATTAAATAACTTTTCTTTGCTTGTTTCTCATGTGGATTTTTAAATATGTGATTCGCTATTGTTGATGCTGTGTATTTTCATTTTTTTTAAATCAAAAATGTGTTTAAGTTTTTTTTATTACTCTCATTAAATAAGGTTGGGGGAAATGTTAAGATTGTGGTTATACTAACAGTAATACCAATGATAACATTCGTGATGGTGATGTAGGGATTATCTTCCTTAACTTGATACAGTTGCCTTTAAGTGTGGGATTATCTTCTCTTACTGGCCAGAGTTTGCCGTTAGGCGGCAATCCCTTCTATATGCTGATTGCAATGCCACGTAACAGCAAACCGTAGTAAAAAAAAAAAGGAATATAATATCACACCTAGACAACAGAGGTTTTAAGAGCCGCGTACATATGTACCGTAGTCCTTTTCTTTCTTGGTACTAAAACTATAACCGTAAGGCGGCGGCTGCGGTGTATACTATGTAGCGGGCCTCGTCCACGTGACTCCAAATTTACCGTGCTAAAATGGTGCCGATAGAAATTATAACACGAGAAACATGTCGTCACAACTGCCAGCCTTTATTATCGTGCTCGTATAGTGGCTCGTACCAGAGAGGAGGAAAGGCAGAGAGAAAGAGAGAGAGAACACTACTAGATTACTGTGCTCTCATGAGGAACCCAAGGTCAGGTCCGTACCCTACGACCGCGGCCGGCCAAAAGAGGCTGATAGCTTTCTTTTTTTGTTCCACGTCACCACGTGACTTCCGGTCAACACCCGACTTCCGCTTGCGATCAACACCCGACTTCCGCTTGCCACTCAATTCTCCGTTCGGGGTCACGCTACGGTCAAACCATCGTTCATCCTGTTTTAAACCTTTATTATTTCTTCCTCCTCCTTCCATTAGTAGTTCTAGCTCACAAAAGTCAGGAATATACCCATCTTGCAACACATATACACATATAAGCCTGAAGCTGGTGGTGGTGGGGGGCTAGGGCCATAATCCAAATGGACGCAGACACAATGTGTGTCTAGTTTTGACGGCTGGAAAGTCCAGGAAAAAGAGTTTTATTTTGGCTGCTATCCTTTACATATTTTTCGTTTTGAGATTTAGCAGTAACTTAGAGTGATCCCGTTTTTAGGAGTAGGTAATATCTTAGAACATCTTTTTCGGGGGATTTAATATAAAGTTTAAAAGATGCAAACGAGTATCTTGTACCTCCAAGAGACGGTTTGTAAACTCATTGTGACTATCTCTATATAAATATTAGTGTTCTTTAAAAGTACGACCTTTATCATCTTGCAACACCCTCTGGTTAAAAATGCCACCAACCAAATCGTCAAAGATGAAATACAAGAATGTAAATCCTGATTAGCTGGTGTTGTTTATCCGCCGATTTTTTTGTAATTTCTCATTTACCTCAGCTAAATAATTAGTCATCCCATCAATATCATAAATAACAGGAATAAAGGGCATGCTATAAAGGAGAAATATAAGAAAAAAAAGAAAAAAAGAGTATGGGGAAGTTAGAGATATGGGTGAGCGCGGAAGCGATGACGCTAATGTTTCAATTAAAAAATGAGATGAAAAGAAGACAAAAAAAAAAAGAGAAAGTTAAATGAATATTATTATAATTTTTATAGATTAAACCCTTGCAATAGCTATTAAGGAAAGATATCAAACATTTTAATAACTTCATACTATGATATATCCACAGGTCTTGCTAATTAATAGATTGATAAACGAGTGAACCAAATTTTAGATGCGTTTTGTACATTTCTTTCATTAAGGTACAATCATAACCATTCTGAGAGATCCACAACGTTACCATCCCCATCGTCTGGGATTTTAGTATACAACACCCCCAACTCTGCAGAGGGGTAAAATCATCCCCAATGGGGCCACCTTTTGGACCTGGGTGGTTCCCCATGATGCTTCAAAGATAGAACCCTGGGTGATGAGTAGTTCATAACAAGCAACACTCAACTCTGACCCTTACGTGGGCTAAACAGGCGGTCGGAGGTGAGACCTCCTATCAATCGGCTGGGCATATCAAGCCCTAGCACATATATATGCCCCATCACTTTTTATCAGTGATAAAATGTGTCTGGGAGTCTTAATTTCCTAGGTATAACGTTAAACTGTCTGAAGGTGAGGTTCCAATTCTGAAGCTCTGGGGAATGTGGAGTACTCTTTCACCATTAATCCCAGATCCACTCTGACCTGGAGTGATAGTAACTCTTAGCGCATCATCTGTGAATTAAATAGAATGTGTTTTAAAAAGATGGGTAATTTATGAGGAAGTGCGTCCCAGTCTCCTGCCTCAAAATTGCTACCCGATGACTATCAAAATAACAACCCCAGCTCGTCGTAATTCTTGTTTATTTATCGTAATTTGTCGTAATTATTGTTTAGATATGAAGATGGATATATAGTTTGGAATAGTCTGAGCTAGATAAACAAACAAAATAATATAGATAGATATGAACAAATGGAGATTGATAGATATTTTCGAAAAGTAAATGTATTTGGGGGGGGGGGTCGCATCTTTTTTTGTCGTAATTCTTGTTTATTTAAACTAAAAACAAGACATTAAACAAACATGAATAAAAAAAATCTTAGTATTTAAAGTAATTTAGATAAATATGAACAAATTGAGATAGATAGATAGATAGATAGATAGATATGAAGATAGATAGTTTTGAATAGACTGGGCTGGGTCGTTATTTTAATAATTACCGGGTAGCAATTTTTGAGGCAGGAGACCGGGACGCACTTCCTCATAAATTACGAAAAGATGTGATTTTAAAAAATTGAGTTTGAAAAAATGTTTAATACCCATCAAGAATAGATGAAAAAAAAAAACTCCGGCATAAAATAACCCAACAAGGGTTGAAATGCCGTAAAATCCACCCACTAATCCAACTCACAACGTTGCAGTTTACAAAATAGGTGGGGATTACTTCTTCGTAGTATTTTTATTAAAAATGGCCGTATCTTGGTTGGACAAAAGAGGAACTCAAATCTATGTATCTACGGACTAGAAAGCTTATGACTATACACAGTATTACTGATGGAAGATGGATTACAGTAGTGCATGTTTGGCAACAGAGTTTCAGGAATTGGAAATCCGGAGCATAATTGAGACCAGTCAAATAACAGGACTACTGAAAACGAGAACAGTAAATAGTACAATGATACTTTTTATCATTTTTGAAAAATATTTTTATTTTATTTTCTCCTAGACGTCCTGTTTTTTCTCGAAGGTGGCATAAAGACAGGGTAAAAGTTCGGTAATATAATCCGATTTAAATGAATCAGTTTTAATTAAAAAGAAACAGAAAAATAGAAACGGAAATTATCATATTTTCCAATGTATAATAAAAGATATGGAGGATAATCTCATTTTTAAGCGTCATTTTGATTATTACTCTAATATCTGGATTTTTATAACAAATTAGTTTTATGTCCAATTTTTAATTCGTTTTGACAGAATTCGTTTTTTATAAAAAGCAAATTAGTCATTGTTCAGCCGAAATAATCATATGTGTCTTGGTCGACCAAAAATAATTATTAGTTATTCCAGTTCGACTAATAATAGTAATACCAATTGATGTATAGACCGAGGATGGTTTTTTCAAACATTAACTTTTACCAATAAAATCTGCCTGATGTTCTCGGGTTTTCTTCCTGCATTCATCTTTTAAATTTTTTCCTTTTTATTAGTTTTATTCATACTTTCTTTTTCTTTCTTAGTTCTTTCGAGATATCATGTTCTTTGTCTCTTCCATTCCTCTCTTTAACTTATAAAGACTCTACTGCTCTGTCGATGTGGTTCATAATACACTGACTCTCTGAAAGTAAACGGTGTCTTACGGCGAGTCTCTGCATGGTTGGTTGGTTGGTTGTATTTAACGACATGTCAAACCTTGTTGGGCAATTTTATGCCTAGGATGTTTTTTTTTATTCATTCCTTATAGCTACTCATTTTTAAACATTTTTCCAAACTCAATCCATATGAGTAATCCATAATAGTAATACCAATTGATGGTTAGACCGACGATGGTTTTTTCAAACATTAACTTTTACCAATAAAATCTGCCTGATCTTCTCGGGTTTTCTTCTACTGCATTCATTTTTAAAAATGTTTACCCTTCTTACTTCTTTTTTATTAGATTTCTTGATGCTTTCTTTTTCTTTCTTAGTTCTTTCGAGATATCATATTCTTTGTCTCTTCCATTCCTCTCTTTAACTTATAAAGACTACTGCTCTGTCGGTGTGGTTCATCATACACTGACTCTCTGAAAATAAACGGTCTCTTTCGGCGAGTATCCTATTCCGAATATCTGCTTGGTTGGTTGTAATTAACGGCATGTCAAACTTTGTTGGGCAATTTTATGCCTACGATGTTTTTTTATTCATTCTTGATAGCTACTCATTTTTAAACACATTTTTTCAAACTCAATCCATTTGATTATAAAAGTTGGATAGTTGCATTGATATTTTATTAATAGCTCAAAAATGTTCGTAGTATTGTTACTTCATTGATAGTTAATACATTTTAGGCAGCATTGTCATAGCGGGTTAGTTAACCGGTCATTATTGTCTCCTTTATTTATTTTTATACAATTACTATTGCAATGATTCCCTTAAACGAGAATAAATTCAATATACTGAAAATCAAAATAACATGGAACCCATCACCACAACATCAATGTTAATACTAGATGAAAGTAACAATGTAGAGCTAATAAAACAACTCATGACCAAAAACAAGTTTACATTACCGTCCATGTAATCAGCTTTGTCTCTCCAAAAGAGACAGACTTTTGGAGAGACGAGGATAGAAAGCATTTAAGATTGTTTACAACTGTTCTTAAATCTGTTGCTAGTTAATATTTCTACCAGGAATACCTATCTTTTGGATTAACACCAAAGAAAACCCATCAGACTAGGATTACCAACTCACTACAGACTTGGATTATGGGAGTAAAACCCTTAGGTTGTGTGATGCTGAAATCCAGTGCAACCCAGCAACTCCTGCGACACTACCGCTGCCAAACTGCATTGGCTTCTTACCTTTCCTTTATATTTACAGCGGCAGTGTGGAGAGGGGGGATTTGCTGTCTGGGCAACAGCTCATCCTCCGTACCAAACCGCTCAGGCTACGTAGTTCCACAAAAATGGACACTACTCCATCGTCTTTCGTAGACGGAAGGATACCAACTATTGCAATGCAGATAGATTGAGACTTTTTTTTTTAGTAATGGTTAATCATATTGATAGATTGATTTTGTTTTGTTTTGTTTTGTTTTACGGCATATCAACCTCAGTGGGTCATTTAATGCCGATAAAGTTTTTAAATAAATCAATTCTTAATGTATAATACAATTTTTTTATAAATATATTTTTCTATTTAACCCATAGATGGGACCCTAACAGGTACTACCATTCCGGGTCAGAGTGTACCAGGGAGCAATGGTGATGAATGGGGTGCTCCACATTCCCCAAACCTCCAAAACTGGAACCTCACCATCAGATAGAGTTTAACGTCTTTCCCAGGACATGTAGACCCGCAGCCACTACCTTCTAGCACCCATATGATAAAAAGAGGTTGGGGCTTGCCATAAGGGCAATAGGGTTAGGAAGCAGATAGATTGAGACTTTTTTTTTTAGACAGTGTGTAAGTAATGGTTAATCATTTTTCTGCAATTCTTCTTTCAAAATGTCTATTGCTACGTCATTGTTGCCTGGGGTTTTATCCAGTTCACATTCTTTAAGCGCATATCTCTGCTGTTGTTCTCTTTAGAATATCACAATAATAAATGTAATAGCGGGTTAGTTAACCGGTCATTATTGTCTCCTTTATTTCTTTTTATACAATTACTATTACAATGCAGATAGACTGAGGCTTTCTTTTCTGCTTAAAAGTGGGAGGGGGTACATTTTCAATCGAGTTTTTCTTCAAAACTTATTACTTTTGGCGCCTAAAATAAGTTTTGCATCAAGTAGATATTTATTTTTAGAATCTAAAAATGTAACATTTTAAAATTAACATCAGGATTTTCATATTTTAAATGGATTTTATATATTAATTTTTCATAGCAAAAATACTAAATTAAAGTTTTGAAATAAAATAACTGATGCATTATAAAATTCATTAATTGTTAAATCAATACTGAAAATTTCATTAAAATCGGATAATTACCTGATTTTTGGTAATTTTTTTGCAATCGCAAATGTTACAGTAAAATTGTAAACAAGCACTTAAAACCATCGAAAAAGAAGCTGAATGACGGATATCGTCGAAATTGACCAAAACAAATGGTTTTAAATCTTTTTAAAAGTATAAAAAGTAAGTAATGGTTAATCATTTTTCTGCAATTCTTCTTTCAAAATGTCTATTGCTACGTCATTGTTGCCTGGGGTTTTATCCAGTTCACATCTTTAAGCGCATATCTCTGCCGTTGTTCTCTTTAGAATATCACAATATCTAACCGGGTTGATGTCGGTGTGGGCGTTATTTTCGGATTTTCCTGGGGAGTTGTCTGCCCGTTTAGTTTCGCTGGTTCCCGCTAGGGGCCCTTGATATTTAAGCGGCTGATTTGAACGTCTCTTTCTCTTTTCCTTTTGCTCGACCTACGAGACACTATGGGTTAGACTCTGGTCTACCCCCTCTTGTTGGGGCTTTGCGCCCCTTACATTCCTGTAAGTGATTCATACAGCATGGACTATTCCTAGTCTCATGTCTGTTGCTTTTATTTTTATCCTTTTACATGTAACTTTGTATTACGTATGTATGTATGTTCATGTACACCTCTATGTATTATGTACCCTGTTAATTGTGTGCTGTATATAAAATGTTTTGTCTATCAACCTTTGTCGGAGTTTTATCTTCAAGTATTATCACTTTGAATCTTACATCGGTAATATTCTTATTATCAAAAAAAAAATGTATAATATTCTCTGGTTATTCTTATCATCTGGTCTCCATATTTAGCTATGTTACCGTGTCAGTCATTCAATGAATTATCAGTTGCTCACCTCAGGTGAGGTGCAGTTGATTAATTAATAGGTGATCATTTACAATCAGCTGGAATGGATGCTCTTAATTTCTCTGACTAATTATGTGGCAGATGATGTTATTCATTTCCATTACCAGCTGTTGTAGTTTCTCATCTGACAGTCTTTGCGCAGTATGTCTGTGGATTTTCATGTTATTTACCATGTCTCTATTTAAGCCTAGTTCGGGTAGATTTCCTACAAAACTGTCCATATAATTAATGCATCTAAAAATATAAATTATTTGTTATATATCTCTATGAAATATAGGTTTACATAATATATAGTGGGAATAATTTGCTTAATCATTTTAACAAAACAGAGTTTAATAGATAATTATTTGCTGTTACTGATTTCTAATACTAACATTATTCTCAAACGTATTAAAAGCAATCCTATAAATAATTTTATATAGAAATCAATTAAAATAAGTGTACTATTTTTATATTCATTGTTATTTAGTTTCGTTAGTCTTTCAGATTAAAACTTAAGTACATGCGCCCTCGGGATGGCGTATACTTCTGCTAGTATATCTAATAATTTTATCTTTCTACTTTCCTTTTAACTTCAGTTTTAAGAATCTCATATGATCCGACCCAGATGCCAAATTATCCACTTACAAAAGAAATAAATTGATACAAAATCCGACAATGTAAATATGTATAAAGTAAATTAAAAAAAACTGAAAGAAAATGCGTCAAATATTGACATTTAGAAAGCCGATGTTAAAACGTTTCGGTTTTAATTAAACCATCAACAGGGTTCAACTGGGTTAATAACCATAAATCATGGGAAAAGAAAATTTTGGAATAAGCAAGAACTTGTGAGTCTTTGTATATGATGTTTAAAGGATGGACACCAAGAAAAATGAATTGTACCTAACAAAACAACAAAGAATAATTGGTCATTTCCTATAACTCCAACATTAACAAAGGGGAACCACTCTTGAATGATAAATTGTGTATTCATTTCCCATTAAACTAACCCTAAACCCTAATCACGTCTTCTTTTTTCCTAGTAGAATTATGTAACGGTCTGTCTCGAATTTGAACGACATCACCACTGACGTCATGATTTCCGTCGTTATTTAAGTTATATTGTCAACGATTATGAAGTAGTCATTAATTATTATCTTATTATAACGATGTCTCTATTAAAGTCTAACTGATTTAGATTTGCTGCAAACAGCCCATATTATTACTGCATTTAACATCCTGAAATATTTGTTATATACGTCTAAGAAATAAAGATTCACATAGTATATGGTGGGAATAATTTGCATAATGATTTATAGAAAACTGGGTTTAATAATGATTTACTTAGTATATGGTGGGAATAATTTACATCATTTAACAAAACTGGTTCAATAAATACTTATTTGCTGTTATTGATTTCTCATACTCTCCTGTCATTCTCAAACGTTTTAAAAACACTCATATATATACTTTATTATAGAAATCAATTAAAATAACATTTAAATACGTGTAATATTTTATATTGGGTCTTATTTAGTTTTATTAGTCTTTCTAATTTAATATTATATTTTATTGAATTAAAACTTAAATATTTGCACCCAGAGGGCGCATATTTTCTCTAGTTAACCCATGAATCCTGATCCGAGTCGATGTGGATGTCATCATTTAATCTTAATTAGCATCTGATTATAACGATGTCTCTGTTAAAGTCTAGCTGATTTAGATTTGCCGCAAAACTGCCCATATTATTAATGCATTTAAAATCCTGAAATATATGTTATATATATCTAAGAAATAAAGATTTACATAGTGTAATTTGCATAATGATTTTAACAAAACTGGGTTTAATAAAGATTTACTTAGTGTATGCTGGGAATAATTTCCATCATTTAACAAAACTGGGTTTAATAAATAATTCTTTGCTGTTATTGATTTCTAATACTGTTAATCTCAATATACTTTTATATAGAAATCAATTAAAATAACATTGAAATGAGTGTAATATTTTATATTGGGTCTTATTTAGTTTTCTAAGTCATTCTAATTTAATATCATATTTTATTGAATTAAAACTTAAATATTTGCACCCAGTGGGGAGGGGGGGCGAATATTCTTGTTAGTCTAAATAAAATTAACCCATGAATCCTGATCAGAGTCGATGTGGATTTAATCATGTATTGGAAAAAAAAGATATTCATTTCCAAGGCAAAATACAACCAGTTTTTTTCCATTCTTTATTTTCTTCCCTGCCAAAATCCTAATTTTCGCGTTTGGCTCCAGTAACACATATTACAGTTAAACTCGTTTCTCTCGGCTCATAAATAAGTAAATAAATAAAGGGATAAATAAAAAAATATTGGGAAACACGCAAGGAGAAAAAGTCCAATAATTTTTGTGCATAAATGATGGAATAGCAGGCCTCTTTGGGCGTATCCTTAATTTGTCAAAATTAGGCCAGTTGCCCCCGAGTAAAAACATGCCCAATTACCGTACACCTTTTCCACTTACCATTGCAATGAGACTTCCTTCCTTTACTAATCATCAATTCAGGCTACCTTTCTGTCTTTCTCTTTCATTTATGCTTTTTCCCTTTTCTTTTTCAAAAATTATTTTTCTCTATTGTTCAGACTGAATATATCAATAACATTGAAAATTCGCAAAAGGGTTGATTAATTTTTTACAGGAATATGAATAATAGAGTCAGCGCGCAGTTATCCAAACAGTATGACTCGCTACACGAATAGTAGTGACTCGACTACGAATACTATGTAACACGACTACGACTAATCTCATGTATTTGTATCTTTATGTGTGTCTCGTTGGACGAGTTCAACTATCTTGAAGGGGAAATATCTTCCCTTAGAACATCTATGTATCTTTTGCATTGTATTTTTTTAAGTTGTCATTTTTGTTTCGTGTTTTTTTTTTCTATTCTTTGTCGTTTTTTATCATCTTTTTTTTCTTCATATTTTTAACTTCTAAACCAATTATTCTCTCTCGCATTCTAAATTTAACATTTCTTTCTTACAATTTTTATTCAACCCCAATTCATTGTATGTTTGTTTATTTCTGTTTTTAAAGTCATTAGGGTGGCCAAAAGTCGGTATCAGCCAAACAGCGAGGGGTTCTATCCCCTTTCACGAGCGCTAGACCAATGATATTGTTTTTGCGTCTGAGATGGAGCGCCACACTTACCATCAGCTCCTTAATTTACCGCACAGATCCTTGTGCTACTCATACGCCGAGTTGGCGTGGGCCAGTATCGAACCAGGAACTTTATGGTTCCTTGGTGGACGCTCTACCAACTGAGCTCTTTGTCTATTCACTAACCTTAGATAAGTTTTCACAAGTCAAGAAGCATAGGGCACCTAGTGAGGCTCGCTCTCACTAGTAATATTTTATCTCAACTTGCTAACTAAGACACGATACGAGGCCCTCTATAATATTTCTTGTTCTTTGAATTCGATGGTGAGACTCCAGTTAGGAAGCTCTGGAAATTAAATGTCGTCTTTTCTTTGCCATTAGTCTTAAGTATACTCTGACCTACAGTTCTATTACAAGCATGGGTCCCTTTTAAGTGTCGACTATTTCTGTTTGAAAATTATTAAAATCCCCAGGATAGTTATTAGGGTGATTTTAATGTAGTTCTTTTTTTAACAACGCAATCATTAATTTGCTCTGGTCTAACTTGAGAGCTCAGTATTCAATACCTTTGCACAGAGCAATATATTTGGTAATGAAAAAGACACACACTCGCTCATATTCGCAGTTATATACATATTGTTAGAGTGATCTATAACTGCTATTATGACCGATTGTTAAGAATGTTCTTTAACAAACACGCACGTACTCACGCACGTGTGTGTGTATGTATGCATATACATACGCACGTATTTGTGTATGTATGCATATACATATTTTCTTTGACTTCATGCTATTCACCTTATGGCTAAAAATTGTCTTCATTCTTACATACAACTTTGTTCCTTTCTTGTTTTCAATTTTTCGGTCTTATTTTAGCAATGTCCCTTTTTGCCGCCTTTTCTTTGTTTATCTTTTTATCTTCCAAGATATTTTTCTTCTTTAATATCACTGGCTTGTTATCTACCTCAAATCTCTAATTTCTCTGTTTAAAAACCGTTCCTCGGTTGATTTTGACCGCAACTACACAATTACTCTTTCTGCAAAGACCCCTTCATTAACCTATGGAATGAAAGCTCATAATTATCCACTGTGCACATCATTATGCTTTTTTTTCTATTTTCAGTTTTACTTGTCTTTATCAAGTTTATTAAGGTCAAATTTATCAGATGGAATGATGACACGATTGGCGCGCCCGTTTAGATAAAACAAAAGAAAAATAGGAACACAAAAGATAATTTAGGCATGAACCTAGAACAGTCAAGGTTTCCGATGTATTGGATCTAAAAAAAAGAGAAAAAAAAGAAAGAAAGAATTATAGAAATACACAATGGCTTGAACAGGAAACGTCCCAAAATATGCATAAGAAGTTTCCGGAATATTTGAGCGTTTCATTACAAGAGAACGTCAAATAAGGATTATCAATTCGTAATCATACACCAAAACAATGCGTAGAATCCCCTCATCAGTGATGTTATTGGGATCATAACGAATATCTGGTCTTCCAACGTCATACTCGTTATCCCAAGCGACCTTACTGAAATAGTTATTCCGGTAGGCCATCCTGTAGTAAACGTCTACTTAGTACAATAAAGTTCAGCGCACACAAAGAAAACGCAACTGCCACTGCTATTGATCTTATAAGCAGTGAGAGACCAATGAGAAATGATGTACGTCACTTTCGGCTCAGTTTTGACGAAATGAAAGTGTAACAACTAAATTCTAGTCTTTTCGCCTTCTGGTTTTAACGCGTTGAAAAGTGTGCGTTCACACAGATCAACGCTCGATTCAAGATAACAGGTAAGAATTTCAACACAATCTAATTGGGATGTAAAAGGAAATATATGAATGTTTAATAATTCTGTAATTTTGATATTTAAACATAATAGAAAGAATACCTTCGGTTATAAATCCTTGTAATAATTTCAGCGATTAAAAAACGATTTCAGCATGAAATTTTGATCGTAATTATATATATAAGTTAGTAAAGTGGGCGGGGTGGCATATTGTCGGTATAAGCCAGACATCGTGGGTGTGTTGCTTTTTCACTAGCACTAGACCAGGGAGATTGTTTTTGTGTCTGAAATTCACGCCGTGGTACTCATAAGCTGATTTGGCGAGGGCTGGTATCGAACCCAGAACATTGTGGTTCCTTGGTGGATGTTCTTCCGACTGGGAGGCACACACAGTGATGGGAACAGAGAAAGAGTGACAGAGACAATGAAATAGAAAGGGGAAAAAAGAAATAGAAAGGGGAAAAAAGAAATAGAAAGGGAAAAAAAGAAATTATCACTTAGAGTCAACTATTCTCGCTCTAATTAGGAAGCAAGAGAACCAGAAGAAAATAAAAATAAAGCGAAAATGTTTAACTACATCCTTTTCATCAAGAACAAAACAGTAATGATGTAAAAGAAAATGGAGAACGGGAAGGAACGAGTGTAAATGTTGTGATATTGGTGTATATTTTCAGGCATAGATCATTGTTAATATTTCATTGATTAAAAACGATTTCACGATTATTTTTTATTATATATATATATAATATATATATATATATATTATATATATATATATATATATTATACTAAAGCTGAGACAATCGATTGATTGCCTCTGAAAGGCCTTTTTCCTATATAGTTTAACGACACAGAATTTGTATTATAAATTAAAATATTCCTTAGTTCTAGGATTGAGTTATGTTTGAAAAAAAAACCAACATTTTAATTGGTTCTAATTAGTCATGATTAGTCTCTCACTGTACATTCTGCCTATCACTTTTTCCTTCCCTGTATATATCTTGATTTCCTTCTCGTTATATGTATGTTAGATTCTCTATGAACCTAAAGGAAGTGTATTAGAGAGTATGAAAGTAATTTTTAAAAATGTTATTCGCTTTACAAACTCACTTTACCCTAATTCTAGTTATATACTCAGAGCTCAATGTGTGACCCAACGGATCACGTTTAGTCTAATATATATATATATTATATATATATATATATTATATATATATATATATATAATATATATATAACAGATAGACATAGAATGGAAAAGAGAAAGATACTGAGAAAAGGGCAGTCAATGAAATTGAAAGGAAAAATAAACTAACACACACACACACACACATACACACGCATATATATATATATATATATATATATAATATATATATATATATATATATATATATATATATATATATATATAATATACTAAAGCTGAGACAATTGAGTATTGCCTCCGAAAGGCTTTTTCCTATATAGTTTAATAACACAGAATTTGTATTAAAATATTCCTAAGTCAACTATTCTCGCTCTAATTAGGAAGCAAGAGAAACACAAGAAAAATCACTTTAAAAAATAAAATAGATTTAACTACACCATCAAATTTTTCATTAAGAACAAAAAACAACTAAATAAGAATGCAAAAGAAAATATCGGAGGAATAAGAAGCGAATGGCTTCATGAGATTTCCCGCCACAACCTTAGACTTATTCCCATTGAATTTCCACTGTCACGCAATTTTTGTTTCAGTCAGTTAATGTCTTCCTCTAGAGACATTTTGGGAAACTCGGCAGACTTTCTTCTGAAGGAGGAAAAATAGCGACGCCTTTTTGCTGTCAGAAATTGGCCACGTTATATTCCCACGTCTCAACTTATGACCGACAATTAGGACTTCAATGAAACCTTTTCTTCCATGACCATCAACATCACAACTCAGCTCCACCCAATCAAATCACTAGGGAATTTAGGAATCACCTTTGAGTAAAGGCACCCCAATCAAACACAGACACGTATGTAGGAATTTGATAAACTTACCCATTTAAATATATGTATGTGCGTACGTATGTATATTAACAATTTCCTAGTCGGACACACACTTAATTTTCATCTTAATCTTTCAGTCGCAAGTTCGATCTGACTGTTGGCTATTCAACAAGTAATTACGAACATTCTTATGAAATAGTTGTCTTTTAAACATTGAGACTATATGAATATATTGATATGGTTTGGTTTGGTGTATTTATTTAACGCCATACCAACTATGGGTTATTACTTGCCGAAATTTGGTTCATTTCAATCATAATCATAGTTTCAATATTTAGATTCATACTCTTCTCAATGAATTAGCGTTATATTAAATGCAAACAGCCTCACCCAGGATTATATATATATATATATATAATATATATATATATATATATATATATATTATATCAGATCAGTAATATTTTGAAATGATAATAAACAAGTTGAAGAATGCAGTTTACATCATTTAATGGCAAAATAGGCTTGCAGTTTATTACTAATGAGTTCGATTCTCACTGTGTGATCCTTACCTTTGAATTAAGTGTAGAACACCAGTTGCCAATAGTGAATCCATTTTCAAAGTAAAGCTTGTTTTCTGCTGAACCGGCTTAGTTGGCTTTTGAGTCTCGGGCGGTTTATTCATTAATTTTAACAACATTGTCAAACCATCCAGTGTTATTTTATTCATAGAGTTTAAAGAATCACGTTCATTTGACTTTCATATTTAAACACAACTGTTTGACCCACAGATGCCACCCTAGCAGATACCATCACGCTTTTTTAGGTGAATATACATCACTGTTAAGGACATATATACCAACTCCTCCTGTTACATAATCATTAGATACCTAATGATTATGAAGGTAGTGTAGAAATCATTATGGCGATCAGTACAGCTGATGGCCTTGAGAGTGAGTGACAGCCTTTGACCTCACTCTCACCTTGCGTTCTGGGGAGAACCGTGAGAAACGGAACCCCGATAGAAAGCCCCTTGCGGTTTAAGGGGTAAGCAACTCAGTTAGTTAGAGTTAGAACTTAGAAGCGAAGCTAGCAAGATGTGAGTCTCACTGCGTGATTGTCTGGTCTGGGGGATCTACGAATAAAGTAACATCAAAAGTAAATCGAAGTCTTGTGGTTATTACTAGAAGCTAACAATGGCACAAGGCTTCTGATAAGGAGTGATCCCCAACAGAAACCAGGCACGGAACCCTCAATAGAAGACCAGACGAGACCTTAGAAGATATACCAGACCAAGATAGATGATAGACGAACCAAGCCGTCCAGAAGAGAAGTATATAACATATAGATATTTAGTGCCGGTAAAGAAGGCTATATAATATATATCTATTTGGTACCGTCAAAGAAAGGCACTATGCAACATTCCGCGCAAACAAGATGTGACACAATGTCAGTTTATAAGGCGGAGTTTAACAGGTTTGAATTCAGGGTTTTCTTTCTCCATGACTGCTTGTCTAAGCAAGGTTTGTCTGCCCAACTAATTACCCAGAGCTGGGGTTGTGTAGTTGGATTCACATCTTTCTCAAGGGTATTAGCACCATTTTAAATGTAAACAGCCTCTAACAAGATTTGAACTCGGGTCGATGAGTCCATTTCATATGACTCAAACCACTACACCAGACACCTCCACTGCTATGGATATAAATAGGGTATCTAAGTCACACTGAGGGAGAGGGGATTTAGGACGGGTAACTTCTGAGAAACATGAAGATAGCTGTGGCCTTGTGTAAGTCTAATCAAAGTTGGGGGAATAAAAAGAGTAAAATCTATAAAATATCCAAAAACTTTTAATTTCAAATTTCTCAACTTGGATTTTGATGGAAATTATCAAAGGACTTTTATTCAGTCATGTATCATCCATTCAAGTTTTTCATTTTTTTCTTAAATAAAAAAAAAAAGTTCTTTTTATGTTGAATTTTATTTTTGTTCACGAGGAATTCATGGCTGTCTTTGTTGTTTTGATCCGATACACACAAGCATACAGAGAGTTGATGAAAACAAGCGCACGGACATTATATATATATATATATATATATATATATATATATATATATATGTACACAAACATATACACACATATATATATATATATATTATATATATATATATATATATATATATATATATATACACACAAACATATACACAGATATATTATATACACAAACATATACACAGATATATATATACACGTATACACAGATATATATATATACACGTATACACAGACATATACACACTCATATATATATATACGTATACACAGACATATATATATATATATATATATATATATATATATATATATATACACACAAAGATATACACACTCATATATATATATATATATATATATATATATATATATATATATATATACGTATACAGACATATACACACGCAGGGACATATACTGATACTCACACACAAATATATACACTCATACATATATATATATTGATATATACGCTCACATACACATACGTACAAATCCACTTTTTCAGTTTCCTTCCCAATTTCCTAACTGAATGTACAAAGAAAAAAAAAATAACAGGAAAATTCCCCAATAAAACATTGAACTCCGAACTCCTTTCGAAAAGTCTCCGACAAGTCTACCAAATAAGTCATCGGTCGTTTCTCCTTCTCCTGCGTTCATCCCTCCCCACCACCACACCATAACTTCCTCTCACTTTAGGTTTATTTCAGGACTTCATGACTAATTTCCAGGAGGATCTTTGGAGAATGCCATCATCCTTCGATGCCTGTCACCCAACGCCATTGAGAAGGCTTCCTTTCTCCAGTTCGACTATTTTTGAAAATACTTTTCCTTTATTCGGCGCATCGGGATTCTTTCTTTACAATTAGTTGCTTCAATTATTTTTCTTTCCTTCTTCTAATTCTTCTTTTTCTTCTAATTTTTAAAATTCTTCTTTTCCTTATGTTTCTTCATTCTTTCTTATCCCTTCTAATAATAATTCTTATTCATCTTTCTTCTATATTCATTCTTATAATTCATCCTTCTTCTATATTCATTCTTCTTTATATTCATTCATCCTTCTATATATTCATTCATTCTTCTATATTTATTCTTCTTTATATTCATTCATTCTTCTATATTCATTCTTATTCATCTTCTATATTCATTCATTCTTCTATATTCATTCTTATTCATCTTCTATATTCATTCTTTTTTTCTATATTCATTTTCTCTATATTCATTCATTCTTCCTTCGGTATTCATTTTCCCTATATTCATTCATTCTTCCTTCGATTATCCCTCTATATTCTTTCATTCTTCTATATACATTCTCTTTCTTTCTTCTATATTCATTCATTCATTCTTTCTTTCTTCTATATTCATTCATTCGTTCTTTCTTCTATATTCATTCATTCATCCTTCTATATTCATTCGTTCATTCTTCCTTCTATATTCATTATTCATCCTTCCTTCTATATTCTCATTCATTCATTCTTCATCCTTCTTCTATCATTCATTCATTCTTCCTTCTATAATTCATTCTCTTCCTTCTATATTCATTCATTCATCCTTCTATATTCATTCATTCATCCTCTATATTCATTCATTCATCCCTTCTATACTCACTCTTCTATACTCATTCACTTTTTATTTATTGATTCTTCTATATTCATTCATTCTATATTCCTTCATTCATATCATTCTTCTATATTCATTCATTCTTCTATATTCATTCATTCTTTCTTCTATATTCATTCTTCTTTATATTCATTCATTCATTCATTCTTCTATATTCATTCATTCTTCTATATTCATTCATTCATTCATTCATTCTTCTATATTCATACATTCTTCTATATTCATTCATTTTTCTTCTATATTCATTCTCCCTTCCTTCTATATTCATTCATTCTATATTCATTCATTCATTCATTATTCATATTCATTCATTCTATATTTCATTCATTATACATTCATTCTATATTCATTCTTCATTCATTCTATATTCATTCTATATTCAATATATTAATACTTCATTCATTCTATATTCATTCTTTATTCATTCTATATTCATTCATTCTATAATTCATTCATTCATTCATTCTATATTCATTCATTCTATATTCATTCTTCATTCATTCTATATTCATTCATTCTATATTCATTATTCATTCATTCTATATTCATTCAT
>CM042141.1:48643402-48660902 GCA_023376005.1 Doryteuthis pealeii | reverse complement strand
TGGTAAGTTTTTCTAAACTTGTAATCTATCATCATCGGTTTGATTTGTGAGGAAAGAAGAAAGGTACACAATAGTAACAAAAAGTATTCTGGTATTCATTGTTCACTTTTTCCTAATTATATAGTCTTTTTTCTTCTTTTTTTTTTCTTCCAGAAGAATTAAACTCTTTGATCATCTGAGTAGAGGATATTTTTCAAGCCAGATTTCACGTCCTCTTCCAATTCGAAATTATGTCCGCTGCGGGCAAGAAAATAGAAAATATTGGAGAAAGAAAGCAAAACAAAAAACGACGGTAAAGGAAAAAAAATGGAGGACAAATGAGTAGTATTGATTTTCCGCTGTTTGTTATTTTTTCCCGCTCTTTTGGCTTTTTCCTTTGAATAAATGATATTCTAGTCTTTTAATGTTTGGAAAGCGAACTATTTCAAAGAAACACCTAGAAAATGCAAATTAATATCATTATTATTAATGCTGTAATGACCATATTATTATTAAAATATTATTGATGGCCATGAGGGTGAGGAAAAATATAATCTATATAAATTATTTGAATGCATTTGTTGGTCTGTCCTCTTTAGACGGTCAAATGAATTGATGTAGAGGTACTAAATTTGCTATACTTACTGGACCCAGAAAAGGGTTTTAACAAAAATATTCTCGTAAAGGAAAGAGGGCTTTCATAATAATCCCATGGAAGCTATAACTAATCATGCACAATTTAAACTTTCTATTTCAAATCTATATCAATACTCGGGTTGCTTATCACTCTCTGATTAAAAATCAGACCGTCCAATATGAAATGCAAAAATGTAAATCCTGATTATCCGGTGTTGCATATCTGCAGATTTTTTATTTCTTATGAGTGTTGTCACCTAAGCTAAATAATGGACTATTCCTTTTTTATCCAATAAAAAGGAGAGATAAAAGACATGCTACACAGAAAAATATAATATGTAAGAAAAGGGGTAGGGAAACGTAGAGAAAAAAGGTAAGCACGCGGAATCGCTAACCGTGATCTGTTTCAATCGAACATCATAAAAAGCAAAGAAAGAAAAAATGATATATTTGATTAAAAAATTGTCTATAGGCAGACCGAAAAATACCTATATACCTGTATACGTAAGGTTTAGTGTAATTACATGGCATTTATGTTATCGTATAAGGATAAGAACGTAAGAACTACAAAATATAATTCATACATTTTCTTTGTTATTATCGGATATATCGTTTATGGGTGAATTTATCGTTTTACCCCTCCGGTGTATCTATTTAATTGAATTCTTTCAAAAAATAAATTTACGTTGTTTAGCTTTTAAATATGAACACATTTTAACATGTCTTAATTTTTTCTTCGTTTCTGATTGAGAGTATACAGATGTTATGCTGTTTGTCTTAACAAAAACATTTCTATTCCATTTTTTTTCATCATATCTCCTCAGCGTAAATGCTCAAAATGTTGTAAGAAAAAGAAATTATTTTTTCATAACTTGACAAACTTAAACAACAGTTAACAGCTTCCTCTCTGTACAAGATTGTTTTTTACTACCATAACCAGCTGCAAAGTATTTATATCTTTCATGAAATTGACAGACACTAGCAGTTAGTTTAAAATTCAAAAGTGCCTTATTTAAGAAATGTAAAACCATGCTCAAAACTTATAACTGCTTTGGGGAAAAAATGTATTTCAAAGTAAAATGAATGGTGGGAAAAATCATCATACAATAACAACCACCAAGTGAACGCAAAAGCAAAGGAAATGATAGACAAATACTTGGACGATGCCAGAAATCTAAGGAAACTATGGAACATGAAGATAAATGTCGTACCAATTATAATTAGAGCACTTGGAACGGATCTCAATGGTCTGGAAAAGGGTCTGGAAGAATTGGAGAATAAGAATCGAGACCATCCAAACTACGGCATTGGTAAGATTGACTAAAATACTCAGAAGAGTCCTATAGACCCGAGGAGACTTGCTGTCACTCAGCCTCCATTAAAACACCGGCTAAGGCAGGTGTAGTCGTCGTCGGGGCGGCCTAATGTCGGTATCAGCCATGCAGCGAGGGAGTCTATCCCCTTTTCACTAGCACTAGATCAAGGAGATTATTTTAGCGTCTGGGGTGGAGCGCAACACCTACCATCAGCTCATTACTTTACCGCACAGATCCCTGTGCTACTCATACGCTGAGTTGGCGAGGGTGGGTATCGAACTAGGAACCTTGTGGCAGGTGTGAAAACCTCTAATGGAGTAAAATAATAATAATAATAATAATAATAATAATAATAATATGAAAGTTATCAAGATTTTTGCCAGAACTGAAAAAGAACTGGGAATCCTTGTATGGACCATAAGAATCTAAAGCCACGATATGGGAATTTAGCTTGGAATCGAAAAGTGGGCCATGCTCGTGAAGGATTGGAGGAAAAGAGAATCCCCTGAATTAACAGAACTACCAAATCAGGAAAATATAAGAACGCATTGTGAAAAAGAGAATTCTATGTACTTTGGAATATTGGGCACGGACATCAAAAAGAGATGTAAGAAAAGAGAACTTTTGAAGAACAACAACATCTTCTCGGAACCATGCTCTGTAGCAGAAATCTCGTCTAGGGAATAATTACCTGAGCTGACCTCCTTGTAAAATACTGTGGACCATTTTTAAAATGGACAAGGGAGGAACACCGACAGATGGATCAAAGAACAAAGAAATTGATGACTAAGCCCAAGATACTATACACCAGAGATGGCAAAGACAGACAATATGTGTCAGAAAACGGAGGAGGAAGAGGTCACACCAGCATTGAAGTTTGAGTTGAAGTGACAATTCGAGAACGCATACACAACAAAGAGCAACAAGAGACTAATTGCAATAGTTTGTAACAGCAATTCTAATGTATGGAAGAAAACAACAACAAAAGCTAAAAAATACAAATGAGAGAAAAACAAGTATATAAATCCTCTAATTGAAAAACTGAAGAAATTGCAGATGAAAAGACTTTAACAGTGCTAAAAAGCAATGGAGGAACACCCCAAGATAAAAAAAATGAACATTTCTTAATAGCAGTTTTTACTCTGAACTTATTTCTATAATGGAATTTCCCCTCATATAACAGACATTATGATTTTTCTTTGCTTTTGCTATTAATTGAAAAACAGGAATTCCTCTTATAGCAAACACTAAACCCTTTCCCTCATGTCTTAGAAGGTAGTGGCTAGGGATCAACCACCTAAATTCTCATTTCTGTATAATCATTTAATTCTAATTATGAATAGTACCTAGTAAAAGCAGTTAAAATTTGATTATAATTATATTTTAGGGTTTAAATATTACTAATTCATAGTTTTTATTGTTCCTTTTATATTTATCCTATTCAAAATGAATAACTATTTAAGAAAAAAATTCAATTTATATATTTAAATTTAGCAATGTAGTTCTAACAATATTTTAGTGACCGACGCAACCTATGTCTACAATTGCAGATTGATTCAAATCTATTATTTAAAAGGTTTTTCTTATTCAGGAATTAATTATAGTTAACATTTCTTGTAGACAAAGTTAACATGGATAATTTAGAGATCTGCACACATTTGATTTTCTAAGGATATTCCATTTAAAAATCAAATATGTGCAGATCTCTAAATGATCCATGCTACCTTTGTCTACAAGAAACGTTAACTATAATTAAATTCCCGGATAAATATAATACTTGTGTTCCTTAACTGTACAACAGTTCGGTTTTTGTTATACAGAAAGAAAGAAAGAGAAGAAAAGGGATATGCTATACAGATAAAATATAAGAAAGAAAGAGTGAGGGAAAGAAAGGACGAGGACGAGCACGTAGAAGTGATAACGTTAATCTTTCAATAGAACATAAGGAAAGAAAGAATGTGTGAGTTAAATAAGGAGTATTATTGAACTATTTTGCAATGCCAACATCTCAAACCTTTTAGTAATTACCTTATCATACTGTGTTATATCCACAGTTTAGTTATTACAAAAATAAACTAGCACAGTCGGAAAAACGAACATAGCTAGTAGCAGTAGATTCTGGGGGTGTCAGGCTTCAAGGATATTAATGAAAATCACTTTGTTCGGATTCTTTTTTCTTGTAAAGTCATATCATCAGCAAATCAATTTTCTCAGATGAAGAGAAATTTGGATGGAAATAAAAAGCCTATGTTTAATCATTTTTCTAAAATAATGTTTCCGTGGTTTTACAAACAATGCTCCTGTTTTTGCTGTGTAACCAATCGGATTTCCCGAGAAACGTCTATTCAAATTTTATGTTATTACCCCGAAACAGAGGCGGGGAAAGATGAGCAAAACATAACATGCTCGTATGTCCGGGTTGTCCACATTGACTCTTTCTTTGAGTCAAGTCACACTTTTTATTGTGGGTGGATACGATGTAAAGTCATCATCCGGTGACTAGACGTATGGATTTCAGTGGTCCCCTATCACCGGTGACCATCAAGAATCCCGGAGAAAAACAAATAAGATTTAAGAATGGAAAATAAATTCGCACAAAGATGGACACAATAAACGTTTAGATAAAGGAAAATAGGAAATTGATTTATTAGTTGCATTTTCTTTTTCATTATACAATTCATAAGGTGATTTGTTTTCAGAATATTTAGCCAGCATTTGTTTATTGGCGAATTGTGTATCTATAGAGGAAACTGTGAAGGAAGGAATTATCAGTGATCATTTCGTTGATTCAAAAGATGAAACATTTGATGTAACGAGAAAAGGAAGAGCGGATTGTATAATGGTTAAAGTCACTCAAAGTGGAATCGGAGGTTCAGGTTCCAGCTGAGAGTTTGTTTTCATTTTGCACTGATATCCTGAGGGAAAATATGATTTAATTTCTTCTTCCGTTATGATATATTTTATTTTATATGAAGGCGCGTAATGTGACGGTTACTGTCGAGAAAAATGGACATGACAAGAGGGGTTCAAATCCTGGACGAGGCTGCTTGAATTTCACAGTGTTAATGCCCTTTAGGGAAGGTAAGAAACCAACAATTCTCCTTCCAATTATGATTAATAACCTTGGTTAAGCAACCAGACTACGAGAAGGAAACTCTGAATTCAAACCTGTTAAACTTTGCTTAAGAAATCGACCTTGTGTCGCTTCCTGCTCGTGTTGAAGGGTTATATTATATATATATATATATATATATATATATATATATATATATACCCAACTCATTTACTACTAGCAGGATTCAACACAAGGTCAATCTTTAACCGGAGTTTAGCTGGTTTAAATTTCCCTAGACAGGCTAAATAACCCAGTCTTCCAGTCCGTCTTCCTGTTTACCTATAGCTGGTGTAGAGAAGCAATGGATCCATGTATTTTACAAAAGCATTAACTCGATGGGAACCCTAAACAGCCTCATCCAGTATTTGAACCTTGGTCAGCGATTCCATTACCTACAATAAGAACCATTACATTAAATATTATCCCCTTCTTCCGCCGGTACAAGTAAAATAACATGGAATTCTTGCAATTTTACGCTTATTCTTTAACTAAGAATAAAATTGAAACTCAGATAAGGTAGTGGAGCAAGAAATTTAATCCTGTAAACAATCCTTCTCACTTGAAAAGATGAGACCACACACACACACACACACACACAATATATATATATATATATATATATATATATATATATATATATATATAGCATTACATTGCATTCTTCCGCATTACGTAAAAAAGTAACTGTAGAACAGGATATATTGGTTTCCCGAACGTATTTTCTTGGAAGCATCATAGGTATTCGGTGCAATCAACGTACGAAGTATCATATATATACATAAGTAAAAAAGTAATCTCCTCGGGATGTCCTAACGTCGATATCAGCTAGACGGGGGATTATTTTGTTGTCTGGGGTGGAGCGCCACAACTACAATCAGCCCCTTACTTTACCGCACTGATCCTTGTGCAACTCATACGCTGATTTGGTGAGGGTCGATATCGAACCAGGAACACACGCACACACACGCGTGTGTGTTTGTGTTCCTGGTTCGATATCGACCCTCGCCAAATCAGCATATGAGTTGCACAAGGATCAGTGCAGTAAAGTAAATGTGTGTGTGTGTGTGTGTGTGTGTGTGTGTGTGTGTGTGTGTGTGTGTGTGTGTGTGTGTGTGAAGAAAAAATGGCAGTGAATCCGACAGTATATAATACTGTAAAACTTGAAAAACACAAGTTTTATAAACATTATTCGTTTATGAAACTTTTCAATGTTTACAACATTACACACACGTATATATATATATATATATATATATATATATATATATATATATATATATATATATATATATATATATATATATTATTATTATTATTATTATTATTTATTTTTTGCTTGAAGGCAATTACAATGCGTATATCGCATAAAATTCGATAATTATTGAAGATAATAATGACAAGTGAATTTAGGTAAAGAATTATTCTGTGTGTAGAACATCATACAGACTGTTTCAACTTTATTAAGTCTCATCAGCGATGTATACTAACGATTTCCCTTCGACAGAAATCGAAACTTCAGCAGGATAGTCATTATATATATATATATATATATATATATATATATAATATATATATATATATATATTACGTAATACGGAACAAGTTAAAAACGCCACGGTGAAAAAGTAAAGCAAAAGAAAATGAAAGCGCTTTACAGAAGAGAAAGATAAAAAGGAATATTAGAAAAAATTGAAATGAGAGTAAAGGTTGAAATCAAGACAAAGAAATAAAATAAATCAAGAAAGGTTTTTTCTAATGTAAAGGAGTAAATGATCGGAAAATTGAAGAATGTAATAAATAATGTATAGATATGCTAAAAGTATAATAGATTGGATAATTTGGCGTTATCTCCCCACTTTATCACACAGATAAGATTACCCAACCTCTGCTAAACATGCGCTGAGTTTGCAAGGACCGGTATCGAACCAGGAACCTTGTGATTCCTAGGTGAGAATCGGTTAGATAATCGATAAAATATAGAATAAATGAAGATGAAAGAAAAAATGGAATAGTTGGCTATCTTGATAAAACTGAAAGAAAGAATCAGCGTATGTTTATAAAGATATTTATATACTTCAGAAAAACTCAAAGAAAGAAGTTTTAAAAAGAGAGAGAGAGAGAGGGAGGGAGGAGGAGAAGAAAAAGCCAGGGAAGAGTTGGTGCAGTCGATACTACAGAACGACCATGAAGAAGAACCAAAACAAAAAAAGAAAAGAAAAGAAAGAAAGAAAGAAAAAGAAAGAAAGAAAGAAAAAGAAAGAAAGAATAAGACAAAGAAGAAGAAAAAAGACAAAGAAAGAAAATACAAAGAAAAAAAGAAAAAAGAAAAAAAGAAAGAAAAGAAAGAGACAAAGAAGAAAAGAAAGAAAGAATAAAGAAAGAAAGAAAGAAAGAGAAGAAAGAAAAAGAAAAGAAAGAATAATACAAAGAAAAAGAAGAAAGAATAATACAAAGAAAAAAGAAAGAAAGAAAGAAAGATAAGAGAAAGAAAGAAAAGACAAAGAAAGAAAAAAGAAAGAAAGAATAAGAAAAAAAGAAAGTAAGAATAAGACAAAGAAAGAAAGAAAGAAAAGAAAAGAATAAGACAAAGAAAAAGAAAGAAAGAATGAGAGAAAGAAGAATGAGAGAAAGAAAGAAAGAAAGAAAGAAAGAAAGAAAGAAAGAATAAGAGAAGACTTGGTGCAGTCGATGCAGCAGAACGACGCTAAAGCGTGATGGAAATTCTATTGGAAATACAGGATGCAGCGTTTCCTTGACAGATACCAGCATCCGACCTGTCAGTGTCCAATGATCATCGCTTTAAATGTGCACAATTAAGATTCACTGAAGCGTCGGGTAATAACAATTTAAAATATACCCGTATATTCTCAACGGTCGACCTATGGGTTCACTCACGTAGCAAATAGAGAGAGTGAGAGGGGGGGCAATCAAACTCAGAGAAAGAGCGGGAAGAATAGTTTGAAAAAATGAACACATAATTGACACGACAGTAGAACGAAATAGATCGGAAAATTGTCTAAAATAGTCAGAAAGCCTTTTACCTTTTTAAGAAATTCAATATCCGGTATCATAACACATACACTAGCAAGAATTACCGGCATTGCCCGGAACAAAAAAAAATGAATATCACTGAATACTATTCAAATATAATATCATAAGATTAATGATATTTTTTTGTCTAAGAGATGCTGTAATGGATAAAATATTTAAGATTGTATTGCGTCAACCTCTCAATTGGGGACTGATTCGAGCTATGGAAACTAAAAACTTATTATAACGGAGATCATATTTATTTACATTGAACATCATAGAAAAATAAATCAAATTTTAGATTGATTATATCAAATATTGCACCCTTATATATATATATATATATATATATATATATATATATATCATCAGGTCGCGACAGTAGCAGAAATATCCATGAAATCTCTCGCAAACCGTCCCTGACATTGCCCACGGGAGGTTCTCTCTGAAGATCTCCTCAATATAGGTCTGTGGTGGGCGGCACACACTGCCGTGCCCAGTTGCAGGTTTCCACAAGATAATGTCACTCATGAGTTCATCCTTGCTTCTCCAACAGTGTCCAGCATGTCCCCTTCGTCCCACTCGGATGGTTGTGTGATGGGGGGGGGGTGGGTGCCGTACAGCTGCATTCTTATGGGTTTTTTTCCCCAACATTTATTCAAGATAGCAAGCAAGATTCTTGTACAACTCCGATCTAGCTTATTCTCTAGGTGCTTCATTAGGGTCCAAGTGGTGCAGCCGTATAGTAGCGCTGACACAACTACGTCTTAGAAGAATTGTCGTTTTAATCTATCAATCATGTGGAAATCTGATATCAATGATGTTTTTCATAATAGACAATGAACACTAATCGCTACTGTCAACACTACCGCTTTAGTTTCTAAATTAACATTTTTGTTTTCAAAACGAACGGTTAAAGTAAATGGAAGTGAATCCGACAGTATGAAATAAATATTTTTAGAAAAAACAAACAATTGATCTTATAATTTGCAGACTGAAATCTGTTTCGACCTTTTATTAAAGCGGTCTTTTTCTATCACAAACATTTCGCTCTTGATGAAGACCGCTTTAATAAAAGGTCGAAACAGATTTCTGTCAGCGAATTATAACATCATTTGTTTGTTTTTTTTTCTAAAAATATTTATTTCATATATATACACGAGGGTTTGGTGAAGATTCTCAGAGAATCTGTCCACATCAAGGTTTTTTTCGAACATAATCCCTCTTGGAGTCTTGGACCTGAAGGAGTCCGAAACTACTAAGGTTTGACCTAAACGACTCGTTTGGATAATTGTGAAAAATGAGTACTATATATATATATATATATATATATATATATATATATATATATATATATTATTTATATTTTTGAAAGCGATTACAATGCGTATATCGTATAAAATTCGATCATTATTTTAAACAATCATGACAAGCAAACCCGGCGAATAAAGTGCACCACGTGGAACACCGTACAGACTTAATAAAGTTGAAACAGCTGTACGGTGTTCTACGTGGTGCACTTTATTGGCCGGGTTTGCTTGTCATGATTGTTTTCAATAATTATCGAATTTTATATGATATGATTACGCACTGTAATTGCCTTCAAAAAATGTAAATAATAATATACTTTACATAACAATACTTCAAAAGAAAATTATCAAATTCTCTCTCTCTCTCTCTCTCTCTCTCTCTCTCTCTCTCTCTATATATATATATATATATATATATATATATATATATATATATATATATATATTATTTATCTATAATTAATAATACAAATGAAAAGTCGGTCCTACCATTGGTTTCTGAATAACACTTTTTTTATTCAGAAACCAATGGTAGGACCGACTTTTCATTTGTATTATTGATTATAGATAAATAAATAAATAAAGCTCTTACATAAGTAATTGAGCCCTCCATAATCATTTATCCAATAATAATAATAATTTAATATATATATATATATATATATATATATATATATATATATATAAGGATATCTACTGAGTCAGACGAACCTACTATTAGTTTCGCATAAAGCTCTTCAGGGCTAAAATCTGACTGAAGAAGAAAAGGAGCAAGACCAATAAATACTACTAACCACATTAATCATTTAAAATATATTTTTACAATCAAACTCTCTGCCGGGTTTTTTTTCTCTCCGCAAGGATCTACCAACACGCTTGGTATATTAAATATATATATATATTATATATATATATATTATATATATATATATATATATATATATAAAATCAGACGAGACTTCTTTATAAATTTTAGTTTTTTTAAGGCATTTGATGATAAATTTGCAATTTTGAAGTTAAATCAAGTTTTACCATTGCACACATACACACACGCAAACAAATTCTACGTCCATTTAGTTTGTGTTCCGTTGTAAACAACTAAAAGTCTTTGGTCGGTCTGAATTAACTAAATTAAGTATAAATCGTAATCTATTTAGATTTTAACCGATGCATCTCGGTGAGTCGTTTCAAATGAGATTAATAAACGAACTAAAAGTTGAAAGAAACGGCATTACCAGATGAGCAATGACTTTTCTATTTCAAAGAAACGTTTTCTTAAGGCGTTTGATAACCTGTGAAACCGGCTGAAAAAAAAAAAGAATGAAAGTGGCAAGTCGGAAAGAAATTTGCTATTATCTCACTATTTGATCTCGTTTTGGCATTTCCGTATTTACTCCTCCTCCCTCCTCGGAAAAGCGCCTGTCTTTTTTTTTGTGTGTAGGCGTTGTTTCCTGATGACTGTCCGAAATGGTCACATGAAAATGACCAGAGATGCATCAGAAATTCATTAGACAAGTACATAAAGAAAACGTGTTAAGGAAATAAAGAAAGCAAAAAAAAAATGGCCTAAGAGGGACGATTACTCATAATGGATTAGTGTTGATCACATATCATCATCATCATCGTGTCAAGCAAGTAGCACGGATATCCATGACAATCTCTCACCAGCCGTCCCTAACATTCATCGCTCCCGGGAGGTCCTCTTTGCAGCCGCCAAAGCCGCTCAATGTAGGTATTTATTATGCAGCCTGAACTGGCCTGACCATGTACTGGTTTCCATAGGATAACATCATTTATGAGTTCTTCCCAGCCACTTGTCTTGTTTGCCTCACGTGGATGGTTTGTGTGATAGGTGGCAAGTGGCCGTACAGCAGCTTTCTTGTAGGGTGTTTTTGCCACGATTTATTTAAAATCACGATCAGCATTATTGTACAACTCTCATCTACCTTATTTTCTAGGAGCTTCGTCAGGTGATACTGTTGCAAAAGCTAATTTTATAACAGTTTGAAATTTTTTTTACCTATCGCATTCACCACCAGTAGGACGTGCAACAGGTCAGAATTATGTGGCATTCCGTGTGACTCAAACTCGCTATTCAGTAATAATGTATTGCATGACTACCATGCTACCCAGTACATTATGATGGGATGCCCTAGAAGCTCCGGTTTATTCTTAATTATTTATGAAACATGAGCATCCACAATATTCAGCTGTGCATTTTGTTTATGTTTGGACATATATACAGGTATTAATTTGGTTATTTGGTTTGTTTCATGGCATATCAACGCCTATTGGGTCATTCAATGCCGAATCAAGTCATTTTGATAAAAGAATTAGGCTACTTACAGTACCTGCTGTTGCTTAAGTGAACATCCAGATGAAAATTCGATGTTCTATTTCTCTTACTTATGCACGCACCGAACACACAAACACATTATAATTTTAGTTTGTTTTCTCATCACTCACATAAATACAATCACTTAAATATACATGCACGCACGCGCACGCACACACATACATACATACACACAGCATTGAAAAATATTTTGATGTCATATTTCATAACATATACACTCGCACGCACAACACACACGCGCGCGCTTACACACACTCACAATATTATGACGAATACTCAGTGTCATTTTTCGATACATACACACACATACACGCGCCCCGCCCCACACAAGAAAAATACTTGATGTCATCTTTCTAACTGTCTATACCATAATTTTCGAATTTTTCTAAGAACGCCAACTCTTTTTCAAAACATTTTTAAACAGACTGATCAACAAGGACTGTTGTAGTCTCTTCATGATATTTTTTTTTTTTTTTTTACTTTTCCTCATGTCAACAAAAGCCCTGAAGAAGATCTACTAAACAGATTGAAACACTGCAGCGTCGGCTAATAAATTTACCACTCATTCTATCTGAACCTGTGTTATTTTTCATATTTCTCACTATATTACATACCGTCGGATTCACTTCCATTTCTCTTCACACATCCAGATAAGTACTGAACCAGATCATCGCTTCTTGATTTCGGTGATCTAGCGGGAACCGGTGCTTTCAGCGTGGTTTGATCGTAAAGACAGTGAGATTTTGGAAATATTTAAGCATTATTATGAACTGGTTATTTAAGCTTCTCACAAAATTCGGAAAAAAGTATATGAAATTATTTGATCACTTTGATTAAAATTGCTTTAAATATTTGAAGCTCTATGTATTGTTCCTTAAAATAAAGTCTAGACGTAAATAGCACATTTACCTATCTATACAGTGGTGCCTTGACTTACGTGTTTAATTCATTCCATCCGTGAATCAATTTCTTAGTATATCAAATCAATGTTCCCCATTGCAATTACCTGAATGCCATTAATTTCATTATATTCACCCCCCCCCCAAAAAAAAAACCCCACCATTTTTCCGTTTTCGTAAATAAGAAAAATAGCACTATATTATTAAATATATATATATAAAAATAGAATGTAATGAATTATGTTCTGTAATGTTTTACAATGTATTTTCTTTATAAATAACATTTTTCTATGGCGTAATAAATTTAGAAAATTAATAGTTTTCAGGTGAACTTATTAACATAAGCGTATCTGAAGCTCATTCATACCTTAAACTTTTGCTCATAATAAAAAGAAAAAACATCGACCGGTTGACAGCTCTTAACTCGTTTTTTTTTCTTTTTCATTTTTTTTTTTTTCAATTATTTTGATTGTTATAACATCTAATACTTTCGCTAAAATAAATTTAACAAGCCGGACACATGATTATGTTAAAGTTAATTCTATCTATTTTTGGCGTATATTTTCTATTATTTTAACGGGTAGAAATATTACACTCAGAGAAAGATTTAAAATTTTCTATTTCACATAATATCTTCAGTTACAATCTTTAAAAAAACTGTTTTGATATTGCTGTTTCACTAATTACCGAAAAAGCAGGTCAGACTCGACATCACGATCAGATATGAATGTACAAACACCCCTAAGACAAAACCCGCATAAAATCTTTTACCCGACAAAACACCCATACAAAACATTTATGACACCATCTCTCACTTCAAGTGCAAAGTAGGACAAGACCCCTATGGTTAAATTAAAACATGACGGAAATTTTAATTAAATACTGACAGTATTTTTTTTTTATTTTTTTTTTTTTACCTTCATTAGTCTTCAGGGAATGTATTTACCTAACTTCATATTCTAATCACGCAATCTTCACGCCTATAGATTTTTTTTAATAAACAATACTGTCAATATTAATGTTCTTATCAGGATTTTGTTATATGAATGATTGTTGTTAACGGTATGCCAACTGGTGTAGGGTTATTCTATTTAGGTTAAGGAATCGCGTTCATTGTACATTTATGGTTACATTTTTTGTGATGTTTAAGATTTTTTTTCACACAATTATGGTATCAATTATTCCTATTGAATTCTAATAATCATATGGCTTCAAGTAATTAGTTATATACAATAATCTTTTACAGTTATTTAGTTTCAATTTGCAAATAATAATCCTTAACAAGCAGAGGCTGTGGATAGACCACAATATGATAATCTAATTATTACAACTTTTAATATATTTACTTAAGAGCTATTGCAATATTTATCAATGTTAGAAAGTACAATTATCTTAGTATTATCTGTGTTATTCGGACTATTGTCCCCATCTTCATTGTTATTTGTACAACGTTTCGATCGATATACCCTCCGACCTTCTTCAGGTATTTCTTGTCGGACTCGGGAACCTTCTCGGACTCGGGAACCTTCTTTTCGAACTCGGGAACCTTCTTTTCGAACTCGGGAGCCATCACGGAACTTTGAACCTAACCCTTTATTTATTCCACGGGGGTATCCTGTTCTCATTCAGCTAACCATAGCTGGGGTAGGAGTTGTGTTAATTATTTAGAAGTTGTGTTAATTATTTAGAAGATAATGAAGATGGGGACTATAGTCCGAATAATGCAGATAATACTAATCTTCAAGCCTCATCTCAAACATTCAGAGAAATACAATTATCTTGATTAAAGTCTCATTTTTTCATCTTTCATTATGTTCAATTGAAACAAATTAGCGTTATCGTTTCTGTGCGTTCATCCCTTCTGTCTATCTTTCCCCTACTTTCCTTATTATGTTTTTCTGTGTAGCATGTCTTTCTTTTTCTTTATAATAAATACGTAAGTATCCATTATTTAGCTGGGGTGATGAGACACATAAGAAATATGAATTCGGCGGATAAGTAACACTAGATAAACAGGATTTATCTTTTTGCATTTTATCTCGGACGATTGAAACAATTTACCCTAAAGGACAAAAGGGACGAAAAGTGACATGCAACACAGGAATATATAATAAAGAAAGGGGGCAAGCACCCAAAAAGCGATAACGCTAATCTGTTTCAATCGAACATAAGGAAAAGAATGGAAAAGAAAGACAAATCTGTGAAGGAGTTAAATCAAGATTATACTTTTTACATATTGAACTATTTAGCAATAGCTCTCAAGTAAACATATATATTGACCAACCCCTCCGCACGAGCAGGATGCGACACAAGGTCAATTTCTTAAGCGGAGTTCAGCAGGTTTGAATTCAGAGTTTTCCTTCTCCTTGACCGGTTACCTAACCAAGGTTAAAGGGCATAGTCTGCCCCACTATTTACCCATAGCTTGAGGGAGAGTAGGATTCATACCTTTCCCAAGGGCATTAGAGCTAAGTGAAATGCAATTACATATGTAAACATATCAATATATATATATATATATATAATATATATATATATATATATATAATATTATTATTATTATTATTATTATTATTATTATTATTATTTTCACTAAATCTGCTGTCGTAAGTCTAAATGATTTTCAATAAAATGACCTTAATTCTCTGAGAAATAATTTGTTCCTTTTACCACGGACTCTTCCGCTTTCCAACAACTTTCAATCAATTACAATAACAAATTTCTCACTGACGACCTTATACACAATTATACATTTCACTTCCGTATCTAAGAAAATATGCTCACATAAATATATTCACGTACTATTATTTCCCTCAACCTTTCTTTCTCTCTCTCACACACACACACGAGGGTAACGATAAATGCACCTCAAATCAATAAAACGACAGACAATTCCTGTTACTTTTCTTAAACGACTTTCTACGCTGCTTTACCTAAAAACTTAGATATATCAGAATAGAATTTTATGAGGATGCATCAAAAGTACGTTTTGCTCGTGTGGTGGGGTTGTTTAATATATATATATATATATATATATAATATATATATATATATATATATATATATATATATATATATATATATATATATATATATATATATATATATATTGAATAAATTCCTTTAACGAGAAGAGTTTGCAACTTCAACAACTCCAAAAACTTACATGAATAAAAATTAATACATTGCTAAACTACATAAATGATGCCGCAGTAATGATTTGGTTTGGTTTGGTTTGTTTTGGTTTGGTTTGTTTTACGGCATATCAACCTCAGTGGGTCATTTAATGCCGATGAAGTTTTGAAATAAATCAATTCTTAATTTTTTTATAAATACATTTTTTTATAAATACATTTTTCTATTTAACCCATAGATGGGACCCTAACAGGTACTACCACTCCGGGTCAGAGTGAACCAGGGAGCAATGGTGATGAAGGGGTGCTCCACATTCCCCAAACCTCCAAAACTGGAACCTCGCCATCAGATAGAGTTTAACGTTATTCCCAGGACATGTAGACCCGCAGCCACCGCCTTCTAGCACCCATATGATAAAAAGGGATTGGGGCCGCAGTAATGAATTAAAACAGAGTTATAAGAATGCTATTTTGAATTATTTTAGTTTCATAATTACTATCAACAATTAAAACAAGGATTTTATCTCGACTTAAATGTGTTTAGGATTTAAAACCGAGATCATAGGGGAGCTGATAGGGAAGCTGAATTTTAACTTATTGTTTGTTTTTTCTTTCCCTGAAAGGTTTGTGCATGTACAATGGCTTGCGAATTGTAGTCAACATTAAAGTTCAGGTAAGGTTTGATAGAAGGTATTTGCTCAATCAAGTCACTATGGAATTTGGATGCTGGATGGCCCTGCTGGATGTCCCTTACTTACGACCTTGTGACAATGTCGTAAGTAAGGGACATCCAGCAGGGATCGAACCCGAGGTCTGCTAGTGCTGATAATTAGTAAATTAAAATTAGTACGTCAATCGTCCCGTCGAGGAAGCTTAGAATACGCAAGGCATACCTAGCAGAAAGGTAGACTCGCTCCCCCAAAATGGGCTCCCTCGGGTAGGTCACTAAACTGTACCTATTTTCTGGATCTCTGGGAAATATAAGTCAGCTCTTCATTGACATTACTCCAAGGTTCTCTTTGATCCTTTTTTTTTTTACGGTTATAAACAAACATTTGGGGGTTATTTAATGCCGAATTAATTTTGCTATTCAGTTTCTTACAGTACCTATCTAACCATAGAAAAAGAAATATAACTGTTAGTCTCACAGCATTCAGCCTATTGCATTACCACTAAACTTGGTATTAAAATATGTTTGTGGTGGAGTGTCTTATTATCGGTATCAGCAGGACAGCGAGGGAGTCTATCCCATTTTAGCTAACGCTAGACAAGGGTGATTGCATTTGATGAAATGTGCAGCTCCCCATTTTACCGCACAGTTAAGATTATCCAATCTCTGTTACTCATGCGCTGATTTGGCGGGGACTGGATCGAACCAGAAAACCTTGCGATTGACCGAGCCGCCGTGTCTACAACTAAGTCAAATCGGCCCCATTTAAAATATGAGCACATCGTAAATATTGACATCTGATGGCAAAGCCCATTATTTAAATCTTTCATCACTGAAATGAGGACACGGGATATGTCTATGTTTATGAGAGAAGTGTCTGTGTGTATGTGGGGAGGTAGATTCATTTTATAATCTGACGAAGATAGACAGTCAGAAAACCTCCAGAACTCGGAATAAAAAAAAACAAAAACAAAAACAACAAAATCTATAATATATATATATGGCTATACGTTTGATGTACCAATAATGAATCGGGAACGTCTATCTCTCTTCTT
>CM042141.1:48533314-48643302 GCA_023376005.1 Doryteuthis pealeii | reverse complement strand
TCAACTAATTTATTGAGAAGTGCGTCCCGGTCTCCTGCCTCAAAAAAATTGCTAACCCGGTAATTATTAAAATAACGACCCAGCCCACTCTATTCAAAACTATCTATCTTCATATCTATCTATCTATCATCTATCTATCTCAATTTGTTCATATTATCAAATTACTTTAAATACTAAGATGTTTTTTATTCATTTGTTTAATGTCTTGTTTTTAAGTTAATAGACAAAAATTACTACAAAAAAAGATGCGACCCCCCCCCCCAATTCATTTACTTGTCGAAAATATCTATTAATCTCCATTTGTTCATCTCTATCTATATTATTTTGTTTGTTTATCTATCTCAGGTCTATTCCCAAACTATATATCCATCTTCACATCTAAACAATAATTACGACAAAATTACGATAAATAAACAAGAATTACGATGAGCTGGGGTTGTTATTTGATAGTCACGGTAGCAATTTTTGAGCAGGAGACCGGACGCACTTCCTCATAAATACCCATCTTTTAAAAACACATTCTTACTAATTCACAGATATTGCGCTAAGATTACTATCACTCCCCGGTGTCAGAGTGGATCTCGGATTAACGTGGTGAAAGATACTCCACATTCTCCAGAGCATTCAGAATTCTGGAACCTCACCTTCAGATAGTTTTACCCTTATACCTAGGAAATTAAGACTCCCAGACACATTGAAGCACATATATGATAAAAAGTGATGGGACATATATATGCTGAGGCTTGACATGCCCAGCTGATTGATAGGAGTCTCACCTCCGACCGTCTGTTTAGCCTAGGTAAGGGTCAGAGTTGAGTGTTGCTGTTATGAACTACTCATCACCCAGGGTTCTATCCTTGAAGCATCATGGGGCACCCACCCAGGTCTAAAAAGGTGGCCACCATTGGGGTGATTTTACCCCTCTGCAGAGTTGGGGTTTGTATACTAATCCCAGCCGATGGGGATGGTAACGTTGATCTCTCAGAATGTTATGATTGCTACCTTAATGAAAGAAATTACAAAACGCATCAAAATTTGGTTCACTCGTTTATTAATCTGTTAAATAGCAAGACCTGGATATACCATAGTATGATAATTATTAAAATGTTTGATATCTTTCGTTAATAGTTATGCAAGGTTTAATCTATAAGATTAAATATTCATTCAAACTTCTCTCCTCTCTCTCTCTCTCGCTCTCTCTCTCCTCTCTCTCCCTCTCCCTCCCTCCCCCCTCTCTCTCTCTTCGTCTTCTTTTCATCTTATTTTTAATTGAAACATTAGCTCATCGCTTCCGCGCTCCACCCATATCTCTAATTTCCCCATTACTCTTTCTTATATTTTCCACTATAGCATGTCCTTTCTTCCTTTTATTTATAATATTAATGGATGATTAATTATTTAGCTGAGGTAAATGAGAAATTTAAGAAAACAAAAATCGGCGGATAAACAAACACCAGCTAATCAGGATTTACATCTTGTATTTCATCTTGGACGGTTTGGTTGGTCGCATTTTTAACCAGAGGGTGTTGCAAGATGATAACGGTCGTACTTTTAAAGAACAACTAACATTTATATAGAGATAAAATTTAAGATGCCCATCACCAATGAGTTTTACAAACCGTCTCTTTGAAGGACAAGATACTCGTTGCATCTTTTTAAACTTTATATTAAATCCCCCGAAAAAATTTTCTAATATATACCTACTCCTAAAAACGGGATCACTCAAAGTTACTGCTAAAATCTCAAAACGAAAATATATGTAAAGGATAGCAGCCAAAATAAAACTCTTTTTTCCTGACTTTCTAGCCTCAAAACTAGACACACAATTGTGTCTCCGTCCATTTGGATTATGACACAGCCCCCCCCCCACCACCACCACTTCAGGCTTATATGTGTATATGTGTTGCAAGATGGGTATATTCCTGACTTTGTGAGCTAGACTACTAATGGAAGAGGAGAAGAAATAATAAAGGTTTAAAACAGGATGAACGATGGTTGACCGTAAGCGTGACCCCGGAACGGAGAATTGAGTGCAATCGGAAGTCGGTTTGACCGCATGCGGAAGTCGGGTGTTGACCGGAAGTCACGTGCGTGACGTGGAACAAAAAAAAAAAGCTATCAGCCTCTTTGGACGGCCGCGGTCGTAGGGTACGGACCTGACCTTGGAGTCCCCATGAGAGCACAGTAATCTAGTAGTGTTCTTCTCTCTCTTCTCTCTGCCTTTCCTCCTCTCTGGTACGAGCCCCACTATACGAGCACGATAATAAACTGCTGGCATTTGGACGACATGTTTCTCGTGTTATAATTCTATCGGCACCATTTTAGCACGGTGAATTTGGAGCACGTGGACGAGGCCCGCTACATAGTATACACCGCAGCCGCCGCCCTTTACGGTTATAGTTAAGGTACCAAGAAAGAAAAACTACGGACATATGTACGCGGCTCTTAAAACCTCTGTTGTCTAGGTGTGATATTATATTCCTTTTTTTTTTACGACGGTTTCCAGGGGCATTGCAATCAGCATATATAAGGATTCCGCAACGGCAAACTCTGGCCAGTAGGGAAGATAATCCCACACTTAAAGGACAACTGTAGCAAGTTAAGGAAGATAATCCCTACATCACCATCACGAATGTTATCATTGGTATTACGTGAGTATAACCACAATCTTAACATTTCCCCCAACCTTATTTAATGAGAGTAATAAAAAAAAACTTAAACACATTTTTGATTTAAAAAAAAATGAAAATACACAGCATCAACAATAGCGAATCACATATTTAAAAAACCACATGAGAAACAAACAAAGAAAAGTTCTCCAATCTGTAAAGAAAAAGTAATTTCAAGAAGGTGATATTTATTATAGTAGTATATTATAGTATATTTTTATTTTTGTTTGTAACCGTAAAAGCTTTAAAATAGTATAATAGTACAATTTGGCTTAATAATTCATCTAAAATGTTTTTGTATACGTTTATCTTATTTATGCTCCTAATTATTTTAATTCCTATTTTTCATTTTCCACCAATGTTTCACTCTTATTTATTTCAAACTTACTTTTATCACAATTCTAAATTCCATTTTTAATTCTTATTTATTTTGATAATTTTATTTTTGATCTTTTTATAATTCAATTTTAAACTATTTCCTGCATTCTTCTAATTGTTCTTTTAGTTGATTGTGGAAATCGTTTGATATATTTTTACATTTTCTTTGTATTTTACATATTTATACACTTTTGTATTTATTGATTTCTCATTATTATTTGATTACACGAAAAAAAAAAGTTTAAATGGAGTCTGCCTCTTCTTAAACGAAAATGAATAGAATTCGCATTTTTTAAAATTATTTCGGATAATCTGATTGACACCCTTCATCAGTATTAGAATTCTTCCCCGTTTAAAACTTGCTTCAAAATTTGCAATCCTGTTTCTTCCACTCTTTAAATTATCGTCACCAATGATATAACCAAACAAGATATTAAAGAGAATAAAAAAGAAAACAAATTCAAAAGAAAAATAAATGATCGAAAGAAAGAAGAATAGTGAGAATAAATAAAGTAGAGGAAACAAACAAAAATAAAGTTCTTAGTTCTCTTCCTTCCTTCCTTGTTCCAAAGATTGGCCGCAATGGCAAATGAATACAATTTCAGACGAATAACTTGAGTCTTCAACATTTGAATCGATTGTCGGCAAATTAATAAAGATATATCCATCTGGTTAACCTCAGTGAATTTTTATTCATTGATTTTTTTTTTAGTTTGACTCCAGCCAAACGACGTTTTCTCTGTGATTCAATTAAAAGAGAATTAGTTCATGTCAGTTAAATAAGTTGCAACAAAATAATGTCATTGAAATAAAGTGAAAAATGGAGAACGAATTATACAAAATCAGTATTTTCTCCACACTGAAAAACGTGCAGTGTGTTGTGTGTATTTTAAGCGTGCGTGCATTGTGTCTATTGATCATGCCCCAGAGGAGATCAGTTTAGGTACTGGACATGAATGCCGAAATGAGCGGTACCCTAAAGAGAAAACAGCGATAAGTGCTAAAAAGTATCTGTAAACATATGGGAGGTAGTGTAAATAATAGAGCTGCCAGGAGCCTCAACGTTAAGCAAGCCACGGAGAAGGTGAAGCAGAGGAGATAGCCTTAACAGAAAAGAGAACCAGAAAGAGAAAAGCCAGCAAGACACGGAAAGCATCACAGTTGTGTGCATTCAGTGCACCAAAGACCGTCACTCAAGAATTGGCCTGCAGATCACTGCACAGATTGCAGATACATTCTTCTTTTCATTTTTATTATTTATCTATTAATTTTTTTCTGCGACACGACATCGTCCTTATTGACGGAAACGATCAATAATAATCAATAATCTGGTACCTCAAAGAAGGCAGTTTCATTCTTGAAATCATGTAAACAAATGAACACAGGTACTATTAGTATTTTAAGTTAACCATTGTTAGTTCTTTTTGACAATAATTAAAATAAATAACATTTATTCTAATCCAATTCCTATTGTAATAACTCCATTACAATCTATCAGTTTTTATATGCCACAGTTGAATGCGCTGTTTACTCTGGAATTATAAAATTACTTGATTACATAAATTAACAGTTATGTTAATTGAACAAATGACATCCTGACGTGCATTAAAAAAATTCAAATAATTCATTATAAACTCATTTCCAGTTATCTTGATAGATAAATGAATTATTTATTATATCTACATCTTATTATAATGGGATTGTGTGTTGCCTGTCTGTAACTTACACTATATTACATTTAAGTCCACAATTCCCTTGATTTATTTTATTTAAACCTCAATTATTAATAAACAATGGTTAAACATTATTAATACCGCTAGCCATGTCTACATACTAATAACATGCAATGCATTTATATATACAACAAAAAAGAGCTGTTTACTGTATGAACGGAAATAATTTGCATATTGATATTAAAATTTGTATTTAAAAAAAATATGTGCTTAGTGTGATTAATTTCTAATTGTTTGTTTTATTTTTATGAACATGAGCAGAAATCTCTTCAATAGATCTTTAAAAGAAATCAACTAACAAGAACAAATAAGTGTCATTTCTATTCTTTTTTCCATAATTTAACGAAAAGTTAAATTAGGACAATTTTGTAATGAAATACATGAGAAATAAATTACTGTCCATTTTCTGTGAATCTATCAGGTCGTTTCTAAGCAAATAAGACAAAATAATCCCAAACACATAACTATATATATATATATATATATAAATATAATATATATTATAATATATATATATATATATATAAACATAATTATAGATAGATATGAGAAGAGGCATGGAGATAACATATTCATACATATATATTCATATAGATAGATGCATTTGAAATAAATATATATTTCGAAAATAATTCGACCCTGAGGTGGTGAGAAAAAGGAACAAGGACATAGTCCGTGGTCAGTTATCCGACTCCTGCCGAAACAATGTCAGTTTCGCGACCCTCTGGAATAATCAAGGGTAATTAACCACCCTTTCTAGATTAACATGGCTTCATTCTGTATAATGTATATCAATCTCAAGAGCAGACTGTCAGGTAACAAACGATCAGTACGACGAGAAAACGATGAATGGCGTAAAACGATGGCCCCAGTACGACATGAAAACGAAGCTCCACTCTCTTTCTAAATGAAGTCCATTATACCAAAGGCAGACCTGCGCACACCCCGTAGTGGTCATAAAAACTTCCGTCCGTTGCAGAACTCGCATTTCGTATCAGAAGCTGCCACTCCAGCCGACCCATATGTAAAAAGGACCCACCTCAAATATTCTTTTCCACGGTTGCTAATTTTATCGATAGCGTAAATTGGCACATTCCTAAACCAGCATTCAGTCATTTCTCATTTAAAGCCCTTCCTTTCGATGTCCTTGCTATCTAATTTTCTGCCAGATTAAGCTGTCCAATTCAAACATTTTTGAGTGCTCCAAGTAGGTTTGTGCAGTGGTGACTACTTCATGGCTGGTAGTTAATCCCATTAAATCAATTTTCCTGTGATTTTAATGCAAAATACTTCCTTTGAGAGATAGATATAATTGAACAATCCTCCGTTTTTTAAGTATTTAACACGAGTCTTATAATATATAGCAGCGATTATCTTCCCTTGTTGATTGCAATTGACACATGGCAAGAGTTATCTTTCCTTGTTTGCCTCCTTGGGGCGTTGCATCCCTAGTTATTTAAACGCAGCCCCGGTGAATATGACTCTCTTGGTTTGATCTGGTATCTCCAGATATGTACTATAGACCTTTGTCTCTCCGTCTATTTGGACTTATTTTGCTCCCCCCAACCAGGTACAGACTTATACGTGTGACGATATACGGTCCTCTTTATGCTCTATTCCTAGCGGTTTGTCTTCATCAGCCACGATGTATCAGCGTAAATAAGTGAATTCATTCAGCTCGTGTCTTTATGGGAATTTATCATGTACCGTGGCTATACTTACGACAATAAGACCAAAAATTTCATTATATAATCAACTATCTTCAAGGACTCTTAGGACTTTCATCTATTTGTTTTGTATTGTTTGTGCTGGACTTTGCTTAATAAGAAACCGCCCTGTCGCTTTGCGGCGTCAACATCCAACGACTGCACCTCTGCAGAGGAAGACTCCCCCCCCCATGGAGCCAACCCTTGGCCGTTGATACGACCTGTGATGCTTAAGGACGAACCCAGGCGCGATGAAGCATGCATGACATGCAGGCTCCATTTTGCCTTTCTTAGGCTAGACGGGCGTCGGAGAGCCCCCCCCCCCCGATGAATCGGCTGGTCACGCCAAGCCCTAGCACCTATATAACTGCCACAACCCTATTCCATTATGGCAAAGCCCCCACCCCCAACAATTTTTATCATATGTGCTAGAAGGCTATGGCTGAGGGTCTACATTATGGGAATTACGTTAAAATCTATCTGGTGGTAAGTTCCAGTTGGTAATGTCGACACCCCTTCATCCACCATTGCTCCCTGGTCAACTCTGAGCCTGAGTGGTAACCTTTTAGGTCCCATCTATGCGTTAAATAGAAAAAACAAGACTTATAAACAAAATTGATTATCCATTTAAGAATGAATTATTTCAAAAACTTTGTCGGCATTAAATGACCCACCAAGGTTGATATACCGTAAAAACAAACCAAACCAAAACAATAAAGTCTGTTTGTTATAATTGTTTGTCAGTATTTCTTCTATATGAATATTATTATTCCGGTGTTATGCGACCTTATGGTAAAACCTAGCCTATTGTGAGAAATTTTTTTTAGCTTCAGTAATAACCGCTCTAATCTTATAATTACTATTATAGATTATTGATAATAATGATCTTGATAAAAAGCAACGACTGACAACGGGCCAGGAATGATTACGCCGATACCTGTAAATGGGATTTCAATATTACTTTAATGGCAACCCCACAAAAGGCTCTTTCTTTTTGTACATTCACTATCTTCTTTTGTATTGCTTCTGTTGGACTTGCTAAAGACAATAAAGCCGTTATATCATTCGCGTATTTTTCTATATGAATATACATGTTCCGTGTTAAAGGTAAACTTCTGTTAATAACCTGGCGCATTATAAGACATTGGGTTAGCTACTGCGTTAACATCACAGTAATTCTTTAATAGGATTACTAATTCAAGAACAATGGATTATTTTACCAGAACTTTTCTTTTTTCTGAAAATGTGGTGTTTGGAAATAATTCATAAATATGAATGAAAAAAAAAACAACAAACAATATATTGTCACTCAAAGAGCATGTCTACGAACGTTAAGCAACATTTGGTAAAAAATTGAACATTCTTTTTTTTATTGAAGTAAAAAAAAAACTGGGCATTTTATCGCGATGAAGTGCATTCGGATAAAAAAAAAATGCTAGAATTATTTCTTATGTTAGAAATGCGACAGGTGAGGAATGGCAAGCAGACATTTTTTTTTGTTTAATCTGTAAGAGAAAAGAATGATTGTTTGAAATAAATGTGATTGGACCTCTTAACAGAGAGACGCCATTAGCTTTAAAGAGATGGCGACGACTTTCGTACACTTCAAATTTTGAGGTGGACATTTTTCTAACGTGTTGTCATTTACGTTTTATTTTCTCGGAGCTTTTTTAATTTTTATTTGTCAATTCTTTTTCGTTAGAATGGCAGACATTTTACAACTAAGTTTTTTTATTATTATTTTTTATCGGTAAGTTCTGTTGGTATGCTAGATTTTTCTTATACTTTAAAAATTATCTTGCTTATAATCTGTTTTATATATATAGCTCTGTATTTTATAATTTTATTTTGTAGGGAAGATTAAAGAATTATTTTTTTGTTTTAGTTTTAACAATCAATATATTAAGTTGGTCGTAAATTGATGGTGTATGTTTGCGAAAATAAAAAGCTGTTCATATAAAGATATATATATTTTCTGTATATTCCCTCCCTCAGAAGTTTTTTCTACACCAGCAAAAAGCTGATTATCTTTCAGTGGATTCTGAGTACAACAAGTCCTGCGTAGTCACCAGGACTTCTATCTTATTATTATTAAAATTTCTCGCGACTTTTTTCTCGCACCATTAGCTAGTGCCTTTCACTGGAGCTGAGGGACAGCAGTCTTCACTGTCTCCAGGACTCTTGCAAGATTTATATACCACCATTAACCGATGGTATTCACGGATATCTGAAGATTAGGAAGTCCTTATGCTCCAGCATTCTTTGTGTATTCTAATCGATTTAATAATGCTGCTTTAGATGTCATGGTGTTTCCTCTGTTTTCCAATACCCCAGGTTCTCCCAAAAACTTTGGGACCGTTCCAAGAGCTCAAACTTTACTATTGCTATCAAACCGTTACTTTCATGTATCAGTTTTCCTTTTCAGTCTCTGCAAGTTGAAGTATTTGTCTATATTTCGTTTTCTTTCATCTTCACACAGTTGTCTACCGAACGACAGAATCCATTATTTCTTGTCATTAATACTGGGTCTGTTTTCTGGCCGGGTTTAGGTGATTCGTTTCTCTCTCAAAATACCCAGAATGTTTCTTATTCTTAGGATGGATCCGTTTGGGCATATTTTTTGGTATGGTCACGGTTAATCTCTTCTCTAATTCCCCGTGGATCATTCCCGACAAGCCGTGTAGCTTTGTTTTAGTCAGCGCTATTCTCATTTATAATTTGGTTAACTGTTTTTGTCTCTGTCTCCACACATCATAACCACTTCTCTTTCTGTTGGTCCTATCTATTTGTGCTTTGATATAATTGGTCCTTATGCATCATATTTGTACTGCTATCTTTTAAGATTTAGTCATCCCTTGAGTTGCCCCTTTCTTAGTCATTTCTAGGTTTTGTGTGCAATATCTCCACTTTATCTCCGAAGTATGTATAAATCTGTTATCTAGGTTCTGTTGTTTTCCTATTTTTCCAACATGTTACACTCGCTGCCTACTGCTGTAGAAAATGAGTCTTTCTTGCTCTTTTTAGTATATTTTCTTGTCACATCGTGCCATCCTCAATGCTGGCGATCCTCTACTTCCCTTTTTCTTAACACATATATGCTCTCTCTCTCTCTCTCTCTCTCCTCTCTCTCTCTCTCTCTCTCTCTCTCTCTCTCTCTCTCATCTGTAAGGCCTTGTGAATCATCACTAATCTCATTGTCTTTGTCCATCTGTCGGAGTTCCTCCCTGTCTATTTAAAGAATGGTCGTCCGGAGTATCTTGCAAGGGAGACAAGTCCAGGTGTTAATTCCTTGGTAACTTTCTCCACTTTTTCTTTCATCTGTGTTCTTTGATGGTGCCCGCTTCCATATTTCCCAAGTTATTTATTCTCTTTCATCCAAGTGTTCTTTTATTCTTTCTGATTTGGTTAGCTTAGTCGTAGAGCGTTCGCTAGAATCACAAGATTCCTGGTTCGATACCGGCCCTCGCCAACTCAGCGTATAACTAGCACAGAATCTCTGCAGTAAAGTAAAAACTGATGGTAGGTGTAAGCGCTCCACCTCATAAGCTAAAAACAATTCCTGTCTAGCCTAGACGGAAAAGGAATTAGACTCCCCTTGCTGTCTGGATAATACCGACATTAGCCGCCCCAACGACTAATCCTTTTTGCTTTTCTCTTTAACCCTTATTCATCAGAAGGCACGGACAACACTTTTCAAAAAAAAGTTCTATATCCTGGCTGTATATTCTTGTAGTTAGTAGAAGATTTTTTTTCATCGTCCATTTATATGTTTTCCTTCTGATAACAATTTACTTACTTGAAAATATATTTGAATACATAGATTTTGAAGTAAATCTTTTGTATATTTAAATATTGAGAGCTAGGAGAGACAGAGGAAGGAAAGTGTTTGGAATCCGTTGCTGTCAGTGTGACATGAGGATAATGATGAAATCAATCTCTCAGGAAAACCATTAAATGTTTGAAACTTTCAAACCTAATGTTGCACCAAGCAAATTCGAAGTTCCCTTTATTAAGCGCCATTTCTCTTGCTTGTATGAGTTGTGTGTCATATTCAGATATCGGAGTCTGACCGATTTATAGTATGTGGTTACTCGTCTTGAATTTTACAACCTCATAAGAGTATATTTTTTAATATAAGTAAGTGACAATTGATTGAAAACTAATTATATTCAATTTCAAGAAATGCAATTCAGTCATTTTGTTTGTTTGTACGTGTGCGTTATGTGTCATGCGCGGTTCCACATAACGCACTCGTACAAAACAAAAAAAAAACCCGCATTCAGTAAACATGCAACCACGAGAAACAGTTATATAAAAATTACCATCATTTTTCAAAAATTCATAAATAGAAATGCCATAACTAGGACAACTTCAGTTCCAGTGATCTTTTGAAAAAGAGATTTTATCTCGAAAATTCAAAATAAAATAACAGGTAACAAAACAACACCATTGTATACCGTAATATTTATTTTTTTCTTTACATCTGCATTGAAATAGCCTTCTAAATTCAAACTCCTAACCAATATATATATACATACATATATATATATATATATATATATATAATTATATATATATCTTAATTTGCCTTGTTTTTAAATATCAATGTTTTCATATAAACAGCTACCAGGTTCATGCCACAGGGCAATCACTTCACGTTGAAGTTATATCCCAAAGGTTTGTTGAAGAATCTTACTTAATGTCACATTCGGGACCTAAAGAAACCGAACTACAATAGCTCCGGCCAGAAGTAACTTATTTACTCTAAGAATGTGACATTAAGTAAAAATCTTCAACAAACACCTTGATCTAAACTCAACGGTCTGATGATGCCCCGTGGACTGGAAAACCGGGGTACTGTTTTATAATGAAAACATTGATCTATAAAAAACACAGCTAACATTACAATAAAATTAGCTCTCACAATTTGTATGACACTTATTTCTTTGTTCATTCACAAAAAAAATGTTCTATTATAATATATAATATTATAGAGTTTGCTTAATTAGCTATTCAGTTAATTTATAATTCAAAAATTACATGTTACCATCAATGTTGGTAGCTGTTGTGTTTTGCAAGTTTTCAAATTTCCAAACGTTTTTCGCATACATTTTCAGCATCGCTAGTATTTTGTTATAGTTTCGGGTTACCTCGGATTACAGTCTAGACTTGATTCAGTTGTTTATGACACGATCTGACAGCAGGCAACCTCTTATTGGCTTTCAATTTTAACCTGCGTGATTAATGCCACAATAAAAGCTCGTCTTGTCCATCAGCCTACGTTCTATGCGCAGTCATTTTGCATGTCAATGGCTAAGTTGTGTTAGACAAATTACCGTAAATGCTTTTGATATTTTGTTGGGGCTGTATTTAAATTGTTCTAGACCAGCATCAGCATTCACTTCCATGTAACACACAGTACGTTTTGTTCCCACACAAAAAGCAACATTTATCAGGATTTTCTGGTTTTTGTATTTTTTGAACTAATTATTATTACTTGCCTTTTAAAAAATGCTTTTCCGGTCTGATAGGGCTCAGAATACATCGACGCACCTCGTGCTGAGGATAATATAACCACTCTCAATTGGGGCCACATGTTGGCGTAACTGGTCCAATAATTGCTTAAGGATGAAACCTGTGCTGAGCAGTGCATACATGCAAAAATTTCACTTTGACCCTTTATTACGCTAGATAAGCGTTCGAGAGCACCCCCTATCCAATGCGGCTGATCCCCTCAAGCCCTAGCATCAAGTATGATTCTCAAATCATTGCCCTCATGGCAAGCGCGAACCCTTTTTATCAGATATTTGCTAGAAGTGGTGAGTTGAGGTCTTCATGTCCTGGGTATGATGTTTAACCATCAGCTGATTGTATGTTCCACTCCTGAGCTCCTGTGGTAAGTGAAGTTCTCTTTATCACTATGTTCCCATGCCTCTCTGAGCCAGATCGAGTGCCTGTTAGGCTCCCATTTAAGTGGTTTAATAGAAAAAAATGTGTTTAAAACAATTGAGTCTAAAAAATTGAGTACCCATCAAGAATAAATGAAACCAAAACATATCCGTTTCTTTAATGTTTTAACGAGGCTTGATGTTAGATTATCTGCGGATTCGGACTATGTCCTCTCTTCATGTTACTTTACAAACATTACGCGATGTGCCCTTCGGCCTTCTTCAGGTCATTTCTTTTCGAACCTGGAACCTTCTTTTCGAAATCTGGGAACCTTCTTTTCGAACTCAGAACCTTCTTTTTCGTAATCGGGAACCTTTCTTTTCGTACTCGGGACCATCATAGAACTTTGAACCTAACCCTTTATTCATCCACAGGGATCCTGTTCTTCATTCTGCTTACCAGAGCGGGTAGGCGTTATGACACATGGCCAATGCGATAAAGAAGTTAGGGTAACATTCCTAAGTTGACAGTATCTCTGGACTGCAGGTTCAATCATGCCAAAGGCAACAGTTAACATAGAATAATATTAACCACAGCTTAACGCCTCTACCCCAGCTATGGTTACGGAATAGAACAGATTACCCCTGTATTCAGTTCCGTGATGGCTTCCTGATTACGACAAGAAAGTTCCCATTCCGAAATGAAGATCCCGAGTCGACAAGAAAATACCTGAAGTTGGAGGGCACATGCCGAAAAACGTTGTTACAATAACAATGAGAGAGGACAATAGTCCGAAATAAACGCAGATAAAACCAAAAACAATCCGTAGAAGTTAAACCCCAATGGGTTACATGCGTTAAAAAACCTACCATCCAAACCAACTATTTATTTTCACCACTGGTGTCAGTAAAATGATCACCAATATCATTATGTGGATTCTTATTTTCATCGCAGCATAAGTCTGTCTGCATATCTTTCTACGCTATTAATATATCTATGGTTTCAATATATTTGAGCACTCGACTAAATTACTAATGCCACAGCCAACAGAAAATGGAAAATGAACACCACCACTCCCCACAAACACACACACACACACACACATATATATATAATATATATTATATAATATATAATAATATATATATTATAATACCAATATAATAATAATGTTTTGAGAGAGACAATGGCTTTAACGTAGAAAGACAAAAATATCAAGAATCATCATTTTGAACTCGAGAAAAGAAGTAAACCAAATAAATGGAAGATGATATGAATTTAAAAAGAGGCTTAACTACATATGTACAAATTGCGTTTAGAAATATACCCGCACTTCAGGTTCCCACGCCTATTTGCCCTTATGCAAGCCCCAACCCCTTTTATCATATGGGTGCTAGAAGCGTGGCTTGGGTCTAAAACATGTTCCTGGGAATACAGTTAAACTCTAGCTGATGTTTGAGGTTCCAGTTTTGGAGTTTGGGGAAATGTGGAGCAAACCCATTCATCAACCATGCTCCCTGTTCACTCTGACCCGTTGTAGTACCTTTAGGGTCCCATCTATGTTAAAAGAAAAAAATGGTATTATGTTGTGGAAAAAATTTATTTTATCCATTAAGAATTGATTTATTATCAAAACTTTATCGGCATTAAAATGACCCACTGAGGTTGATATGCCGTAAAACAAATAACAAACCAAACCACACTTCAGGTTAATTCTGGTTGAAATTGATAAAAAAACAAACAGCTGGAAAACTTACGTCAAATAAATTGTCACGCAGCATGTATGTATTCTTTGGTTTTCATCTAAACAGATGCGATATTTATTAAAACGACCCCACCTCCAACATAAAAAAAAACACTGTGACAATAATTGATTTGTAACCTTTTAAAATATCTGCTTAGCTGCTGTCATTCCATCCCAGTTCATCGCTTTCGTATGCATTTCTTGTCACAGTGGAAAAAATACGGACATTTATCGTGATTTCAAGCTGAATGTTCACTGCTCACTCATCTTGAAAATAAAGTTATGCAACGATTGAGTCTGCCCATTTTAAAGTGGAAAAATAACATTTATTTCATCGACTGTGCACAAGAACAGCATACGAAGCGATGACTGGATGATGACAGCAGAAAAGCAGATATTTAAAAAGTACAAAATCATTTTATTGCAAGTGTTTTTTTTTATGTTCGGAAGGTGGGGTCGTTTAAATCATATCGCATCTGAATAAAAAACCAAAATACAACAATGCTGCCGGTGACCAATTTATGACGAAGTTTTCCAGCTGCTTGTTTTAATCCAATTTCAAAACCCAGAATTAACCAAGTGGTTTGTTGTTTTTTACGGAATCAACCTCAGTGGTCATTTAATGCCGAAAAGTTTTGAAAAAATCAATCTTAATGGATAATACAATTTTTTTATAAATACATTTCTATTGAACCCCATAATGGGACCCAACAGTAACTACCACACCGGGTCAGAGTGAACCAGGGAGCCCAAGGTGATGAATGGGTGCCTCCACATTCCCCAAACATCTCCAAAACTGGAACCTCACCATCAGATAGAGTTTAAGTCATTCCCAGGACAGTAGACCCACAGCCACCGCCTTCTAGCACCCATTATGATAAAAAGGTGGGCTTGCCATAAGTCATAGGTTAGGGAACCTTGAATGCGGGTATATTTCTAAACCAATTGTAAATGTAATTAAAGCTCTTTTTAAATTCATTCATCATTCCCATTTATTTGGTTACTTCCTTTTGCTCGACGTTCAAAACATGATGATTCTTATATTTTTCTTCTACGTTAAACCATTGCTCTCTTCAAAACATTAATTATATTGTATATATATATATATATAATATATAATATATATATATAAAATATTGTGTGTGTGTGTGTGTGGTTTGGTGGAGTGTGGTGTTCATTTTTTCCATTTTCTGTTGCTGTGGCATTAAATTTATCGATGCTCAATATATTGAAACATAAGCTATATTAATAGCAGTAGAAAAAAGATATGCAACACGATGCTGCGATGAAAATAAGAAATCCACATAATGATATGGTGATCATTTACTGACAACAGTGTGAAAATAAATAGGTTGGTTGGATGTTAGGTTTTACGGCATGTCAACCCATTGGGTTAACTTCTACCGGATATGTTTTGGTTTTATCTGCGTTATCGACTTATTGTCCCTCATCTTCATTGTTATCTCTACAACGTTTCGGCCAATGTCCCTCCAACCTTCAGTATTTCTGTCGGACTCGGATCCTTCATTTTCGAACTCGAAACCCCTTCTTGTCTAATCAGAGCCATCACGGAACTGATACAGGGTATCCTGTTCTCATTCGCTAACCATACTGTTAGAGGCGTGTAAGCTTGTGTTAATTATTATTCTATTTACTGTTGCCTTTGGCCATGATTGAACCTGCAGTCCAAGATAACTGTCACTTAGGACTGTCTTAAACCTAACTTCTTATCCATTAGCCATTGTCCATAACGCCCCTACCCAGCTATGGTAAGCAAGAATGAAGACAGGATACCCCTTGAATGAAAAAGGTTAGGTTCAAAGGTCTATATGGCTCCAAACGATACGAAAAAGAAGGTTCCCGATACGAAAAAAGGTTCTAGAGTTCGAAAAAAAGTTCCAATCGAAAAGAAGGTCCAGAGTTCGAAAAGAAAACCTTTGAAGAAGGACGAGCACATCGGCCGAAATGTTGTAAAAGATAACAATGAAGATGAGACAATAGTCCGAATAACGCAGATAATACTAATCATCAAGCCTCGTCTAAACATTCCAAAGAAACGGATATGTTTTTTCATTTATTCTTGATGGACTCAATTTTTAGACTCATTGTTTTAAACACATTTTTTCTATTAAACCAATTAATGAGCCTAACAGGAACTACCAATCCGGCTCAAGAGACATGGAACAAAGGGATAAAGGAGAACTTCACTTACCACAGAGCTCCAGACGTGAACATCACAATCAGCTGAGGTAACATCATACCCAGGACATGAAGACCCTCACTCACCACCTTCAGCAAATATCTGATAAAAACGGTTCGCGCTTGCCATGAGGGCAATAGATTTGAGAATCATACTTGTGGCTAGGGCTTGAGGGATCAGCCGATTGATCAGAGGGGACTCTCCGAACGCTTATCTAGCGTAAATAAGGGCAGCCAGGGTTTCCATCCTTAAGCATTACTTGCCACCAGTTACGCCCAACATGTGCCCCCATAGAGTGGTATATTACTCCTCAGCAGAGGTGCAGTCGATGTATTCTGAAAGCCCTATCCGAAAAAGCATTTTTAAAAAAAGTAATAATATTAGTTCAAAATATACAAACCAGAAAATCCTGATAAATGTTGCCTTTGTGTGGGAAAAAAGGTAACTGTGTGTTACATCGGAAGTGAATGCCTGATGCTGGCTCTAGAACAATTTAAAACAGACCCCAACAAAATATCCAAAAGCATTTACGAGTAATTGTGCACACAACTTAGCATTGACCATGCAAACAAATGACATGCGCATAGAACGTAGGCTGATGGACCAGACGAGCTTTATTGTGCCACTTAATCACAGGTTAAAATTGAAGCCAATAAAGAGGTTGCCTGCTTCAGATCGTGTCATAACAACTGAATCAAGTCTAGACTGTAAATCCGAGGTAAACCCGAAACTATACAAAAATACTAGCGATGCTTACAATGATGCTGAAAAACGTCTTGGAAATTTGAAAAACTTGCAAAACACAACAGCTACCAATTGATGTAAACATGCAAATTTTTGAATATAATATTAACTGACTATAATTAAGCAAACATATATATATATATATATATATAAACAAATTTTTTTTGTGATGAAACAAAGAAAATACAGTGCTCAATCACAAATTGTGAGAGCTAATATTTATTTAATTTGCTGTGTTTTTATAGATCAATGTTCATTATAAAACAGCTACCCAGGTTTCAGCCAAGGCAATCATCAGACCGTTGAGTTAGATCCCAGGTGTTTGTTGAAGATTTTTACTTAATGTCACATTCTGACCGTAAATAACGTTACTTCTGCGGACGCTATTGTAGTTCGGATTTATTTACGGTCCAGAATGTGACATTAAGTAAAGATCTTCAACAAACACCTTGGGATCTAACTCAACGACCTGATGATTGCCCTTGGCATGAAACCTGGGTAGCTGTTTATAATGAACATTGATCTATAAAAACACAGCAAATAAATATATATTATATATATATATATATATATATATATATATATATATATATATATATTGGTTAGGAGTTTGATTTAGAAGGCTATTTCAATGCAGATGTAAAGAAAAAAATAATAATACGGTAACAATGGTGTTGTTTGTTAACCTGTATTTTATTCTTGAATTTTCGAGATAAAATCTCTTTTTCAAAAGATCACTGGAACTGAAGTAGTCTAGTTATGGCATTTCTATTTAAATGAATTTTTTTTGAAAATGATGGTATTTTTATATAACTGTATTCTCGTGGTGCATGTTTACCTGAATGCGGGTTTTTTTTTGTTTGTACGAGTGCGTATGTGGACACGCGCATGACAACATACGCACACGTACAAACAAACAAAAATGACTGAATTGCATTTCTTGAAATTGAATATAATTAGTTTCAATAAATTGTCCACTACTTATATCTAAAAATATACTCTTACTGAGGTTGTACACATTCAAACCGAGTAAACCACATACTATAACGGTACACTCCAGATATCTGAATATGACACACAACTCAACTACAGCAAGAGAAATGGCCGCTTAATAAAGGAACTTCGAAATTTGCTTGGTGCACATTAGGTTTGAAAGTTTCAAACATTTAATGGTTTTCCTGAGAGATTGATTTCATCATTATCCTCATGTCACACTGACAGCACGGATTCCAACGACTCTCCCTTCCTCTGTCTCTCCTAAGCTCTCAATATTTAAATATACAAAAGATTTACTTCAAAATCTATGTATTCAAAATATATTTCAAGTAAGTAAATTGTTATCAGAAAGGAAAACATATAATGACGATGAAAAAAAATCTTCTACTAACTACAAGAATATACAGCCAGGATATAGAACTTTTTTTGAAAAGTGTGTCCGTGCTTCTGATCAATAAGGGTTAAAGAGAAATAGCAAAAAGGATAAGTCGTCGAGGCGGCCTAATGTCGGTATTATCCAGACAGCAAGGGAGTCTATTCCCTTTTCCCTAGCGCTAGACAGAGGAGATTGTTTTTAGCTTATGAGGTGGAGCGCTACACCTACCATCAGTTCTTTACTTTACTGCAGAGATTCCTGTGCTAGTTATACGCTGAGTTGGCGAGGGCCGGTATCGAACCAGGAATCTTGTGATTCCTAGCCGAACGCTCTACCGACTAAGCTAACCAAATCAGAAAGAATAAAAGAACACTTGGATGAAAAGAGAATAAATACTTGGGAATATTGAAAGCGGGCACCATCAAAGAAACACAGATGAAAGAAAAAGTGAGAAAAGTTACCAAGGAATTAACACCTGGACTGTCTCCCTTGCAAGATACTCCGGACGACCATTCTTAAAATAGACAAGGGAGGAACTCCGACAGATGGACCAAAGGACAATGAGATTAGTGATGATTCACAAGGCCTTACAGATAGAGAGAGAGAGAGAGAGAGAGAGAGAGAGAGAGAGAGAGAGAGAGAGAGAGAGAGAGAGAGCATATATGTGTTAAGAAAAAGGGAAGTAGAGGACTCGCCAGCATTGAGGATGGCACAGATGTGACAAGAAAAATATACTAAAAAGAGCAAAGAAAGACTCATTTCTACAGCAGTAGCAGCGAGTGTAACATTGGAAAAAATAGGAAAACAACAGAACCTAGAATAACAGCTTTATACATACTTCCGGAGATAAAGTGGAGATATTGCACACAAAAAACCTAGAAATGACTAAGAAAGGGCAACCTCAAGGGATGAACTAAATCTTAAAATAGCAGTACAAAATAATGCCATAAGGACCAATTATATCAAAGCACAAATAGATAGGACACAACAGAAGAGCAAGTGTATGATGTGTGGAGACAGAGACAAAACAGTTAACCACATTATAAATGAATACAGCTGACTAAAACAAAAGCTACACGGCTTGTCGGGAAATGATCCACGGGGAATTAGAGAAGAGATTAAACCGTGACCATACCAAAAAATATGCCCAAACCGGACTCCATCCTAAAGAATAAGAAACATTCTGGTATTTTGAGAGAGAAACGAATCACCTAACCCCGGCCAGAAAACCAGACCCAGTATTAATGAACAAGAAATAATGGATTCTGTCGTTCCGGTAGACAACTGTGTGAAGATGAAAGAAAACGAAAATATAGACAAATACTTCAACCTTGCCAGAGAACTGAAAAGGAAACTGATACATGAAAGTAACGGTGATAGCAATAGTAGTTTGAGCTCTTGGAACGGTCCCCAAAGTTTTTGGGAGAAACCTGGGGTATTGGAAAACAGAGGAAACACCATGACCATCTAAAGCAGCATTATTAAAATCGATTAGAATACACAGAAGAATGCTGGAGACATAAGGACTTCCTATCCTTCAGATATCAGTGAAATACCATCGGTTAATGGTGGTATATAAATCTTGCAAGAGTCCTGGAGACCAGTGAAGACTTGCTGTCCCTCAGCCTCCAGTGAAAGGCCACTAGCTAATGGTGCAAAAAAACTCGCGAGAAATATTAAATAATAATAAGAATCAGAAGTCCTGGTGACTACCGCAGACTTGTTGTCACTCAGAATCCACTGAAAGATAATCAGCTTTTGCTGGTGTAGAAAAAAAACTTCTGAGGAGGGAAATAATACAGAAATATATATATCTTTATATGAACAGCTTTTATTTTCTGCAAACATACACCATCAATTTACGACCAACTTAATATATTGATTGAAAACTAAAACAAAAAAATAATTCTTAAATCTTCCCTACAAAAATAAAATTATAAAATAACAAGAGCTATATATATAAAACAGATGTATAAAATGCAAGATAAATTTTTAAAGTATAAGAAAAAATCTAGCATCCCAACAGAACCATTACCGATAAAAAATAAATAAATAAAAAAACTTAGTTGTAAAAATGTCTGCCAATTCTACGAAAAAGAATTGACAAATAAAAAATTAAAAAAAAGCTCCGAGAAATAAAACGTAAATGACAACACGTTAGAAAAAATGTCCACCTCAAAATTTGAAGTGTACGAAAGTCGTCGCCATCTCTTAAAGCTAATGGCGTCTCTCTGTTAAGAGGTCCAATCACATTTATTTCAAACAATCCATTCTTTTCTCTTACAGATTAAACAAAAAAAAATGTCTGCTTGCCATTCCTCACTGTCCATTTCCTAACATAAGAAATAAAATTCTAGCATTTTTTTTTTATCCGAATGCACTTCATCGCCGATAAAAATGCCCAGTTTTTTTTTTACTTCAATAAAAAAAAGAATGTCTCAATTTTTTACCAATGATTGCTTAACGTTCGTAGACATGCTCTTTGAGTGACAAATATATTGTTTGTTGTTTTTTTTTCATTCATATTTATGAATTATTTCCAAACCACACATTTTCAGAAAAAAAGAAAAGTTCTAGGTAAAATAATCCATTGTTCTTGAATTAGTAAATCCTATTAAAAGAATTACTGTGATGTTAACGCAGTAGCTAACACCAATGTCTTATAATGCGCCAGGTTATAACAGAAGTTTACCTAACACCGGACATGTACATATTCATATAGAACAAATACCGACAATGATAATAAACAGGCTTTATTGTCTTAGCAAAGTCCAACAGAAGCAATACAAAAGAAGATAGTGAATGTACAAAAAGAAAAAGAGCCCTTTTAGGTGGGGTTGCATTAAAGTAAATTGAAATCCCATTTACAGGTATCGGCGTAATCATTCCTGGCCCGTTGTCAGTCGTTGCTTTTTATCAAGATCATTATTATCAATAATCTCTAATAGTATTATAAGAATTAGAGCGGTTATTAACTGAAGCTAACAACAATTTCTCACAATAGGCTAGGTTTTACCATAAGGTCGCATAACACCGGACATATACATATTCATATAGAAGAAATACTGACAAACAATTATAACAAACAGACTTTATTGTTTGGTTTGGTTTGTTTTACGGTATATCAACCTTGGTGGGTCATTTAATGCCGACAAAGTTTTGAAATAAATTCATTCTTAAATGGATAATCAAATTTTGTTTATAAAGTCTTGTTTTTCTATTTAACCCATAGATGGGACCCTAAAAGGTAATACCACTCAGGCTCAGAGTTGACCAGGGAGCAATGGTGATGAAGGGGTGCTCGACATTACCCAAACCTGGAACCTTACCACCAGATAGATTTTAACGTAATTCCCATAACATGTAGACCCTCAGCCATAGCCTTCTAGCACATATGATAAAAATTGTTGGGGTGGGGCTTGCCATAATGGCAATAGGGTTGTGGCAGTTATATAGGTGCTAGGGCTTGCGTGACCAGCCGATTCATCGGGGGGGGGCTCTCCGACCGCCCGTCTAGCCTAAGAAAGGACCAAAATGGAGCCCTGCATGTCATGCACTGCTCATCCGCCTGGGTTCCGTCCTTAAGCATCACAGGTCGCTATCAACGGCCAACGGGTGGCTCCATGGGGGGGGAGTCTTACCCTCTGCAGAGGTGCAGTCGTTGGATGTTAACGCCCAAGCCGACAGGGCGGTTTATTATCTAAGCAAAGTCCAGCACAAACAATACAAAACAAGATAGATGAAAGTCCTAAGAGTCCTTGAAGATAGTTGAATTATATAATGAAATATTTTGTCACTTATTGTCGTAAGTATAGCCACGTACATGACTAAATCTCCATAAAGACACGAGCTGAATGAATTCACTTATTTACGCTGATACACCGTGGCTGATGAGACCAAACCGCTAGGAAAATAGAGCATAAAGAGGACCGTATATCGTCACACGTATAAGTCTGTACCTGGTTGGGGGGAGGCAAAATAAGTCCAAATAGACGGAGAGACAAAGGTCTAGTACATATCTGGAGATACCAGATCAAACCAAGAGAGTCACTATCACCGGGGCTGCGTTTAAATAACTAGGATGCAACGCCCCCAAGAGGCAAACAAGGAAAGATAACCCCTTGCCAATGTCAATTGCAATCAAACAAGGGAAGATAATCGCTGCTATATATTATAAGACTCGTGTTAAATACTTAAAAAACGGAGGATTGTTCAAATTATATCTATCTCTCAAAGGAAGTATCTGCATTAAAATCACAGGAAATTGATTTAATGGGATTAACTACCAGCCATGAAGTAGTCACCACTGCACAAACCTACTTGGAGCAACTCAAAAATGTTGAATTGGACAGCTTAAAATCTGGCAAGAAAATTAGATAGCCAAGGACCATCGCAAAGGAAGGGCTTTAAATGAGAAATGACTGAATGCTGGTTTAGAATGTGCCAATTTACGCTATCGATAAAATATAGCAAACCCGTGGAAAAGAATATTTGAGGTGGGTCCTCTATTTACATATGGCGTCGGCTGGAGTGGCAGCTTCTGATACGAAATGCGAGTTCTGCAACGGACGGAAGTTTTATGACCACTACCGGGGTGTGCGCAGGTCTGCCTTTGGTATAAATGGACTTCATTAGAAAGAGAGTGGAGCTTCGTTTCATGTCGTACTGGGCCATCGTTTCACGCCATTCATCGTTTTCTCGTCGTACTGATCGTTTGTTACCTGACCAGTCTTCTTGAGATTGATATACATTATACAGAATGAAGCCATGTTAATCTAGAAAGGGTGGTTAATTGACCCTTGATTATTCCAGAGGGTCGCGAAACTGACATTGTTTCGCAAGGAGTCGGATAACTGACCACGGACTATGTCCTTGTTCCTTTTTCTCACCACCTCACGGTCGAATTATTTTCGACAAATATATATTTATTTCAAATGCATCTATCTATATGAATATATATGTATGAATATGTTATCTCCATGCCTCTTCTCATATCTATCTATAATTATGTTATATATATATATATATATATATATATATATATATATATAATATATATATATATATATAGTATCGATGTTTGGGATTATTTTGTCTTATTTGCTTAGAAACGACCTGATAGATACACAGAAAATGGACAGTAATTTATTCTCATGTATTTCATTACAAAATTGTCCTAATTTAACTATTTCGTTAAATTATGGAAAAAAAAGAATAAAATGACACTTATTTGTTCTTGTTAGTTGATTTCTTTTAAGATCTATTGAAGAGATTTCTGCTCATGTTCATAAAAATAAAACCAAACAATTAGAAATTAATCACACTAAGCACATATTTTTTAAATACAAATTTTAATATCAATATGCAAATTATCCTTCCCGTTCATACAGTAAACAGCTCTTTTGTTGTATATATAAATGCAATTGCATGTTATTAGTATGTAGACATGGCTAGCAGTATTAATAATGTAAAACCATTTTATTAATAATTGAGGTTTAAATAAAATAAATCAAGGGAATTGTGACTTAAATAGTAATATAGTGTAAGTTACAGACAGGCAAACACACAATCCCCATTATAATAAGATGTAGATATAATATAAATAATTCATTTATCTATCAAGATAACTGGAAATGATTTATAATGAATTATTTGAATTTTTTTAATGCACGTCAGGATGTCATTTGTTCAATTAACAATAACTGTTAATTTATGTAATCAAGTAATTTTATAATTCAAAGATAAACAGCGCATTCAACTGTGGCATATAAAAACCTGATAGATTGTAATGGAGTTATTACAATAGGAATTGATTAGAATAAATGTATTTATTTTATTATTGTCAAAAAGAACTACAATGGTTAACTTAAAAATATACTAATAGTACCCTGTATTCATTTGTTTACATGATTTCAAGAATGAAACTGCCTTCTTTAGAGGTACCAGATTATTGATTATTATTGGATCGTTTCCGTCCAATAAGGACGATGTCGTGTCCAGAAAAAAATTAATAGATAAAAATAATAAAAATGAAAAAGAAGAATGTATCTGCATCTGTGCAAGTGACTCTGCAGGCCAATTCTTGAGTGACGGTCTTTGGTGCACTGAATGCACACAAACTGTGATGCTTTCCGTGTCTGCTGGCTTTTCTCTTTCTGGTTCTCTTTTCTGTTAAGGCTACTCTCCTCTGCTTCACCCTTCTCCGTGCCTTGCTTAACGTTGAGGCTCCTGGCAGCTCTATTATTTACAACTACCTCCCATATGTTTTTACCAGATACTTTTACAATATCGCTGTTTTCTCTTTAAGGGTACCGCTCATTTCGGCATTCATGTCCAGTACCTAAACTGACTCCTCCTGGGGCATGATCAAATACACACATGCACGCACGCTTAAAATCACACACAAACACACTGCACGTTTTTCAGTGTGGAGAAAATACATGATTTTGTATAATTCTCGTTCTCCATTTTTCACTTTAATTTCAATGACATTATTTTGTTGCAACTTATTTAACTTGACATGAACTCAATTCTCTTTTAATTGAATCACACAAGACAACGTCGTTTGCTGGAGTCAAACTAAAAAAAAAATCAATGAATAAAAATTCACTGAGGTTAACCAGATGGAATATCTTTATTAATTGCCCGACAATCCGACTTCAAATGTTGAAGACTCCAAGTTATCGTCTGAAATTGTATTCATTTGCCATTGCGGCCATCTTGGAACAAGGAAGGAAGGAAGAGAACTAAGAACTTTATTTTTGTTTGTTTCTCTACTTTATTTATTCTCACTATTATTCTTTTCTTTCGATCATTTATTTTTCTTTTGAATTTGTTTCTTTTTTATTCTCTCTTAATATCTGTTTGGTTATATCATTGGTGACGATAATTTAAAGAGTGGAAGAAAACAGGATTGCAAATTTGAAGCAAGTTTTAAAACGGGGAAGAATTCTAATACTGATGAAGGGCTGTCCAATCAGATTATCGAAATAATTTTAAAAAATAGCATTCTATTCATTTTCGTTTAAGAAGAGGCAGACTCCATTTAAACTTTTTTTTTTCGTGTAAAACAAATAAATAATGAGAAAAATCAATAAATACAAAGTGTATTAAAATATGTAAAATACAAAGAAACAATGTAAAAATAATATCAAACGATTTCACAATCAACTAAAAGACAATTAGAAGAATGAAGGAAATAAGTTAAAATTGAATTATAAAAAAGATCAAAAATAAAAATTATCAAAAATAAATTAAGAATTAAAAATGGAATTTAAGAATTAGTGATAAATAAGATTTGAAATAAATAAGAGTGAAACAATTGGTGGAAAATGAAAAATAGGAATTAAAATAATTATGAGCATAAAATAAAGATAAACGTATACAAAGAACATTTTAGATGAATTATTAAAGCCAAATTGTACTATTAATACTACTTTTACAGCTTTTACGGTTACAACAACAAATAATAAAAAGTAATACTACTACTAATACTACTACTAATAATAATAATAACACTTCTTGAAATTAACTTTTTCTTCACAGATTGGAGAACTTTTCTTTGTTTGTTTCTCATGTGGATTTTTAAATATGTGATTCGCTATTGTTGATGCTGTGTATTTTCATTTTTTTTTAAATCAAAAATGTGTTTAAGTTTTTTTTTATTACTCTCATTAAATAAGGTTGGGGGAAATGTTAAGATTGTGGTTATACTAACAGTAATACCAATGATAACATTCGTGATGGTGATGTAGGGATTATCTTCCTTAACTTGCTACAGTTGTCTTTAAGTGTGGGATTATCTTCCCTTACTGGCCAGAGTTTGCCGTTAGGCGGAAATCCCTTATATATGCTGATTGCAATGCCACCTAACGGCAAACCGTAGTAAAAAAAAAAGGAATATAATATCACACCTAGACAACAGAGGTTTTAAGAGCCGCGTACATATGTACCGTAGTCCTTTTCTTTCTTGGTACTAAAACTATAACCGTAAGGCGGCGGCTGCGGTGTATACTATGTAGCGGGCCTCGTCCACGTGCCTCCAAATTCACCGTGCTAAAATGGTGCCGATAGAAATTATAACACGAGAAACATGTCGTCACAACTGCCAGCCGTTATTATCGTGCTCGTATAGTGGGCTCGTACCAGAGAGGAGGAAAGGCAGAGAGAAAGAGAGAGAGAACACTACTAGATTACTGTGCTCTCATGAGGGACCCAAGGTCAGGTCCGTACCCTACGACCGCGGCCGTCCAAAAGAGGCTGATAGCTTTCTTTTTTTGTTCCACGTCACCACGTGACTTCCGGTCAACACCCGACTTCCGCATGCGGTCAACACCCGACTTCCGCTTGCCACTCAATTCTCCGTTCGGGGTCACGCTACGGTCAAACCATCGTTCATCCTGTTTTAAACCTTTATTATTTCTTCCTCCTCCTTCCATTAGTAGTCCTAGCTCACAAAAGTCAGGAATATACCCATCTTGCAACACATATACACATATAAGCCTGAAGTGGTGGTGGTGGGGGGGGGCTAGGGTCATAATCCAAATGGACGGAGACACAATTTGTGTCTAGTTTTGACGGCTAGAAAGTCCAGGAAAAAGAGTTTTATTTTGGCTGCTATCCTTTACATATTTTTCGTTTTGAGATTTAGCAGTAACTTAGAGTGATCCCGTTTTTAGGAGTAGGTAATATATTAGAACATCTTTTTCGGGGGATTTAATATAAAGTTTAAAAGATGCAAACGAGTATCTTGTCCCTCCAAGAGACGGTTTGTAAACTCATTGTGATGGCCATCTTAAATTATCTCTATATAAATGTTAGTGTTCTTTAAAAGTACGACCGTTATCATCTTGCAACACCCTCTGGTTAAAAATGCGACCAACCAAACCGTCAAAGATGAAATACAAGAATGTAAATCCTGATTAGCTGGTGTTGTTTATCCGCCGATTTGTTTTTTAAATTTCTCATTTACCTCAGCTAAATAATTAATCATCCCATTAATATTATAAATAAAAGGAAGAAAAGGACATGCTATAAGGGAAAATATAAGAAAGAGTATGGGGAAATTAGAGATATGGGTGAGCGCGGAAGCGATGACGCTAATGTTTCAATTAAAAAATAAGATGAAAAGAAGACGAGAGAGAGAGAGGGGGGAGGGAGGGAGAGGGGAGAGAGAGAGAGAGAGAGAGAGAGAGAGAGAGAGAGAGAGAGAGTTGAATGAATATTATAATCTTTATAGATTAAACCCTTGCAATAACTATTAACGAAAGATATCAAACATTTTAATAATTATCATACTATGGTATATCCACAGGTCTTGCTATTTAACAGATTAATAAACGAGTGAACCAAATTTTAGATGCGTTTTGTACATTTCTTTCATTAAGGTACAATCATAACCATTCTGAGAGATCCACAACGTTACCATCCCCATCGGCTGGGACTTTAGTATACAACACCCCCAACTCTGCAGAGGGGTAAAATCACCCCCAATGGTGCCACCTTTTAGACCTGGGTGGTGCCCCATGATGCTTCAAGGATAGAACCCTGGGTGATGAGTAGTTCATAACAAGCAACACTCAACTCTGACCCTTACATAGGCTAAACAGACGGTCGGAGGTGAGACCTCCTATCAATCAGCTGGGCATGTCAAGCCCTAGCACATATATGTCCCATCACTTTTTATCATATATGTGCTCAAATGTGTCTGGGAGTCTTAATTTCCTAGGTATAAGGTAAAACTATCTGAAGGTGAGGTTCCAATTCTGATGCTCTGGAGAATGTGGAGTACTCTTTCACCATTAATCCGAGATCCACTCTGACCGGGAGTGATAGTAACTCTTAGCGCATAATCTGTGAATTAGATAGAATGTGTTTTAAAAGATGGGTAATTTATGAGGAAGTGCGTCCCGGTCTCCTGCCTCAAAAATTGCTACCCGGTGACTATCAAAATAACAACCCCAGCTCATCGTAATTCTTGTTTATTTATCGTAATTTGTCGTAATTATTGTTTAGATATGAAGATGGATATATAGTTTGGAATAGACTGAGATAGATAAACAAACAAAATAATATAGATAGATATGAACAAATGGAGATTAATAGATATTTTCGACAAGTAAATGAATTGGGGGGGGGGTCGCATCTTTTTTTGTAGTAATTTTTGTCTATTTAAACTAAAAACAAGACATTAAACAAACATGAATAAAAAACAATCTTAGTATTTAAAGTAATTTAGATAAATATGAACAAATTGAGATAGATAGATAGATAGATAGATAGATATGAAGATAGATAGTTTTGAATAGAGTGGGCTGGGTCGTTATTTTAATAATTACCGGGTAGCAATTTTTGAGGCAGGAGACCGGGACGCACTTCCTCATAAATTACGAAAAGATGTGATTTTAAAAAATTGAGTTTGAAAAAAATGTTTAATACCCATCAAGAATAGATGAAAAAAAAAAAAACTCCGGCATAAAATAACCCAACAAGGGTTGAAATGCCGTAAAATCCACCCACTAATCCAACTCACAACGTTGCAGTTTACAAAATAGGTGGGGGTTACTTCTTCGTAGTATTTGTATTAAAATTGGTCGTATCTTGGTTGGACAAAAGAGGAACTCAAATCTATGTATCTACGGACTAGAAAGCTTATGACTATACACAGTAATACTGATGGATTACAGTAGTGCATATTTGGCAACAGAATTTCAGGAATTGGAAATCCGGAGCATAATTGAGACCAGCCAAATAACAGGACTACTGAAAACAAGAACATTGTAAATAGTATTACAATAATACTTTTTATCATTTTTGAAAAATATTTTTATTTTATTTTATCCTAGACGTCCTGTTTTTTCTCGAAGGTGGCATAAAGACAGGGTAAAAGTTCGGTAATATAATCCGATTTTAAATGAATCAGTTTTAATTAAAAAGAAACAGAAAAATAGAAACGGAAATTATCATATTTTCCAATGTATAATAAAAGATATGGAGGATAATCTCATTTTTAAGCGTCATTTTGATTATTACTCTAATATCTGGATTTTTATAACAAATTAGTTTTATGTCCAATTTTTAATTCGTTTTGACAGAATTCGTTTTTTATAAAAAGCAAATTAGTCATTGTGCAGCCGAAATAATCATATGTGTCTTGGTCGACCAAAAATAATTATTAGTTATTCCAGTTCGACTAATAATAGTAATACCAATTGATGTATAGACCGAGGATGGTTTTTTCAAACATTAACTTTTACCAATAAAATCTGCCTGATGTTCTCGGGTTTTCTTCCTGCATTCATCTTTTAAATTTTTTCCTTTTTATTAGTTTTATTCATACTTTCTTTTTCTTTCTTAGTTCTTTCGAGATATCATGTTCTTTGTCTCTTCCATTCCTCTCTTTAACTTATAATGACTCTACTGCTCTGTCGATGTGGTTCATAATACACTGACTCTCTGAAAGTAAACGGTGTCTTACGGCGAGTCTCTGCATGGTTGGTTGGTTGGTTGGTTGTATTTAACGGTATGTCAAACCTTGTTGGGCAATTTTATGCCTAGGATGTTTTTTTATTCATTCCTTATAGCTACTCATTTTTAAACATTTTTCCAAACTCAATCAATATGAGTAATCCATAATAGTAATACCAATTGATGGTTAGACCGACGATGGTTTTTTCAAACATTAACTTTTACCAATAAAATCTGCCTGATCTTCTCGGATTTTCTTCCTGCAATAATCTTTTACAATATTTCCCTTCTTACTTCTTTTTATTAGATTTCTTCATGCTTTATTTTTCTTTTAGTTCTTTCGAGATATCATGTTCTTTGTCTCTTCCATTCCTCTCTTTAAATTATAAAGACTCTACTGCTCTGTCGGTGTAGTTCATAATACACTAACTATCTGAAAGTAAACGGTCTCTTTCGGTATCCTATTCCGAACATCTGCTTGGTTGGTTGTAATTAACGGCATGTCAAACTTTGTTGGGCAATTTTATGCCTAGGATGTTTTTTTTATTCATTCCTGATAGCTACTCATTTTTAAACACATTTTTTCAAACTCAATCCATATGATTATAAAAGTTGGATAGTTGCATTGATATTTTATTAATAGATCAAAAATGTTCGTAGTATTGTTACTTCATTGATAGTTAATACATTTTAGGCAGCATTGTCATAGCGGGTTAGTTAACCGGTCATTATTGTTTCCTTTATTTATTTTTATACAATTACTATTGCAACGCAGATAGATTGATTTTGGTTTGGTTTGTTTTGTTTTGTTTTACGGCATATCAACTTCAGTGGGTCATTTAATGCCGATAAAGTTTTTAAATAAATCAATTCTTAATGGATAATACAATTTTTTTATAAATATATTTTTCTATTTAACCCATAGATGGGACCCTAACAGGTACTACCACTCCGGGTCTGAGTGGACCAGGGAGCAATGGTGATGAATGGGGTGCTCCACATTCCCCAAACCTCCAAAACTGGAACCTCACCATCAGATAGAGTTTAACGTCATTCCCAGGACATGTAGACCCGCAGCTACCGCCTTCTAGTACCCATATGATAAAAAGAGGTTGGGGCTTGCCATAAGGGCAATAGGGTTGGGAAGCAGATAGATTGAGACTTTTTTTAGACAGTGTGTAAGTAATGGTTAATCATTTTTCTGCAATTCTTCTTTCAAAATGTTTATTGCTACGTCATTGTTGCCTGGGGTTTTATCCAGTTCACATTCTTTAAGCGCATATCTCTGCTGTTGTTCTCTTTAGAATATCACAATAATAAATGTAATAGCGGGTTAGTTAACCGGTCATTATTGTCTCCTTTATTTCTTTTTATACAATTACTATTGCAATGCAGATAGATTGAGGCTTTCTTTTCTGCTTAAAAGTGGGAGGGGGTACATTTTCAATCGAGTTTTTCTTCAAAACTTATTACTTTTGGCGCCTAAAATAAGTTTTGCATCAAGTAGATATTTATTTTTAGAATCTAAAAATGTAACATTTTAAAATTAACATCAGGATTTTCATATTTTAAATGGATTTTATATATTAATTTTTCATAGCAAAAATACTAAATTAAAGTTTTGAAATAAAATAACTGATGCATTATAAAATTCATTAATTGTTAAATCAATACTGAAAATTTCATTAAAATCGGATAATTACCTGATTTTTGGTAATTTTTTTTGCAATCGCGAATGTTACAGTAAAATTGTAAACAAGCACTTAAAACCATCGAAAAAGAAGCTGAATGACGGATATCGTCGAAATTGACCAAAACAAATGGTTTTAAATCTTTTTAAAAGTATAAAAAGTAAGTAATGGTTAATCATTTTTCTGCAATTCTTCTTTCAAAATGTCTATTGCTACGTCATTGTTGCCTGGGGTTTTATCCAGTTCACATCTTTAAGCGCATATCTCTGCCGTTGTTCTCTTTAGAATATCACAATATCTAACCGGGTTGATGTCGGTGTGGGCGTTATTTTCGGATTTTCCTGGGGAGTTGTCTGCCCGTTTAGTTTCGCTGGTTCCCGCTAGGGGCCCTTGATATTTAAGCGGCTGATTTGAACTTCTCTTTCTCTTTTCCTGTTGCTCGACCTACGAGACACTATGGGTTAGACTCTGGTCTACCCCCTCTTGTTGGGACTTTGCCCCCCTTACATTCCTGTAAGTGATTCATACAGCATGGACTATTCCTAGTCTCTTGTCTGTTGCTTTTATGTTTATCCTTTTACATGTAACTTTGTATTACGTATGTATGTATGTTCATGTACACCTCTATGTATTATGTACCCTGTTAATTGTGTGCTGTATATAAAATGTTTTGTCTATCAACCTTTGTCGGAGTTTTATCTTCAAGTATTATCACTTTGAATCTTACATCGGTAATATTCTTATTATCAAAAAAAATGTATAATATTCTCTGGTTATTCTTATCATCTGGTCTCCATATTTAGCTATGTTACCGTGTCAGTCATTCAATGAATTATCAGTTGCTCACCTCAGGTGAGGTGCAGTTGATTAATTAATAGGTGATCATTTACAATCAGCTGGAATGGATGCTCTTAATTTCTCTGACTAATTATGTGGCAGATGATGTTATTCATTTCCATTACCAGCTGTTGTAGTTTCTCATCTGACAGTCTTTGCGCAGTATGTCTGTGGATTTTCATGTTATTTACCATGTCTCTATTTAAGTCTAGTTGGGGTAGATTTCCTGCAAAACTGTCCGTATAATTAATGCATCTAAAAATATAAATTATTTGTTATATATCTCTATGAAATATAGGTTTACATAATATATAGTGGGAATAATTTGCTTAATCATTTTAACAAAACAGAGTTTAATAGATAATTATTTGCTGTTACTGATTTCTAATACTAACATTATTCTCAAACGTATTAAAAGCAATCCTATAAATAATTTTATATAGAAATCAATTAAAATTAGTACTATTTTTTATATTCATTGTTATTTAGTTTCGATAGTCTTTCAAATTAAACCTTAAGTACATGCACCCTCCGGATGGCTTATACTTCTGCTAGTATATCTAATAATATTATCTTTCTACTTTCCTTTTAACTTCAGTTTTCGGAATCTCATATGATCCGACTCAGATGCCAAATTATCCACTTACAAAAGAAATAAATTGATACAAAATCCGACAATGTAAATATGTATAAAGTAAAGAAAATTTTTAAAAAATGAAAGAAAATATGTCAAATATTGACATTTAGAAAGCCGACGCTAAAACGTTTCCGTTCTAATTAAACCATCAACAGGGTTCAACTGAGTTAATAACCATAAATCATAGGAAAAGAAAATTTTGGAATAAGCAAGAACTTGTGAGTCTTTGTATATGATGTGTAAAGGATCGACACCAAGAAAAATGAATTATACCTAACAACACAACAAAGAATAATTGGTTATTTCCTATAACTCCAACATAAACAAAGGGTAACCACTCTTGAATGATAAATTATTTATTAATTTTCCCATTAAACTAACCCTAAACCCTAATCATGTTTTCTTTTTTCCTAGTAGATCAATAAATAAATAATTTATCAGTCAGGAGTTGTTCCCTTTTGATTATGTTGGGGTTATAGGAAATTACCAAATACTTATTTAAAATATTTATTTTATTTTAGAATTTTTCAGACATTCTATCTTAGCAATTTTTGGACTTTATAAAGCTAACGATTTCTCTGGTGTTTCATCATGACTATTTAAATGGAAACGCTATCATTGCGTGGCGTTTCGTTTTACATTTTTCTTACATTTCGAGTATCTAGAGGAGCCTTTAAACATCATAAACAAAGTCTCACAAGCTTTTTTTTTTGTTCCACAATGTTCTTTGATATATTTTATTGTTTTTACAAAAACGTTATACATGTTTAATACGTACGTATTGTTTCACATAGTCACTGTGTTGCATTTCCATTTTTAATTGGTCTGCAATCTGCTTCTGTCTACTTTGTATCGGCCATGTCTTCATCGGTGTCGTCTCTCTCTCTCATATATATATATATATGGTGATTGCCACTTCTGCACAGAATAAGGCCATTTCTACAAGTTCGGCGGTGATCGCGCGGTGCCCAGGCGTTCAGCTTTATTTTTATTCACTGTTATACATATGAGCCTCTTCCCCGGTTTCCTCTCATGTGCGACCGTACGTGACTGAGAAACCCAGCCTTTGTCAGGCAGGCCCGGCCACACGCATTACATATATAGTCCGGCTTAAATGTAGGAAATGTGTCCATGACGTTCGTCATGTGCTACTTGCGTAAGGACCGCTTCAGGATGGAGTGTTCGAGCCGTTTTACCTCAAATCCCTTGCAGATATATATATATATAATTACATGTACACTAGGTTTGTATCCGTCTTCATTTTTGCTTAATAATAATTTTAGATTTGAACACGATATATATATATATATATATATATATATATATATATATATATATATATATATATATACGAGAGAGAGGAGCAGATGTACGAGTGTCATTCAAAGAATACTAATATTTAGATAAGAGCAAGATTTGTTTTTTACAGATTTATTTTCCATAAATGTATACCCTACCTTCTCTGCATTTGGTTTTATAGTAAAATTCTTTTAATTTCACAAGAACATTATTTTTAAAACTATACAGAGGAAGTGATCCAGACTTGAACAAAGGTCTGTCATCAAATTCTGGAAGGCTTAGAAGGTGCAAACCATATTCCTAAGAATGTGTGATGCGTATAATGTAGTATGTTTAAATAATTGACTCTCCGATAATACAAAGTTTCGGGTGAAAGTCTGTAAAGTAGGTCTGGCTGACATTCTTCTAGGACTTGAAAGGACCCATCACTATTCAATTCCTTGAAAGGTGCAAAAACAGTGTTTTTTATAGCTCACGAAATATTCACCGCACTCTTACCACCACACTGCCACGATGATGAGAGATTTGACTTTAGAAATAATGTGCTATATGGCCATTGAGCAAATAATTTCCCCCGCACATTTACAGGTCTTGGTTTTTGGCCAGCAGGGAGTCTAGCCACCCTCGGCATCAGACAAAGTCACTAGGGTTACCAGTTTAGCCACAGATGATCTCTGAAACATTATATATATATATATATATATATATATATTATATATATATATATATATTATATATATATATATATATATATATATACACATACAAGTCATTCACATACATTCCAGTTTCAATCTATCACGTCTCAGTGTGGCTGACTTAGTGAGATACTTCAAGCCGGGATAGAAACTAGACCGTTTTGTCATCAGTCAGAGCTTCTAACCATAAGGTTATCAGCACACTCAGTTTTTTTTATTGATAAATATATGCATATGTCCAAAGCCACGTTAGCAAGAGCCTTGTACTTTTAGCGCAAACAGCAGCCGTCAGAGAAAATCCATTCCAGAGAGCTCAATCCATCGAGTATATATAACACTATTAAAGTGTTATGGGTGGATTGGCGATCTGTTAACTAATTACTAATTAATTAAAACTATATATATATATATATATATAATATATATATATATATATATATATATTCACCCACAACTCATTCACAAATACACATTGTCTGTGTGTGCGGGTGCTCGCGCGTACAGAGTGAGTCATATGTACATGAAAATGAACAATTAAAACGTAAATTCACATAGGCTAGTAATTGATTTTTTGTTTTGTTTTCGCTGATGGAGTAGAAAATCAAATCGGTTGTATATTTAATTTCAAATTCGTTACTAGTACATTCACTGAAACTGTCTGAGAATTATTTATTTTCAATTCCTTCTATTTCTAACTAATGTTTTCATCAATTTCTTCTTTCCATATGTTAATTTCTTACTTTCTTTCTTTCTGTATTTCTTTCATTTTCAAATGATATAAAAAGATTCAAGTCGTTCTTAGTTCCTGCGTTCTTATCTGGTCTACATCCAAACAGGATTGTCGATATGTAGGAAAATAATCATTTTATTTATGATGGATACTACTTAAGTATATATTAAAAGGTTAATGTGACTTTTTTTCTGTGTGTTTCTTTGTTTTTTTCCGCCCGTATCTTGTTTCTATCTAACGTAAATATCTTATTATAATGGAGATCATGTAACAGTCTGTCTGAACAATTATGTAACAGTCTGTTTGAACGACGTCACCACTGACGTCATGATTTCCGTCGTTATTTATATTATATTATCAACGATTATGAAGTAGTCATCATTTAATCTTAATTATTATCTTATTATAACGATGTCTCTATTAAAGTCTAACTGATTTAGATTTGCCCCAAAACTGCCCATATTATTAATACATTTAAAATCCTGAAATATTTGTTATATATGTCTAAGAAATAAAGATTCACTTAGTATATGGTGGGAATAATTTGCATAATGATTTTAAGAAAACTGGGTTTAATAATGATTTACTTAGTATATGGTGGGAATAATTTACATCATTTAACAAAACTGGTTTAATAAATACTTATTTGCTGCTATTGATTTCTCATACTCTCCTGTTATTCTCAAACGTTTTAAAAACAATCCTATGTATACTTTATTATAGAAATCAATTAAAATAACATTTAAATACGTTTAATATTTTATATTGGGTCTTATTTAGTTTTGTTAGTCTTTCTAATTTAATATTATATTTTATTGAATTAAAACTCAATTATTTGCACCCAGAGGGCGCATATTTTCTCTGGTTAACCCATGAATCCGGATCCGGATCCGAGTCTATGTGGATGTCAGCATTTAATCTTAATTAGCATCTGATTATAACGATGTCTCTGTTAAAGTCTAGCTGATTTAGATTTGCCGCAAAACTGCCCATATCATTAATGCATTTAAAATCCTGAAATATATGTTATATATATCTAAGAAATAAAGATTTCCATAGTATAATTTGCATTATGATTTTAACAAAACTGGGTTTAATAAAGATTTACTTAGAGTATGCAGGGAATAATTTCCATCATTTAACAAAACTGGGTTTAATAAATAATTCTTTACTGTTATTGATTTCTAATACTGTTAATCTCAATATACTTTTATATAGAAATCAATTAAATAACATTGAAATGAGTGTAATATTTTATATTGGGTCTTATTTAGTTTTCTAAGCCATTCTAATTTAATATTATACTTTATTGAAGTAAAACTTAAATATTTGCTCCCAGGGGGCGCATATTCTTGCTAGTCCAAATAAAATTAACCCATGAATCCTGATCAGAGTCGATGTGGATTTAATCATGTATTGGAAAAAAAAAGATATTCATTTCCAAGGCAAAATACAACCAGTTTTTTTCCATTCTTTATTTTCTTCCCTGCCAAAATCCTAATTTTCGCGTTTGGCTCCAGTAACACATATTACAGTTAAACTCGTTTCTCTCGGCTCATAAATAAGTAAATAAATAAAGGGATAAATAAATAAAATATTGGGAAACACGCAAGGAGAAAAAGTCCAATAATTTTTGTGCATAAATGATGGAATAGCAGGCCTCTTTGGGCGTATCCTTAATTTGTCAAAATTAGGCCAGTTGCCCCCCGAGTAAAAACATGCCCAATTACCGTACACCTTTTCCACTTACCATTGCAATGAGACTTCCCTTCCTTTACTAATCATCAATTCGGGCTACCTTTCTTTCTTTCTCTTTCATTTATGCTTTTTTCCCTTTTCTTTTTCTGAAATTATTTTTCTCTATTGTTCAGACTGAATATATCAATAACATTGAAAATTCGCAAAAGGGTTGATTAATTTTTTACAGGAATATGAATAATAGAGTCAGCGCGCAGTTATCCAAACAGTATCACTCGCTACACGAATAGTAGTGACTCGACTACGAATACTATGTAACACGACTACGACTAATCTCATGTATTCGTATCTTTATGTGTGTCTCGTTGGACGAGTTCAACTATCTTGAAGGGGAAATATCTTCCCTTAGAACATCTATGTATATTTTGGACTGTATTTTATTAGGTTGTCATTTTTGTTTCGTTTTTTTTTCATTCTATACTTTGTCGTTTTTTATCATCTTTTTTTTTCATGTTTTTAACTTCTAAACCAATTATTTTCTCTCGTATTCTTTCATTTAACATTTCTTTCTTTCTTATAATTTTTATTCAACCCCAATTCATTGTATGTTTATTCATTCCTGTTTGTAAAGGTGGCCAAAAGTCGGTATCATCCAGAAAGCGAGGGATTCTATCCCCTTTCATGAGCACTAGACCAATGATATTGTTTTTGCGTCTGAGATGGAGCGCCACACTTACCATCAGCTCCTTAATTTACCGCACAGATCCTTGTGCTACTCATACGCCGAGTTGGCGTGGGCCGGTATCGAACCAGGAACCTTATGGTTCCTTAGTGGACGCTCTACCGACTGACCTCTTTGTCTATTCTCTAACCTTAGATAAGTTTTCACAAGTCAAGAAGCATAGGGCACCTAGTGAGGCTCGCTCTCACTAGTAATATTTTATCTTAACTTGCTAACTAAGACACGACACGAGGCCCTCTATAATAATTCTTGTTCTTTGAATTCGATGGTGAGACTCCAGTTAGGAAGCTCTGGGAATTAAATGTCATCTTTTCTTTGCCATTAGTCTTAAGTATACTCTGACCTACAGTTCTATTACAAGCATGGGTCCCTTCTAAGTGTGGACTATTTCTGTTTAAAAATTATTAAAATTCCCAGGATTGTTATTAGGATGATTTTAATGTAGTTCTTTTTTTAACAACGCAATCATTAATTTGCTCAGGTCTAACTTGAGAGCTCAATATTCAATACCTTTGCACAGAGCAATATATTTGGTAATGAAAAAGACAAACACTCGCTCATATTCGCAGTTATATACATATTGTTAGAGAGATCTATAACTGCTATTATGACCGATTTTTAAGAATTTTCTTTAACAAACACGCACGTACTCACGCACGTGTGTGTGTATGTATGCATATACATACGCACGTGTGTGTGTATGTATGCATATACATATTTTCTTTGACTTCATGTTATTCACCTTATGGCTAAAATTGTCTACATTCTTATATACAACTTTGTTCCTTTCTTGTTTTCAATTTTTCGGTCTTATTTTAGCAATGTCCCTTATTGCCGCCTTTTCTTTGTTAACTTTTTATCTTCCTTGATATTTCTCTTCTTTTATATTACTGCCTTGTTATCTACCTCAAATCTCTAATTTCTCTGTTTAAAAATCGTTCCTCGGTTGATTTTGACCGCAACTACACAATTACTCTTTCTGCAAAGACCCCTTCATTAACCTCTGGAATGAAAGCTCATAATTATCCTCTGTGCACATCATTATGCTTTTTTTTTGTTTTCAGTTTTACTTGTCTTTATCAAGTTTATTAAGGTCAAATTTATCAGATGGAATGATGACACGATTGGCGCCCGTTTAGATAAAACAAAAGAAAAATAGGAACACAAAAGATAATTTAGGCATGAACCTAGAACAGTCAAGGTTTCTGATGTATTTGATCTATAAAAAAAGAATCATAGAAATACAGAATGGTTTAAACAGGAAACGTCCCAAAATATGCATAAGAAGTTTCCGGAATATTTGAGCGTTTCATTATAAGAAAACGTCAAATAAGGATTATCAATTCGTAATCATACACCAAAACAATGCGTAGGATCGCCTCATCAGTGATGTTATTGGGATAATAAGGAATATCTAGTCTTCCAACGTCATACTCGTTATCCCAAGCGACCTTACTGAAATAGTTATTCCGGTAGGCCATCCTGTAGTAAACGTCTACTTAGTACAATAAAGTTCAGCGCACACAAAGAAAATGCAACTGCCACTGCTATTGACCTTATAAGCAATGAGAGACCAATGAGAAATGGTGTACGTCTCTTTCGTCTCAGTTGTGACGAAATGAAAGTGTAACAGCTAAATGCTAGTCTTTTCGCCTTCTGGTTTTAACGCGTTGAAAAGTGTGCGTTCACACAGATCAACGCTCGATTCAAGATAGCAGGTAAGAATTTCAACACAATCTAATTGGGATGTAAAAGGAAATATATGAATGTTTAATAATTCTGTAATTTTGATATTTAAACATAATAGAAAGAATACCTTCGGTTATAAATCCTTGTAATAATTTCAGCGATTAAAAAGCGATTTCAGCATGAAATTTTGATCGTAATTATATATATAAGTTAGTAAAGTGGGCGGGTTGGCATATTGTCGGTATAAGCCAGACATCGTGAGTGTATTGCTTTTTCACTAGCACTAGACCAGGGAGATTGTTTTTGCGTCTGAAATTCACGCCGTGGTACTCATAAGCTGATTTGGCGAGGGCTGGTATCGAACCCAGAACATTGTGGTTCCTTGGTGGATGTTCTTCCGACTGGGAGGCACACACAGTGATGGGAACAGAGAAAGAGTGACAGAGACAATGAAATAGAAAGGGGAAAAAAGAAATAGAAAGGGGAAAAAAGAAATAGAAAGGGGAAAAAAGAAATAGAAAGGGGAAAAAAGAAATAGAAAGGGAAAAAAAGAAATTATCACTTAAAGTCAACTATTCTCGCTCTAATTAGGAAGCTAGAGAACCAGAAGAAAATAAAAATAAAGCGAAAACGTTTAACTACATCCTTTTCATCAAGAACAAAACAGTAATGATGTAAAAGAAAATGGAGAACGGGAAGGAACGAGTTTAAATATTGTGATATTGGTGTATATTTTCAGGCATAGATCATTGTTAATATTTCATTGATTAAAAACGATTTCACGATTAATTTTTTATTATATATATATATATATATATATATATATATATATATATATATATATATAATATATATATTATACTAAAGCTGAGACAATCGATTATTGCCTTCGAAAGGCTTTTTTCCTATATAGTTTAATGACACAGAATTTGTATCAAAATATTCCTTAGTTCTAGAATTGAGTTATGTTTGAAAAAACAACAAGATTTTAATTGGTTCTAATTAGTCGTAATTTGCAATAGTCAAAAACTGACCCGTCTCTCATTGTACATTCTGCATATCACTTTTTCCTTCCCTATATATATCTTGATTTCCTTCTCGTTATATATATGTTAGATTCTCTATGAACCTAAAGGAAGTGTATTAGAGAGTATGAAAGTATTTTTTAAAAATTTTATTCGCTTTACAAACTCACTTTCCCCTAATTCCAAATATATACTCAGAGCTCAATGTGTGACCCAACGGATCACGTTTAGTCTTTATATATATATTATATATATATATATATATATATATATATATATATATATATATTCTTATTATAATGGAGATTGTGTGTTTTTCTGTCTGTAACCGAAACTATATTACTACACAAGTGACAATTCCCTTAATTATTTTCGTCATATTCTCCTTGATTTTATTTTCATTCAAACCTTATTTATTAATGAAATTGTTTTGCATTATTAATACTGTTAGCCATATCTGCATACTAATAACATGCAATTGTATTTATATATACAAGAAAATAGCATTTTGGAGTGTGAACGGGAAGGTTAATTTGCATATTGATATTAAAAATTTGATTTTTAATAAATATTTGCTTAGTAATATTGATTTCTAATTGTTTGGTTTTATTTTTATAAATACGAGCAAAACTTTCGGGGATAAATCTTAAAAGAAATCCATTAACAAGAAGATATAACTACAATTTTATTTTTTACTTCCTATTTTAACTAAGTAGTTAAATTAGGGAAATGATGGATGAGTTAGTTTCAAAGTTGTTTTCGATTATACCCCCTCTGTTTTCAATCATTTTATCTGTATTCTTTTTTAGTTACGTTAGTCTTTCTAATTTAACATATTCCATTACATTAAAACTTAAATACGTGCGCCCTGAGGGTGCATATATTTGCTAGTATATATAACAGATAGACAGGCAAATAGAATGGAAAAAAGAAAGATACTGGGAAAAAGGCAGTCAATGAAATTGAAAGGAAAAATAAACTAACACTTAGAGTCAACTATTCTCGCTCTAATTAGGAAGCAAGAGAACCACAAGAAAAATCACTTTAAAAAATAAAATAGATTTAACTACACCATCAAATTTTTCATTAAGAACAAAAAACAACTGAATAAGAATGCAAAAGAAAATGTCGGAGGAATAAGAAGCGAATGGCTTCATGATATTTCCCGCCACAACCTTAGACTTATTCCCATTGAATTTCCACTGTCACGCAATTTTTGTTTCAGTCAGTTAATGTCTTCCTCTAGAGACATTTTGGGAAACTCGGCAGACTTTCTTCTGAAGGAGGAAAAATAGCGACGCCTTTTTGCTGTCAGAAATTGGCCACGTTATATTCCCACGTCTCAACTTATGACCGACAATTAGGACTTCAATGAAACCTTTTCTTCCATGACCATCAACATCACAACTCAGCTCCACCCAATCAAATCACTTGGGAATTTAGGAATCACCTTTGAGTAAAGGCACCCCAATCAAACACAGACACGTATGTAGGAATTTGATAAACTTACCCATTTAAATATATGTATGTGCGTACGTATGTATATTAACAATTTCCTAGTCGAATACACACTTAATTTTCATCTTAATCTTTCAGTCGCAAGTTCGATCTGACTATTGGCTATTCAACAAGTAATTACGAACATTCTTATGAAAAATAGTTGTCTTTTAAACATTGAGACTGTATGAATATATCGATATGGTTTGGTTTGGTGTATTTATTTAACGCCATACCAACTATGGGTTATTTCATGCCGAAATTTGATTAATTTCAATCATAATTATAGTTTCAATAATTAGATTCATACGCTTCTCAATGAAATTAGCGTTATATTAAATGCAAACAGCCTCACCCAGGATTATATATATATATATATATATATATATATATATATATATCAGATAAGTAATATTTTGAAATGATAATGAACAAGTTGAGAAATGCAGTTTGCATCTTTTAAAGGTTGGCAAGATAGGCTTGCAGTTTATTACAAATGAGTTCGATTCTCACTGTGTGATCCTTACCTTTGAATTAAGTGTAGAACACCAGTTGCCAATAGTGAATCCATTTTCAAAGTAAAGCTTGTTTTCTGCTGAACAGGCTTAGTTGGCATTTGAGTCTCAGGCGGTTTATTCATTAATTTTAACAACATTGTCAAACCATCCAGTGTTATTTTATTCATAGAGTTTAAAGAATCACGTTCATCTGACTTTCATATTTAAACACAACTGTTAGACCCACAGATGCTACCCTAGCAGATACCATCACGCTCTTTTAGGTGAATATACATCACTGTTAAGGACATATATACCAACTCCTCCTGTTACATAATCATTAGATACCTAATGATTATGAAGGTCGTGTAGAAATCATTATGGCGATCAGTACAGCTGATGGCCTTCAGAGTGAGTGACCGTGAGAAAAGGAACCCCGATAGAAAGCCCCTTGCGGTTTAAGGGGTAAGCAACTCAGTTAGAGTTAGAACTTAGAAGCGAAGCTAGCAAGATGTGAGTCTCACTGCGTGATTGTCTGGTCTGGGGGATCTACGAATAAAGCAACATCAAAAGTAAATCGAAGTCTTGTGGTTATTACTAAAAGCTAACAATGGCACAAGGCTTCTGATAAGGAGTGATCCCCAACAGAAACCAGACACGGAACCCTCAATAGAAGACCAGACGAGACCTTAGAAGATATACCAGACCAAGATAGATGATAGACGAACCAAGCCGTCCAGAAGAGAAGTATATAACATATAGATATTTAGTGCCGGTAAAGAAGGCTATATAATATATATCTATTTGGTACCGTCAAAGAAAAGGCAGTATGCAACATTCCGCGCAAACAAGATGTGACACAATGTCAGTTTATAAGGCGGAGTTTAACAGGTTTGAATTCAGGGTTTTCTTTCTCCATGACTGCTTGTCTAAGCAAGGTTTGTCTGCCCGGCTGATTACCCAGAGCTGGGGTTATGTAGTTGGATTCACATCTTTCTCAAGGGTATTAGCACCATTTTAAATGTAAACAGCCTCTTACAAGATTTGAACTCGGGTCGATGAGTCCATTTCTTACGACTCAAACCACTACACCAGACACCTCCACTGCTATGGATATAAATAGGGTATCTAAGTCACGCTGAGGGGGTGGGAATTTAGGACGGGTAACTTCTGAGAAACATGAAGATAGTTGTGGCCTTGTGGATCTCTAATCAAAGTTGGGGGAATAAAAAGAGTAAAATCTATAAAATATCCAAAAACTTTCAATTTCAAATTTCTCAACTTGGATTTTGATGGAAATTATCAAAGGACTTTTATTCAGTCATGTATCATCCATTCAAGTTTTTCATTTTCATTTTTTTCTTAAATAAAAAAAAAATGTTCTTTTTATGTTGAATTTTATTTTTGTTCTCGAGGAATTCATGGCTGTCTTTGTTGTTTTGATCCGATACACACACAGAGAGTTGATGAAAACAAACGCACGGACATTATATATATATATATATATATATATATATATATATACACAAACATATATATATATATATTATATATATATATATATATAATTATAATATATATACAAACATATACACAGATATATATATATACACACAAACATATATATATATATATACACAAACATATACACAGATATATATATACACTATACACAGTATATATACACGTATACACAGACATATACACACTCATATATACACGTATACACAGACATATACACACTCATATATATATATATATATATATATATATATATATATATATATATATATATATATATATATATACAAAGAATACACACTCATATATATATATATATATATATATATATATATATACGTATACAGACATATACACACGCAGGGACATATATACACACGCAGGGACATATACTGATACTCACACACAAATATATACACTCATACATATATATATATATATTGATATATACGCTCACATACACATACGTACAAATCCACTTTTTCAGTTTCCTTCCCAATTTCCTAACTGAATGTACAAAGAAAAAAAAAATAACAGGAAAATTCCCCAATAAAACATTGAACTCCGAACTCCTTTCGAAAAGTCTCCGACAAGTCTACCAAATAAGTCATCGGTCGTTTCTCCTTCTCCTGCGTTCATCCCCCCCCACCACACCATAACTTCCTCTCACTTTAGGTTTATTTCAGGACTTCATGACTAATTTCCAGGAGGATCTTTGGAGAATGCCATCATCCTTCGATGCCTGTCACCCAACGCCATTGAGAAGGCTTCCTTTCTCCAGTTCGACTATTTTTGAAAATACTTTTCCTTTATTCGGCGCATCGGGATTCTTTCTTTACAATTAGTTTGCTTTTCAATTATTTTTCTTTCCTTCTTCTAATTCTTCTTTTCCTTTTCCTTCTAATTTTTAAAATTCTTCTTTCCTTATGTTTCTTCATTCTTTCTTATCCCTTCTAATAATAATTCTTATTCATCTTTCTTCTATATTCATTCTTATAATTCATCCTTCTTCTATATTCATTCTTCTTTATATTCATTCATTCTTCTATATATTAATTCATTCTTCTATATTTATTCTTCTTTATATTCATTCATTCTTCTATATTCATTCTTATTCATCTTCTATATTCATTCATTCTTCTATATTCATTCTTATTCATCTTCTATATTCATTCTTTTTTTCTATATTCATTTTCTCTACATTCATTTATTCTTCCTTCGATATTCATTTTCCCTATATTCATTCATTCTTCCTTCGATTATCCCTCTATATTCTTTCATTCTTCTATATACATTCTCTTTCTTTCTTCCATATTCATTCATTCATTCTTTCTTTCTTCTATATTCATTCATTCATTCTTTCTTCTATATTCATTCATTCATCCTTCTATATTCATTCGTTCATTCTTCCTTCTATATTCATTCATTCATCCTTCCTTCTATATTCATTCATCCTTCCTTCTATATTCATTCATTCATCCTTCTATATTCATTCATTCATCCTTCTATACTCACTCTTCTATACTCATTCACTTTTTATATATTGATTCTTCTATATTCATTCATTCTATATTCATTCATTCATTCTTCTATATTCATTCATTCTTCTATATTCATTCATTCATTCTTTCTTCTATATTCATTCTTTCTTCTATATTCATTCATTCATTCTTTCTTCTATATTCATTCATTCATTCTTCTATATTCATTCATTCTTCTATATTCATTCATTCATTCTTCTATATTCATTCATTCTTCTATATTCATTCATTTTTTCTTCTATATTCATTCTCCCTTCCTACTATATTCATTCATTCTATATCATTCTTCATTCATTCTATATTCATTCATTCTATATTCATTCTATATATTTATTTCATTCATTCTATATTCATTCATTCTATTCATTCATTTCATTCTATATTCATATTCATTATATATTCATCTATATTAATACATTCTATATTCATTCTATATTAATACTTCATTCATTCTATATTCATTCTATATTAATACTCATTCATTCTATATTCATTCTTTATTCATTCTATATTCATTTCATTCTTTATTCATTCTATATTCATTCATTCAATTCATTCTTCATTCATTCATTCATTCATTCTATATTCATATTCATTCATTCTATATTCATTCATTCTATATTCATTCGTCATTCATTCTATATTCATTCATTCTATATTCATTCTTCATTATTATATATCAATTCTCCCTTCATTCTATATTCATTCTCCCTTCATTCTATATCAATTCTCCCTTCATCTATATTCAGTCATTCTACATTAATTTATTTCTTTTAAATTCATTTATTCTTCTATATTCATTCTCTCTATATTCATTCTCCATATTCATTTATTCTTCTATATTCATTCTCCCTATATTCATTTATTCTTCTATATTCATTCTCTCTATATTCATTCTCCTATATTCATTTATCTTCTATATCTATATTCATTCTCCTATATTCATTTATTCTTCTATATTCATTCTATTCATTTATTCTTCTATATTCATTCTCTCTATATTCATTCTCCCTATATTCATTCTCCTATATATTCATTTATTTCTTCTATATTCATTCTCCCTATATTCATTTATTCTTCTTATTCATTCTTCTATATCTATATCATTCTCCCTATATTCATTCTCTCTATATTCATTCTCCTATATTCTATATTCATTCTCTCTATATTCATATATTCATTTATTCTTATTCTATATTCATTTATTCTCTATATTCATTCTCTCTATATTCATTCTCTATTATTCATTCTTATTTCATTCTCCCTATATTCATTTATTCTTCTATATTCATTCTCTCTTATATTCATTTATCTCATCTCTTCTTATATATTCATTCTCCTATATTCATTCTATATTCATTCTCTCTATATTCATTCTCCCTATATTCATTTTATTCTTCTATATTCATTCTCTCTATATTCATTCTCTAATTCATTTATTCTTCTATATTCATTTTATTTCTTCTACTTTCAGTTATGATTTGTCTACCTTCTAATTCTACTTCCTCTCAATTCATTTAAATCTTTTTCCTTCTTCCTGATAGTTTTTCTAATTCTATTTCTTCCATTCCTTCTAATTCTTCTACCTCTTATTTCTTATTACCCCTTTAATTCTTCCTTCTATTTTTCTCTTCTTGTAATTCATTCCATCTAATTCTTCATCCTCCCATTATTTTATCCTTCCTTTATTGCCTTTCCTTTAATAAACTAGGATTCTTTTACATTACCCCCAATTTTAATCTTACTCGGATCTTTATTTCTTTTTATATCCAGTTTTTTTCATTTTACAATCCCGTCCTTTTAAACGTCCTTTAATATTTTATTTCCAAATTTCAATCATAAATCTCTTCCCCGCTTACGTTAATCCAATTTTAGTGCAATTTCATTAACACATACGCACACATTATATATATATATATATATATATATATATATATATATATATATATATATATATATTCATTTGTTGCTTCTCATATTAGATTGTTACCATCTCTTTGCGCATTAATTATAAAAAGGAAGCCAAACACCATGCATCGACACCGATAATTCATATATATATACGCTGATATCTTAATTCATACTATTCCTTCCTTATTCGACCATCTTTTTATATCGCTCACATTTCTCTCTTTCATATATATATATATATATATATATATATATATATATATATATCAATCCCTCTGCACGAGCAGGATGTGACACAAGGTCAATTTCTTAAGCGGTGTTTAACAGGTTTAAATTCAGAGTTTTCCTTCTCCTAGACTGGTTGCCTAACCAAGGTTAAAGAGCCCGGTCTGCCCTACTATTTACCTCTAGCTGAAGGGAGAGTAGGATGCATACCTTTCCCAAGGGTATTAGTGCTAAGTGAAATGCATTTACCACGTCCAGGATTTGAACTCGGGGCGACGAGTCCATTCCCCTTTACACCACACACTTCCTCATATATATATATATATAGATATATATATATATATATATATAAGAGAGAGAATGGCTGAAATTATTGAAAGTTGTAGTCTTGTTCGATGTAACATTTTCCTCGAAAACTTTTACTTCGCTCTTTCTCTTTCTCTCTCTCTCTCTCTCTCTCTCTCTCTATATATATATATATAATATATATATATATATATATGTGTGTGTGTGTGTGTGTGTTGTGTGTTATATTCACAACGTTTCGGTCGATATGACTGCTAGCCTTCAGGTGTTTCTCGTCTAACTCGAAAACCTTGTCGGGTAGATTGTTCTCCTTGACCGGGTACAAGTGTTAAGTATAAAAGTTAAATAGTGTAGATAATACAGAACATTAGGTTAGTAAGTTAAAATTCACACTGAATTGTTCACTTGGACACATGGCGCAACGGATATATGTGTTGTGTTTATACAGTTCTAAGTGATAATCATTTCTGGGTTAGAGTACTTTTACGGCCATTTTCGGGGCCGACTTTGGCCAAGAAGGTTGCGTGTTCGTATCACGTCGAGGTATCACCAGTTGTAAGATTCAAAGTTAATAATTGAACAACAGTTCCGACACGTTGTGAGACAAAACATTTATTAGGTGTACAGCACATGGTAACGATAAGATACATAAAGTACATAGATACATAAGATACAAATTAAATATAAGAGTAGAGATAAAAGGACGCATTTATGAATGGTAAATACAAGATACAATATTTAGGTATAAACGAGATACCCAAATGTACATGAAATATAAATGTTACAGACATGGAACTAAAGGATAGTCCATGCTTACAGTAATGTAAGGGGGGCCAAAGCCCCACCGAGAAGGGGGTAGACATAAGTCTAACTCATGTGCTCGTTCAGAGGCAGTAAGGAAGGAGTGGAGGAAGCATTTGAATCAGCCGCTTATATACCAGAGGTCCCCTAGTGGGAACAAACGGCAAAACAGCGGGAAGATAACTCTTCCAGGCAAAGGGAAGATAATTCCCTACAGAGTTTTAATCCTGGTCATGGGTGATAGTAACAGAATACTTGACATAACATGTGTATCCGGTCATTGTTAATGGAATGAAAAGAATCTACCGTGGATAGAATAAATGGTTCGGTTCGAAGTTCCGTGAAGGCTCCCAATTATGAAGTGAACGCTCCCGAGTTACAAGACAAGGTTCCGGAGTTGGTCTTAAGAGGGTTGGAGGGCACATCAGCCGATACGTTGTGCATCTCATGAAGATGAGAACAATTGCTAAAAAAACACAAATTGTATAAAATAGCAAGCTGGTCTTCAATGTTATCGATGTATTTATACCAGTCTTTCGCTAAACCTTTTTTTCTCTCCTTTAATATCACACTCACTTTCTCACTGTCCCGCTGTAAGTATATGTGTTTGTTTACAAATAATTATATGTAAGCATATTTTTCATCGCAATGGTTCCCTCGGTGAGCATCGAACACACTACGCTTCATTAATCAACTAGATGATCTTCAATAGAAACAACCCAATGAATAAAATGTTCTCTTGATGGATCCCGATTTTCGACAAACTTATACGACGGTGTAAATGGACTCATCGCACCGAGTTCAAATCCTGGACGTGGTAATTGCATTTCACTTAGGGCTAATACCATTGGGAAAGGTATGAATCTTACTCTCCTTCCAGCTATGGATAAATAGTAGGGCTGACTGGGCTCTTTAACCTTGGTTAGGCAACTGGTCTAGGAGAAGGAAAACTGAATTCAAACCTATTAACTCCGCTTAAGAAATTGACCTTGTGTCACATCCTGCTCGTGCGGAGAAGTTGGTAAATATATATACGACGGTGTAAGTTCAATCCTCACTGATTGCTGCGGAAATATGACCGATTAACAAAATAGTTTTTGTTTCTCATAGATAAAATATAATAAAACGTAGGTGCGTGTAAGTACAATTCTTTTATTTCCATCCTGTTTTCTGGTTTCCAAAGAATATATCTGGACAAAGGGAACAGACATAAAATATATTAATTTAATTATTGTAGATGTGTTCGTCCGTTAATCAAATTAAATGAGTTCACGGTTTACGGAGAGATAACCTACAAGGATTAAAGGTCAACATGTTATTTTCTTTATATATATATATATAATATATATATATATATATATATATATGAGGAAGAATGAATAAAGAAAAGAAAGAACGGAATGGATATATAAAGATGAATTTAATCAATATCACTTACACATGTGTTTCGGTCAGTTCATATGTGTGAAAATATTCCGCACACAGAAGATTCGACCTTCATCAGAGTGAAATTTATTTTGAATGAAAAAATTCGTTGGGGAAAACTGACCGAAACACATGTGTAAGTGATATTGATTAAATTCATCTTTTACTATCCATTCTGTTCTTTCTTTCTTTATTCATTCTTCCTTACATGTCGGATTCATTTCCAATTTCCGTTTTTACAACACACACACACACACACACACACACACATATATAATATATATATAATATATATATATATATATATATATATATAAGGGTTTTGTAATTTGTTTGAAGCATTGAGTTATATTGGTTTGCTGGTTGGTTTGGAAGGCTATCACAAATGCAATCACTATATATATATATATATATATATATATATATATATATATATATAATATATGAATTGTTGTATTATAAATATACCGGCGATTACTGTTTCAATCAAACAATGCTAAGACGAAAGAAATACAAAAATGAATGAAACAGTTAAATCAAGATTATTATACTTTTTACATATTAAACTATTTGCAATAGCTCTTAAGTAAACATATCAAACGTTGTGTAAATTAAATTATCCTATATTGGTATATCCACAGGTCCTGCTAGTTGTTGTTATTATTATTATTATTATTATTATTATTATTAGTAGTAGTAGTAGTAGTAGTAGTAGTAGTAGTTTCGCGTCAGTTTAAATTGGTGGTTTTGCACTAAAGTCTTCCCAGGTCTACATTCAATTCTTGCTACTTTAGCTCATTTTGACAATATTGTTGTCCTGATGGTTTCAAATCCTCTTCTGATCATTCTTTCCTCCAGTCTCTTTTCTAATATTTTGGGGACTGTTCCTTAGGCACGAACTACAAAAGGCTTCCACCGTCAACTTCATGCTTCAGAACATTTTCTGTCCTTAGGCAAGGTCCAGAAGTATTTTTCTTTTTCGTCTATTTATTGAGTGGTTTACTAGATCGGCAAACTTCTCTGGACGATAAGTTATTTTCTTCAAATAAATTTATACTAGGTGTAGTAATCTGGCCAGGATTGTGTAATCCGTTTGTATTTCAAAGATAAAGATAATTATATGGGTCTCATATTATAGGACATTATTTCACTCCTTGTGAGTTTTTCAGAGTAGCCTTAAGCTGATGGTCTTTCACTACAGTCTTAGTGAAAACAATTCCCCACAGGTTTGCTTAACATAAAGAGAACGTGATTCCATAACCTCTAAGCATAAAATAACCCTAGACATATTGACATTTCGTTAAAATCAATCAATATATATTGATAATATTCAGTCACTCTTGAATAAAGAATATTCTAGCTGATTTCAACAATGCTGTTGTCTGGATGATCTCAGTTCTTTCCCCTAGTCTGTTTTTTTTTAACATTTAGGGAGCGTTCAACGTGCACCAACTATAACTGGTATCACATTATTATTTTCATTATTATTATTACGCCTTTTAAGTTTTTCACATCAGCGTTAGCTGATGGTATTTCACTGGAATCTGAGTGACAACAAGTCTCCTCAGATCTCCAGGACTCTTCTGAGTATTCTAGCCGATTGCAGCAGTCTGGATGGTCGCAATTCTTCCTCTGATTTCTAGGTCCTCTAATCTTTTTTCCAAGTATATTGGTACCGTTCCAAGTGCATCAACTACAATTGGTATCAATTTCACTCATGTTCCACAGCTTTTTCAATTCTCTGGCAAGGTCCAGGTATTTATCCATCTTTTCATTTTCCTTCGTCTTCACCCTGTGATCAGCTGGACCGAAAAGTCCACCAGTTGACACGTTTCTCTTTTTCTTTTTTTTTTTTTTTTTTTTGTTAATCAACATTAGGTTTGGTCTCCTGGCTGGGATAGGGTGATCAGTGTTTATCTCGTTTTGTTATTATTATTATTCCATAATATTAAAGAGGAACGTGTGTGTCATTGGTAAGTTTTTCTAAACTTGTAATCTATCATTATCGGTTTGATTTGTGAGGAAAGAAGAAAGGTACATAATAGTAGCAAAAGTATTCTGGTATTTATTGTTCACTTTTTCCTAATTATATAGTCTTTTTTTTTTTTTTTTTCATTCAGAAGAATTAAACTCTTTGATCATCTGAGTAGAGGATATTTTCAAGCCAGATTTCACGTCCTCTTCCAATTCGAAATTCTGTCCGCTGCGGGCAAGAAAATAGAAAATATTGGAGAAAGAAAGCAAAACAAAAAACGGCGGTAAAGGAAAAAAAATGGAGGACAAATGAGTAGTATTGATTTTTCGCTGTTTGTTATTTTTTCCCGCTCTTTTGGCTTTTTCCTTTGAATAAATGATATTCTAGTCTTTTAATGTTTGGAAAGCGAACTATTTCAAAGAAACACCTAGAAAATGCAAATTAATATCATTATTATTAATGCTGTAATGACCATATTATTATTAAAATATTATTGATGGCCATGAGGGTGAGGAAAAAAATAATCTATATAAATTATTTGAATGCATTTGTTGGTCTGTCCTCTTTAGACGGTCAAATGAATTGATGTAGAGGTACTAAATTTGCTATACTTACTTACTGGACCCAGAAAAGGGTTTTAACAAAAATATTCTCGTAAAGGAAAAAGGGCTTTCATAATAATCCCATGGAAGCTATAACTAATCATGCACAATTTAAACTTTCTATTTTCAAATCTATATCAATATTCGGGTTGCTTAATTGTACGACCGTCATCAGCTTGTATCACCCTCTGATTAAAAATCCGACCGTCCAAATCGTCCAATATGAAATGCAAAAACGTAAATCCTGATTATCCGGTGTTGCTTATCTGCAGAATTTTTATTTCTTATGAGTGTCGTCACCTAAGCTAAATAATGGACTATTCCTTTTTTTATCAAAAAAAGGAGAAATAAAAGACATGCTACACAGAAAAATATAAGTAAGAAAAGGGGTAGGGAAAGGTAGAGAAAGAAGGTAAGCACGCGGAATCGCTGACTGTGATCTGTTTCAATCGAACATAATAAAAAGGAAAGAAAGAAAAAAGTGATATATTTGATTAAAAACTTGTCTATAGGCAGACCGAAAAAATACCTATATACCTGTATACGTAAGGTTTAGTGTAATTACATGGCATTTATGTTGTCGTATAAGGATAAGAACGTAAGAACTACAAAATATAATTCATACATTTTCTTTGTTATTATCGGATTTATCTTTTATGGGTGAATTTATCGTTTTACCCCTCCGGTGTATCTATTTAATTAAATTTGTTCAAAAAATAAATTGACATTGTTTAGCTAGTAAATTTGAACACATTTTAACATGTCTTAATTTTTTCTTCGTTTCTGATTGAGAGTATACAGATGTTATGCTGTTTGTCTTAACAAAAACCTTTCTATTCATTTTTTTCATCATATCTCCTCAGCGTAAATGCTCAAAATGTTGTAAGAAAAAGAAATTATTTTTTCATAACTTGACAAACTTAAACAACAGTTAACAGCTTCCTCTCTGTACAAGATTGTTTTTTACTACCATAACCAGCTGCAAAGTATTTATATCTTTCATGAAATTGACAGACACTAGCAGTTAGTTTAAAATTCAAAAGTGCCTTATTTAAGAAATGTAAAACCATGCTCAAAACTTATAACTGCTTTGGGAAAAAATGTATTTCAAAGTAAAATGAATGGTGGGAAAAATCATCATACAATAACAACCACCAAGTGAACGCAAAAGCAAACAAAATGATAAACAAATACTTGGACCTTGCCAGAAATCTAAGGAAACTATGGAACATGAAGATAAATGTCGTACCAATCATAATTAGAGCACTTGGAACGGATCCCAGTGGTCTGGAAAAGGGTCTGGAAGAATTGGAAAATAGAGGAAGAATCGAGACCATCCAAACTACGGCATTGGTAAGATTGACTGAAATACTCAGAAGAGTCCTGTAGACCCGAGGAGACTGGCTGTCACTCAGCCTCCATTAAAACACGGGCTAAGGCAGGTGTAGTCGTCGTCGGGGCGGCCTAATGTCGGTATCAGCCATGCAGCGAGGGAGTATATCCCCTTTTCACTAGCGCTAGACCAAGGAGATTATTTTTAGCGTCTGAGTTGGAGCGCAACACCTACATCAGCTCCTTACTTTACCGCACAGATCCCTGTGCTACTCATACGCTGAGTTGGCGAGTGGGTATCGAACTAGGAACCTGTTGGCAGGTGTGAAAACCTCTAATGGAGTAAAATAATAATAATAATAATAATAATAATAATAATAATAATAATAATAATAATAATAATATGAAAGTTACCAAGATTTTTGCCAGAACTGAAAAAGAACTGGGAATCCTTGTATGGACCATAAGAATCTAAAGCCACGATATGGGAATTTAGCTTGGAATCGAAAAGTGTGCAATGCTCGTGAAGGATTGGAGGAAAAGAGAATCACCTGAATTAACAGAACTACCAAATCAGGAAAATATAAGAACACTTTGTGAAAAATAGAATTATATGTACTTTGGAATATTGGGCACGGACATCAAAAAGAGATGTAAGAAAAGAGAACTTTTGGAGAACAACAACATCTTCTCGGAACCATGCTCTGTAGCAGAAATCTCGTCTAGGGAATAATTACCTGAGCTGACCTCCTTGTAAAATACTGTGGACCATTTTTAAAATGGACAAGGGAGGAACACCGACAGATGGATCAAAGAACAAAGAAATTGATGACTAAGCCCAAGATACTATACACCAGAGATGGCAAAGACAGACAATATGTGTCAGAAAACGGAGGAGGACCATCACACCAGCATTGAAATTTGAGTTGAAGTGACAATTCGAGAACGCATACACAACAAAGAGCAACAAGAGACTAATTGCAATAGTTTGTAACAGCAATTCTAATGTATGGAAGAAAACAGAAAAAACAACAACAAAAGCTAAAAAATAAAAATGAGAGAAAAACAAGTATATAAATCCTCTAATAGAGAAACTGAAGAAATTACACATGAAAGGACTTTAACAGTGCTAAAAAAGCAATGGAGGAAAACCCCAAGATAAAAACTGAACATTTCTTAATAGCAGCATAAACTAATGCCAAAGGCCCAATTATATCAAATTAAAAATAGATAAGACGTAAAAAATAGCAATTGTAGAATGTGTGGAGACAAATATATTTGATAAAATTTCAATGAAAAATTTCATTGACTTGTTTTTACTCTGAACTTATTATTTCTATAATGGAATTTCCCCTTATATAACAGACATGATTTTTTTTTACTTTTGCTATTAATAAGAAAAACAGGAATTCCTCTTAGGCAAACACTAAACCCTTTCCCTCATGTGTTAGAAGGCAGTGGGTGGGGGTCAACCAACAGTATTTATTAATACATATAAAGTTGTTTCCTCAGATTTATTGATACACATGTATTTAATGGAAAATCTAACATTTTTTACAATTCATTGATACACATGAAGTTAAACAAATTTTATATATATAATATATATATATATATATATATATATATATATATATATATATATATATATTATATATATATAGTATCCACTTGCCACTTTAAAATTTCCGTCACAGTGGCATCAGTAAATAATCCAAAAGTGCTCAATATATTAAAAACACAGAGCAGTAATAACACGAATAATATTATTATTAGAGGAAAAATAAAGGGTCTACCATGGTTTCAATCAAATTGAAAGGATTTCATCAGGACCCTACTCTACGTTAACTAATTCGATGAAATTCCTTACTTAAATTAAAGATATTTTTTCGGATAATAACGGTTGAGCACTTATTTTTCTCCCAATCTTTGCGTGCGGCCTGCGCGCGAATATTGAGAAAAAATGTATTGTTCCACACGGGTATTCATTCCTTAATTCTCATTTCTATATTATCATTTAATTCTAATTATAAATAACACCTAGTACAAGCAGTTAAAATTTAATTATAATTACATTTTAGGCGTTTAATATTACTAATTCATAGGTTTTTATTGCTCATTTTATATTCATCCAATTCAAAATGAATAACTATTTTTAAAAAAAATCAATTTATATAGTTAAATTCTGTAATGCAGTTCTAAGAATATTTTAGTTCCCAACCCAACCTATGTCTACAATTGCAGATCGATTTAAATCTATTATCTAAAAGGTTCTGCTTATTGAGGAATTAATTAGAGTTAACGTTTCTTGTAGACAAAGTTAATATGGATAATTTAGAGATCTGCACACAATTGATTTTCAAAGGATATTCCATTCAAAAATCAAATGTGTGCAGATCTCTAAATGATCCATGCTACCTTTGTCTACAAGAAAGTTAACTATAATTAAATTCCCGGATAAATATAATACTTGTGTTTCTTAACTGTACAACAGTTCGGTTTTTATTATAAAGAAAGAAAGAAAGAGAAGAAAAGGGATATGCTATACAGATAAAATATAAGAAAGAAAGAGTGGGGGAAAGAAAGAGTGGGGGAAAGAAAGAGTGGGGGAAAGAAAGGACGAGGACGAGCACGTAGAAATGATAACGTTAATCTTTCAATAGAACATAAGGAAAGAAAAAAATGAGTGAGTTAAATAAGGATTATTATACTTTTTACATATTGAACTATTTGGCAATGCCAACATCTCAAACCTATTAGTAATTAACTTATCATGCTGTGTTATATCCACAGTTTAGTTATTATTATTATTATTATTATTATTATTATTATTATTATTATTACAAAGAGTAAACTAGCACTGTCTACAAAACGATCATAGCTAGTAGGAGTAGACTTCAAGGATATTAACGAAAATCACTTTGTTCGGATTCTTTTTTTCTTGTAAAGACAAATCAAATTAATTTTCTCAGATGAAGAGAAATTTGGATTGAAATAAAAAGCCTATGTTTAATCATCTTTCTAAAATAATGTTTCCGTGGTTTTACGAATGATGCTCATGTTTTTGCTGTGTGACCAATCGGATTTCACGAAAAACGTCTCTATTCATATTTTTATGTTATTACCCAGAACAGAGGCGGGGAAAGATGAGTAGAGCAAACATAACATGATTGTATGTCCGGGTTGTCCACATTGACTCTTTCTTTGAGTCAAGTCACACTTTTTATTGTGGGTGGGTACGATCGAAAAGTCATCATCCGGTGACTAGACGTATGGATTTCAGTGGTCCCCTATCACCGGTGACCATCAAGAATCCCGGAGAAAAACAAATAAGATTTAAGAATGGAAACTAAATTCGCACAAAGATGGACACAATAAACGTTTAAATAAAGGAAAATAGGAAATTGATTTATTAGTTGCATTTTCTTTTTTATTATACAATTCATAAGGTGATTTGTTTTCAGAATATTTAGCCAGCATTTGTTTATTGGCGAATTGTGTATCTATAGAGGAAACTGTGAAGGAAGGAATTATCAGTGATCATTTCGTTGATTCAAAAGATGAAACATTTGATGTAACGAGAAAAGGAAGAGCGGATTGTATAATGGTTAAAGTCACTCAAAGTGGAATCGGAGGTTCAGGTTCCAGCTGAGAGTTTGTTTTCATTTTGCACTGATATCCTGAAGGGAAAATATGATTTAATTTCTTCTTCCGTTATGATATATTTTATTTTATATGAAGGCGCGTAATGTGACGGTTACTGTCGAGAAAAATGGACATGACAAGAGGGTTCAAATCCTGACGAGGCTGCTTGAATTTCACAGTGTTAATGCCCTTTAGGGAAGGTTAAAGAAACAACAATTCTCCTTCCAATTATGATTAATAACCTTGGTTAAGCAACCAGACTACGAGAAGGAAACTCTGAATTCAAACCTGTTAAACTTTGCTTAAGAATCGACCTTGTGTCGCTTCCTGCTCGTGTTGAAGGTTATATTATATATATATATATATATATATATATAAATATATATATATATATATATACCCAACTCATTTACTACTAGCAGGATTCAACACAAGGTCAATCTTTAACCGGAGTTTAGCTGGTTTAAATTTCCCTAGACAGGCTAAATAACCCAGTCTTCCAGTCCGTCTTCCTGTTTACCTATAGCTGGTGTAGAGAAGCAATGGATCCATGTATTTTACAAAAGCATTAACTCGATGGGAACCCTAAACAGCCTCATCCAGTATTTGAACCATGGTCAGCGATTCCCATTACCTTACAATAAGAACCATTACATTAAATATTATCCCCTTCTTCCGCGGTACAAGTAAAATAACATGGAATTCTTGCAATTTTACGCTTATTCTTTAACTAAGAATAAAATTGAAACTCAGATAAGGTAGTGGAGCAAGAAATTTAATCCTGTAAACAATCCTTCTCACTTGAAAAGATGAGACCACACAACACACACACACACACACACACACATATATATATATATATATATATATATATATATATATATAGCATTGCATTGCATTCTTCCGCATTACGTAAAAAAGTAACTGTAGAACAGGATATATTGGTTTCCCGAACGTATTTTCTTGGAAGCATTATAGGTATTCGGTGCAATCAACGTACGAAGTATCATATATATACATAAGTAAAAAGTAATCTCCTCGGGATGTCCTAACGTCGATATCAGCTAGACGGGGGATTATATCCCCTTTTTACTAGGGCTAGACCAAGGAGATTATTTTGTTGTCTGGGTTGGAGGCGCCACAACTACAATCACAATCAGCCCCTTACTTTACCGCACTGATCCTTGTGCAACTCATAGGCTGATTTGGTGAGGGTTGATATCGAACCAGGAACACACGCACACACACGCGTGTGTGTTTGTGTTCCTGGTTCGATATCGGCCCTCGCCAAATCAGCATATGAGTTGCACAAGGATCAGTGCAGTAAAGTAAATGTGTGTGTGTGTGTGTGTGTGTGCTGTGTGTGTGTGTGTGAAGAAAAAAATGGAAGTGAATCCGTCAGTATTTAATACTGTAAAAAATTGAAAAACACAAGTTTTATAAACATTATTCGTTTATGAACTTTTCAATGTTTACAACATTACACACACGTATATATATATATATATATATATATATATATATTATATATATATATATTATTATATTATTATTATTATTATTTATATTTTTGCTTGAAGGCAATTACAATGCGTATATATCGCATAAAATTCGATAATTATTGAAGATAATAATGACAAGTGAATTTAGGTAAAGAATTATTCTGTGTGTAGAACATCATACAGACTGTTTCAACTTTATTAAGTCTCATCAGCGATGTATACTAACGATTTCCCTTCGACAGAAATCGAAACTTCAGCAGGATAGTCATTATATATAATATATTATATATATATATATATATATATATATATATATATATATATTATATATATACGTAATACGGAACAAGTTAAAAACGCCACGGTGAAAAAGTAAAGCAAAAGAAAATGAAAGCGCTTTACAGAGAGAAAGATAAAAAGGAATATTAGAAAAAATTGAAATGAGAGTAAAGGTTGAAATCAAGACAAAGAAATAAAATAAATCAAGAAAGGTTTTTTCTAATGTAAAGGAGTAAATGATCGGAAAATTGAAGAATGTAATAAATAATGTATAGATATGCTAAAAGTATAATAGATTAGATAATTTGGCGTTATCTCCCCACTTTATCACACAGATAAGATTACCCAACCTCTGCTAAACATGCGCTGAGTTTGCAAGGACCGGTATCGAACCAGGAACCTTGTGATTCCTAGGTGAGAATCGGTTAGATAATCGATAAAATATAGAATAAATGAAGATGAAAGAAAAAATGGAATAGTTGGCTATCTTGATAAAACTGAAAGAAAGAATCAGCGTATGTTTATAAAGATATTTATATACTTCAGAAAAACTCAAAGAAAGAAGTTTTAAAAAGAGAGAGAGAGAGAGAGAGAGGGAGGGAGGAGGAGAAGAAAAAGCCAGGAAGAGTTGGTGCAGTCGATACTACAGAAGACCATGAAGAAGAACAACAACAAAAGAAAAAAGATAAGAAAGAAAGAAAGAATAAGAAAAAGAAAAGAAAGAAAGAAAGAAAGAAAAGAAGAAAGAAAGAATAAGACAAAGAAAAGAATAAGCCAAAGAAAGAATAATACAAGAAAAAAAGAAAGAAAGAATAATACAAAGAAAGAAAGAAAGAATAATACAAAGAAAGAAAGAAAGAAAGAAAGAATAAGAAAGAGAAGAAAAAGAAAGAAAGAAAGAAAGAAAGAAAGAAGAAAGAAGAAAGAAAGAATAAGACAAAGAAAGAAAGAAAGAATAAGACAAAGAAAGAAAGAAAGAATAAGACAAAGAAAGAAAGAAGAGAAAAGAATAAGAGAAGAATTAGTGCAGTCGATGCAGCAGAACGACGCTAAAGCGTGATGAAATTCTATTGGAAATACAGGATGCAGCGTTTCCTTGACAGATACCAGCATCCGACCTGTCAGTGTCCAATGATCATCGCTTTAAATGTGCACAATTAAGATTCACTGAAGCGTCGGGTAATAACAATTTAAAATATACCCCGTATATTCTCAACGGTCGACCTATGGGTTCACTCACGTAGCAAATAGGGAGAGTGAGAGGGGGGGGGGCAATCAAACTCAGAGAAAGAGCGGGAAGAATAGTTTGAAAAAATGAACACATAATTGACACGACAGTAGAACGAAATAGATCGGAAAATTGTCTAAAATAGTCAGAAAGCCTTTTACCTTTTTAAGGAATTCAATATCCGGTATCATAACACATACACTAGCAAGAATTACCGGCATTGCCCGGAACAAAAAAAAAAATGATTATCACTGAATACTATTCAAATATAATATCATAAGATTAATGATATTTTTTTGTCTAAGAGATGCTGTAATGGATAAAATATTTAAGATTGTGTTGCGTCAATCTCTCAATTGGGGACTGATTCGAGCTATGGAAACTAAAAACTTATTATAATGGAGATCATATTTATTTACATTGAACATCATAGAAAAATAAATCAAATTTTAGATTGATTATATCAAATATTGCACCCTTATATATATATATATATATATATATATATATATATATATATATATATATCATCAGGTCGCGACAGTAGCAGAAATATCCATGAAATCTCTCGCAAACCGTCCCTGTCATTGCCCACGGGATGTTCTCTCTGAAGATCTCCTCAATATAGGTCTTTGCTGGGCGGCACACACTGCCGTGCCCAGTTGCAGGTTTCCACAAGATAATGTCACTCATGAGTTCATCTTTGCTTCTCCAACAGTGTCCAGCATGTCCCCTTCGTCCCACTCGGATGGTTGTGTGATGGGGGGGGGGAGTTGCCGTACAGCTGCATTCTTATGGGGTTTTTTTTTCCCAACATTTATTCAAGATAGCAAGCAAGATTCTTGTACAACTCCGATCTAGCTTATTCTCTAGGTGCTTCATTAGGGTCCAAGTGGTGCAGCCGTATAGTAGCGCTGACACAACTACGTCTTAGAAGAATTGTCGTTTTAATCTATCATTCATGTGGAAATCTGATATCAATGATGTTTTTCATCATAGACAATGAACACTAATCGCTACTGTCAACACTACCGCTTTAGTTTCTAAATTAACATTTTTGTTTTCAAAACGAACGGTTAAAGTAAATGGAAGTGAATCCGACAGTATGAAATAAATATTTTTAGAAAAAACAAACAAATGATCTTATAATTTGCAGACAGATATCTGTTTCGACCTTTTATTAAAGCGGTCTTTTTCTATCACAAACATTTCGCTCTTGATGAAGACCGCTTTAATAAAAGGTCGAAACAGATTTCTGTCAGCGAATTATAACATCATTTGTTTGTTTTTTTTTTTCTAAAAATATTTATTTCATATATATACACGAGGGTTTGGTGAAGATTCTCAGAGAATCTGATCACATCAAGGTTTTTTTCCAACACAATCCCTCTTGGAGTCTTGGACCTGAAGGAGTCCGAAACTACTAAGGTTTGACCTAAACGGCTCGTTTGGATAATTGTGAAAAAAGAGTACTATATATATAATATATATATATATATATATATATATATATATACGTATAGTATTTATATTTTTGAAAGCAATTACAATGCGTATATCGTATAAAATTCGATCATTATTTTAAACAATCATGACAAGCAAACCCGGCCAATAAAGTGCACCACGTGGAACACCGTACAGACTTAATAAAGTGGAAACAGCTGTACGGTGTTCTACGTGGTGCACTTTATTTGCCGGGTTTGCTTGTCATGATTGTTTTCAATAATTATCGAATTTTATACGATATACGCATTGTAATTGACTCCAAAAAAATGTAAATAATAATATACTTTACATAACAATGCTTCAAAAAAAATTATCAAATTCTATATATATATATATATATATATATATATATATATATATATATATTTATCTATAATTAATAATACAAATGAAAAGTCGGTCCTACCATTGGTTTCTGAATAACACTTTTTTTATTCGGAAACCAATGGTAGGACCGACTTTTCATTGTATTATTAATTATAGATAAATAAATAAAATAAAGCTCTTACATAATTAATTGAGCCCTCCATAATCATTTATCCATAATAATAATAATTTAACCTATATAATATATATATATATATATATATATATATAAGGATATCTACTGAGTCAGACGAACCTACTATTAGTTTCTCATAAAGCTCTTCAGGGCTAAAATCTGACTGAAGAAGAAAAGGAGCAAGACCAATAAATACTACTAACCACATTAATCATTTAAAATATATTTTTACAATCAAACTCTCTGCGGGTTTTTTTTCTCTCCGCAAGGATCTACCACACGCTTGGTATATTAAATATATATATTATATATTATATATATATATAATATATAATATATATATATATATATATATAAATCAGACGAGGTTTCTTCCAAATTTAGTTTTTTTAAGGCATTTGAGGATAAATTTGCAATTTTGAGTTAAAACAAGTTTTACCATTGCACATACACACACGCAAACAAATTCTACGTCCATTTAGTTTGTGTTCCGTTGTGAACAACTAAAAGTCTTTGGTCGGTCTGAATTAACTAAATTAAGTATAAATTGTAATCTATTTAGATTTTAACCGATGCATCTCGCTGAGTCGTTTCAAATGAGATTAATAAACGAACTAAAAGTTGAAAGAAACGGCATTACCGGATGAGCAATGACTTGTTCTATTTCAAAGAACGTTTTCTTAAGGCGTTTGATAACCTGTGAAACCGGCTGAAAAAAAAAGAATGATTTATTAGTGGCAAGTCGGAAAGTGATATTTATTTGCTATTATCTCACTATTTGATCTCGTTTTGGCATTTCCGGTATTTACTCCTCCTCCCTCCTCTGAAAAGCGCCTGTCTTTTTTTTGTGTGGGTTTAGGCGTTGTTTCCTTTGATGACTGTCCGAAATGGTCACATGAAAATGACCAGAGATGCATCAGAAATTCATTAGACAAGTACATAAAGAAAACGTGTTAAGGAAATAAAGAAAGCAAAAAAAAAAAAAATGGCCAAAGAGGGACGAATTACTCATAATAGATTAGTGTTGATCACATATCATCATCATCATGTCAAGCAAGTAACACGGATATCCATGACAATCTCTCGCCAGCCGTCCCTAACATTCATCGCTCCCGGGAGGTCCTCTTTGCAGCCGCCAAAGCCGGTCAATGTAGGTATTTATTATGCAGTCTGAACTGGCCTGACCATGTACTGGTTTCCATAGGATAACATCATTTATGAGTTCTTCCCAGCCACTTGTCTTGTTTTCCTCACGTGGATGGTTTGTGTGATAGGTGGTAAGTGGCTGTACAGCAGCTTTCTTGTAGGGTGTTTTGCCACGATTTATTTAAAATCACGATCAGCATTATTGTACAACTCTCATCTACCTTATTTTCTAGGAGCTTCGTCAGGTGATACTGTTGCAAAAGCTTAATTTTATAACAGTTTGAAATTTTTTTTACCTATCGCATTCACCACCAGTAGGACGTGCAACAAGGTCAGAATTATGTGGCATTCCGTGTGACTCAAACTCGCTATTCAGTAATAATGTATCTGCATGACTACCATGCTACCCAGTACATTATGATGGGATGCCCTAGAAGCTCCGGTTTATTCTTAATTATTTATGAAAACATGAGCATCCACAATATTCAGCTGTGCATTTTGTTTATGTTTGGACATATATACAGGTATTAATTTGGTTATTTGGTTTGTTTCATGGCATATCAACGCCTATTGGGTCATTCAATGCCGAATCAAGTCATTTTGATAAAAGAATTAGGCTACTTACAGTACCTGCTGTTGCTTAAGTGAACATCCAGATGAAAATTCGATGTTCTATTTCTCTTACTTATGCACGCACCGAACACACAAACACATTATAATTTTAGTTTGTTTTCTCATCACTCACATAAATACAATCACTTAAATATACATGCACGCACGCGCACGCACACACATACATACATACACACAGCATTGAAAATATTTGATGTCATATTTCATAACATATACACTCGCACGCACAACACACACGCGCGCGCTTACACACACTCACAATATTATGACGAATACTCAGTGTCATTTTTCGATACATACACACACATACACGCGCCCCGCCCCACACAAGAAAATACTTGATGTCATCTTTCTAACTGTCTATACCATAATTTTCGAATTTTTCTAAGAACGCCAACACTTTTTCAAAACATTTTTAAACAGACTGATCAACAAGGACTGTTGTCTTTTCGTGATATTTTTTTTTTTTTTTTACTTTTCCTCATGTCAACAAAAGCCCTGAAGAAGATCTACTAAACAGATTGAAACACTGCAGCGTCGGCTAATAAATTTACCACTCATTCTATCTGAACCTGTGTTATTTTTAATATTTCTCACTATATTACATTCCATTTCTCTTCACACATCCAGATGAGTACTGAACAGATCATCGCTGCTTGATTTCGGTGATCTAGCGGGAACCGGTACTTTCAGCGTGGTTTGATCGTAAAGAGAGTGAGATTTTGGAAATATTTAAGCATTATTATGAACTGGTTATTTAAGCCTCTCACAAAATTCGGAAAAAAGTATGTGAAATTATTTGATCACGTTGATTAAAATTGCTTTAAATATTTGAAGCTATATGTATTGTTCCTTAAAATAAAGTCTAGGCGTAAATAGCACATTTACCTATCTATACAGTGGTGCCTTGACTTACGTGTTTAATTCATTCCATCCGTGAATCAATTTCTTAGTATATCAAATCAATGTTCCCCATTGCAATTACCTGAATGCCATTAATTTATTCTATTCACCCCCCAAAAAAAAACCCCACCATTTTTCCGTTTTTCGTAAATAAGAAAAATAGCACTATATTATTAAAATATATCTTATTATAATGGAGAGTGTGTGTTTGTCTGTATGTAACCGAAACTATATTACTATACAAGTCACAATTCCCTTTGTTATTTACACCACATTCTCCATGATTTTATTTTTTATTTTTTATTTAAATCTCAATTATTAGTAAAATTGTTTTTACATCATTAAGACTGTTAACAATATCTACATACTAATAACATGCAATTGTATTTATATATACAACAAAATAGCGGTTCACAGTGTGAATGGGAAGGCTAATTTGCATATTGATCTTAAAAAATTGATTTTTATTAAATATATACTTAGTATTAATTTCTAATTGTTTGGTTTTATCTTATTGAATATGAGCAAAAATTTCGGGATAAATCTTAAAAGAAATCCATTAACAAGAAGAAATAACTGTAAACTTATTCTTTACTTCCTATCTTAACTAAATAGTTAAATTAGGAAAATTTATCACTGAAAAACGGGAGTAATGGAAAATGATGGAAGAGTTAGTTTCAAAGTTGTTCTGTTTTTCGATTATACCCACTCTGTTCAAATATTTTTATCTGAATTCTTATTCAGTTTCATTAGCCTTTCTAATTTAACATGATATTTTATTATATTATATCTTAAATACTTGCACCCGGAGGGTGCATATATTTGCTAGTATATATAAAATAGAATGTAATGAATTATGTTCTGTAATGTTTAACAATTATTTTCTTTCTAAATAACATTTGTCTATGGCGTAATAAATTTAGAAAATTAATAGTTTTCAGTGAACTTATTAACATAAACGTATCTGAAGCTCATTCGTACCTTAAACTTTTGCTCATAATAAAAAGAAAAACAGCGACCGTGACAGCTCTTAACTCGTTTTTTTTTTTTTTCATTTTTTTTTTTTCAATTATTTTGATTGTTATAATCATCTAATACTTTCGCTAAAAAATAAATTTAACAAGCCGGACATATGATTATGTTAAAGTTAATTTTATCTATTTTTGGCGTATATTTTCTATTATTTTAACGGGTAGAAATATTACACTCAGAGAAAGTTTTAAAATTTTCTGTTTCACATAATATCTTCAGTTACAATCTTTAAAAAACTGTTTTGATATTGAAGTTTCACTAATTACCGAAAAAGCAGGTCAGACTCGACATCACGATCAGATATGAATGTACAAACACCCCTAAGACAAAACCCGCATAAAATCTTTACCCGACAAAACACCCATACAAAACATTTATGACACCATCTCTCACTTCAAGTGCAAAGTAGGACAAGACCCCTATGGTTAAATTAAAACATGACGGAAATTTTAATTAAATACTGACAGTATTTTTCTTTTTTTTTTACCTTCATTAGTCTTCAGGGAATGTATTTACCTAACTTCATATTCTAATCACGCAATCTTAACGCTTATAGATTTTTTTAATAAACAATACTGTCATATTAATGTTCATATCAGGATTTTGTTATATGATTGATTGTTGTTAACGGTATGCCAACTGGTGCAGGGTTATTCTATTTAGGTTAAGGAATCGCGTTCATTGTACATTTATGGTTACATTTTTTGTGATGTTTAAGTTTTTTTTTCACACAATTATGGTATCAATTATTCCTATTGAATTCTAATAATCATATGGCTTCAAGTAATTAGTTATATACAATAATCTTTTACAGTTATTTAGTTTCAATTTGCAAATAATAATCCTTAACAAGCAGAGGCTCTGGATAGACCACAATATGATAATCTAATTATTACAACTTTTAATATATTTACTTAAGAGCTATTGCAATATTTATCAATTTTAGAAAGTACAATTATCTTAGTATTATCTGCGTTATTCGGACAATTGTCCCCATCTTCATTGTTATTTGTATAACATTTCGGCCGATATACCCTCCGGCCTTCTTCAGGTATTTCTTGTCGGACTCGGGAACCTTCTCGGACTCGGGAACCTTCTTGTCGTATTCGGGAACTTTCTTGTCGTATTCGGGAGCCATCACGGAACTTTGAACCTAACCCTTTATTTATTCCACGGGGAATTCAGCTGTTCTCATTCAGCTAACCATAGCTGGGGTAGGAGTTGGGTTAATTATTTAGAAGTTGTGTTAATTATTTAGAAGATAATGAAGATGGGGACTATAGTCCGAATAATGCAGATAATACTAATCTTCAAGCCTCATCTCAAACATTCAGAGAAATACAATTATCTTGATTAAAGTCTCATTTTTTTCATCTTTCATTATGTTCAATTGAAACAAATTAGCGTTATCGTTTCTGTGCGTTCATCCCTTCTGTCTATCTTTCCCCTACTTTTCTTATGATTTTCTGTGTAGGATGTCTTTCTTTTTCTTTACAATAAATACATAAGTATCCATTATTTAGCTGGGGTGATGAGACACATAAGAAATATGAATTCGGCGGATAAGTAACATCAGATAAACAGGATTTGTCTTTTTTGCGTTTTATCTTGGACGATTGAAACGATTTACCCTAAAGGACAAAAGAGACGAAAAGTAACATGCAACACAGGAATATTTAATAAAGAAAGGGGGACAAGCACCCAAAAAGCGATAACGCTAATCTGTTTCAATCGAACATAAGGAAATGAACGGAAAAGAAAGACAAATCTGTGAAGGAGTTAAATCAAGATTATACTTTTTACATATTGAACTATTTAGCAATAGCTCTCAAGTAAACATATCAAACGCTGTAATAATTAAATCATTATATTTTGGTATATCTACAGGTCCCGCTAGTATAATATATATATATATATATATATATATATTATTATTATTATTATTATTATTATTATTTCACTAAATCTGCTGTCATAAGTCTAAATGATTTTCAATAAAATGACCTTAATTCTCTGAGAAATAATTTGTTCCTTTTACCACGGACTCTTCCGCTTTCCAACAACTTTCAATCAATTACAATAACAAATTTCTCACTGACGACCTTATACACAATTATACATTTCACTTCCGTATCTAAGAAAATATGCTCACCTAAATATATCCGTGTACTATTATTTCCCTCAACCTTTCTTTCTCTCTCACACACATAAGAGTAACGATAAATGCACCTCAAATCAATAAAACGACAGACAATTCCTGTTACTTTTCTTAAACGACTTTCTACGCTGCTTTACCTAAAAACTTAGATATATCAGAATAGAATTTTATTAGGATGCATCAAAAGTACGTTTTGTTGGTGTGGTGGGGTTGTTAATATATATATATATACTAGCAAATATATGCACCCTCCGGGTGCAAGTATTTAAGTTTTAATATAATAAAATATCATATTAATTAGAAAGGCTAATGAAACTGAATAAGAATATAGATAAAAAGATTTTGAACAGAGGGGTATGATTGGAAAATAGAACAACTTTGAAAAACTGACTCTTCCATCGTCTTTCATTGGTAAATTTCCTAATTTAACTGTTTAGTTAAAATAGGAAGTAAAAAATAATATTAGTTATTTCTTCTTGTTAAGGGATTTATTTTAAGATTTATTGAAGAGATTTTTGCTCATATTCATTAAGATGAAAGCAAACAATTAGAAATAATACTAAGCATATATTTATTAAAAATCAAATTTTTAAGATCAATATGCAAATTAGCCTTTCCATTCATACTGTAAACCGCTATTTGTTGTATATATAAATACAATTGCATGTTATTAGTATGTAAATATGGTCAACAGTATAAGTAATGTAAAACAATTTTATTAATAATTGAGGTATAAATAAAATAAAATCATGGTAAATGTGATGTAAATAACAAAGGAATTGTGACTTGAGTAGTAATATAGTTTCGCTTACAGACAGACAAACCCACAATCTCCATTATAATAAGATATATATATATATATATATATATATATATATATATTGAATAAATTCCTTTAACGAGAAGAGTTTGCAACTTCAACAACTCCAAAAACTTACATGAATAAAAATTAATACATTGCTAAACTACATAAATGATGCCGCAGTAATGATTTGGTTTGGTTTGTTTTGGTTTGGTTTGTTTTACGGCATATCAACCTCAGTGGGTCATTTAATGCCGATGAAGTTTTGAAATAAATCAATTCTTAATGGATAATACAATTTTTTTATAAATACATTTTTCTATTTAACCCATAGATGGGACCCTAACAGGTACTACCACTCCGGGTCAGAGTGGGCCAGGGAGCAATGGTGATGAATGGGGTGCTCCACATTCCCCAAACCTCCAAAACTGGAACCTCACCATCAGATAGAGTTTAACGTCATTCCCAGGACATGTAGACCCACAGCCACCGCCTTCTAGCACCCATATGATAAAAAGGGATTGGGGCCGCAGTAATGAATTAAAACAGAGTTATAAGAATGCTATTTTTAATTATTTTAGTTTCATAATTACTATCAACAATTAAAACAAGGATTTTATCTCGACTTAAATGTTTTTAGGATTTAAAACCGAGATCATAGGGGAGCTGATAGGGGAGCTGAATTTCAACTTGTTTGTTTGTTTTTTTCTTTCCCTGATAGATTTGTGCATGTACAATGGCTTGCGAATTGTAGTCAACATTAAAGTTCAGGTAAGGTTTGATAGAAGGTATTTGCTCAATCAAGTCACTATGGAATTTGGATGCTGGATGGCCCTGCTGGATGTCCCTTACTTACGACCTTGTGACAAGGTCGTAAGTAAGGGACATCCAGCAGGGATCGAACCCGAGGTCTGCTAGTGCTGATAATTAGTAAATTAAAATTAGTACGTCAATCGTCCCGTCGAGGAAGCTTAGAATACGCAAGGGGCATACCTAGCAGAAAGGTAAGACTCGCTCCCCCAAAATGGGCTCCCTCGGGTAGGTCACTAAACTGTACCTATTTCTGGATCTCTGGGAAATATTAAGTCAGCCCTTCATTGACATTACTCCAAGGTTCTCTTTGATCCTGGTTTTTTTTACGGTATAACAAACATTTTGGGGTTATTTAATGCCGAATCAATTTTGCTATTCAGTTTCTTACAGTACCTATCTAACCATAGAAAAAGAAATATAACTGTTAGTCTCACAGCATTCAGCCATTGCATTACCACTAAACTTGGTATTAAAATATGTTTGTGGTGGAGTGTCTTATTATCGGTATCAGCAGGACAGCGAGGGAGTCTATCCCATTTTAGCTAACGCTAGACAAGGGTGATTGCATTTGATGAGGTGGGCAACTCCCCATTTTACCGCACAGTTCAGATTATCCAAACTCTGCAACTCATGCGCTGATTTGGCGGGGACTGGTATCGAACCAGAAACCTTGCGATTGACCGAGTCGCGTGCTCTACAAATAAGTCAAATCGGCCCCATTAAAATATGAGCACATCGTAAATATTGACTTCTGATGGCAAAGCCCATTATTTAAATCTTTCATCACTGGAAATGAGGGACACGGGATATGTCTATGTTTATGAGAGAAGTGTGTGTGTATGTGGGGAGGTAGATTCATTTATAATCTGACGAAGATAGACAGTCAGAAAACCTCCAGAACTCGGAATAAAAAAAAAAAAAAAAAAAACAAAAAAAAAAAACAGCAGATATTTAAAAAAGTAGGGCAACGTTTGATGTACAATAATGAAATCGGGAACGTCTAAGAATACAAACTTTTTTAAGACATTCTTGACCGTCCAATAAAACAAAAATAAAATAAAATAAATAAAACTAAATTGAAACAATGAAGAAATTCGACACGCGCCACGTTCAAATATTATATATATATATATATATATATATATATATATATATATATATATAGAAAGAGAGAGAGAGAGAGAGAGAGAGAGAGAGATGTAGAGTGTTTGTGTGTGTGAGAGAGAGGGAGAGAGAGAATTATCCTGAGTAAGCAAAGAAGATGACAGGGGCACATGCGCAGACAAAGCCCACTAAATTATACGCACATATGTGCTTTCTTTGATCTGAAGAGTTACACAAAAAATTGCGAACGCTTCTAAATAATGCAAGGTCGTGAGCATGAAAAAATGTCAAGCTCTGTTATCGTTTTTCTGTTGTTTTTTTTTAATTCACGCAAGTAAAAAAGAAAGAAATCAAGATGGCTGAATAGAAGATATATTCTTATCATTCCACACACGCACGCACACACAATCGGATTAATAAAAACAGTTTCTATATGTAATTTAGTAATAAGTTAGTTGGAACTAGAATCATACAATGAAGGATTATGAGAAAACTATATGCGATGGCGTAACAGTACAAATAATTTACGGTTATGTGGTATCAACTGCTAATAACCATGGAAAAGATATACATCCAACTACTCTCTCACAGCTATGGGTAAATATTCGGGCAAATTGTGCCTTTGACCTTGGCTAGACAACTAGTCTCGGAGAAGGAAAAGTGTGAATTCAAATTGAATTCAAGACACCTCTGTATTTATACAAAAAAAAAACAGGGATTTTTATTATCATTGTGTTACAACCTTTGGTCAAAGTATAAATAATGGACTTTTCTTCAATTATAATCCTTGATTTTGGAGACTAGACAGAATTTCTTTTTTTTAAACCTCTGAAGAAATGACCCCTGTTGGCTGGGGCTTTATAATATACCGACTGCACCCCTGCAGAGGGGTAACAAATCAATGAGGTCACTTATTGGTTGTGATGCTTAAGGATGAAACCTTTGTGGGTGAGAAGACCATGACCTGCAACAATCCACTTTGGCCTTCCTTAGGATAGACTACCGGTCGGAGAGCCCCCTCTCATCAATCGGCTGGTCACGTCAAGCCCTAGCACCTATACGATTTTCCCGACTATGATAAACCTAAACCGTCTTTATCACATATGCGCTAGAAAGCAGTGGCTAAGGGTCTTAGTGTGCAGGGTATGACGTTAAGCTATCTGATGGTGAAGTTACAATTCTGTATCTTTGGGGAATGTGGAATACCCCTTCCACACCATTACTCTTAGGTGGAATCTGACTCGGAGTGTTAGTATCTGTTCGGATTCCATCTATGGGTTAAATAGATCATAATACGATTATTAAAAATGTTTTTTTAAAATAAGTTTGAAATAATTGAATACCCAACAAGAATGAATAAAACAAACTATTTTCAGTATACGACAACCCAACAAGAGTTGACATGTCGTAAAATCCGACCAAACAATAAACAACCTGCTTTTGGATATCAGAGATAATTTTTTGACCAAGTAATCAATAAGCACCCCAAATATCAACTTAATGAAAGGTTCATATTTTAACTCATCACCGTAACTTTCGCTTCCAATTATTGTAAACAAATGATTTTAATCAGAAGTTTATGGGGATGTTGAACTCACAATAAATTAAATAAATAGATGATTGGTACACGTAATCAAATAAAAACTCAATAGAAACAATTTTTTTAAATAAATACTTTTTAATCAGAAATTTATGAATTTTTTTCAACACTTGCGATGATTTAAAAAAGACGAAATACATTTTTATACTAAAATAGCTTTTACTTAATCAGAAGAGAAATGCAATTATGTTTATTTAAATAAAAGGATGTCATTCAGAAATAGTATCACACAATTTGTAAAATTTGTTTTGTCACATACAATATAATTTTCAAATATTTGAAAGCGAAACTTACCGTTGAGAGTTAAATTATGAAAAGAAACGTGACATTAAACAAATTATTTTTATTTTTATTTTTTATTTTTTTAATTGTTGTTTTTGTAGGCGTGCACAGAATATGAGTAGCAATAAATAAGAACATACTTCTGAACGTTATATTGTTTATTATGTTATCCTTATTTTTACATAATTTCTTTCTTTTTTTATTTCTGTTATATTGGGTTTTTTTTAAACAGTTACTGTTATTTCTCTCACCTCTTACACTATCAGAATTATCTTGCAACGACACTGTCCACATCTGCTTATATAATAAAACAGCCTAACCGTCAGGATCAGTAATTAATGTCGCCCCTGTCTGGCCGAGTCGAAAAGGACACATAAATACAGTTGATGGACAAAGCTGGACAGTTGAAATGGTCGACTGAACATCGAATAACCTCTCGGGTGGTGGTGAGGAGCTGTCATGAAAAGATAAGGTTGCGTGAGCTAGTTGTATTTACTTTTAAAAAAATAATCGAGCTTATTATCGCGCTAAAGGCTGACTGATTTGGGAGTGGGGAGATTTCAGTCATCTGCTTTAAATGGGTGACATTATGTAAAAGGAAAGGTTGTAAGAAAAATAAATATAAAGACAAAATGGCGTGAACTTGATCTAGAGGTTACGTTCTAGAAGCGATATTTTGTGATTGAGATGATCCTGTCATGAAGGATGGAATAGAGAAGAAAGGTGAGAGGAGGAAGAAGGAGGAAGAAGAAAAAAGGAGAAGGAGGAAGAAGAAAAAAGGAGAAGGAGGAGGAGGTGAAAGAGGAGAAGTATAAGTATAAGGGGAAAGGAGGAGGACGACGAAAAAGAACGAAGGTGAAAGGAGGACGACGAAGAAGAAACAAGGTGAAAGGAGGAGGACGAAGAGGAATGAGGAAGGAGAAAGTAGGAGGATGACGAAGAAGAATAAGGAAGATGAAAGTGGAAGGAGGAGAACAAAGAAGAAGAGTGAGGAATTTGAAAGGAGGAGGACAAAGAAAGAATGCAAAACGTAAGGATGATAAGATGAAGACGACGAAGAAAGATGACGACGAAGAAGAACAACAGCAGCGAGTTGGGCAAGTAAGAAGAATGTTGATGGGTCCGAGTAAAAAGGAAAAATCTAAGGATGAAGTAAAAAAAGAGAAAAACTTTAGAGATGAAAAAGGAAATACGAAAGAAATGAATGAAAAAATAAATAAAGTCCAAGAAGAAAATGATAAAAAAAATCAAACAGATTAAGAAAGGAGATTAAGAAAGGAGAACATTGAATGAAATAAAGAAAATGAAGGGGAACAAAGATGGATGAAATAAAACGAGAAAATAAAGTGAGATAAAAAAACTGGAATGAAAGAGAATGAAGTTGGGTGAAATAAAAATAAAGAAAAATGAAAGGAATGAAATAAGAAACAAAAAGTAAAAGAGGAAGAAAATAGAGGAAAATGAAGAAAAAAAGAAAAAGAAAAAGTAGAAGGGGAAGAAAATAGAGGAAAATAAAGAAAAATAAAGAAAAACCAAAAGAGGACTAGTTGGAGTAGATTGAGATAAGAAAATAAAAATAAAGTAAGATAGAAAAAATAAACTAGAATAGAAGGAATAAGAAAAGAGGGGGAAATAACAAAAAAACGAATGAAAAAAAAGTTAGTGAAATAAGAAAAAGAAACTAAAGGAGGACGAGGGAGTTAGAATGAGATAAGGAAATAAAGTTAGATAGAAAAACAAACTTAAATGGAAGGAAGAATAAAATAGGGGAAAACAAGAACGTAAAGCCTAATGAGGAAGAAAAGAATGAAATAATAAATATAAAAAAGCCAAAGAAAAATAAAGAGAAATATAAAAAAAGGTTTGGTTTGTTTTACTCCCTATCAACCCTTTTTGTATCATTTAATGCCGAAACATGTCATTTTGATAAAAGTTCTATGTTGCAAGTTCTTAATATCTTCAAATTGGTATAAGAAAGAGAATCTGGAACTAGAGGAGGAAAAAGAATGAAATAAAGCCAATATGAAAAACTAAACTAACGATAAAAATATGTGATTAATTCGCATTTATATGATCAGTTTTATTTCAAAGATTTCTAGACCACAGAAGTTTCAACCATTTTAAAATTAAATAGTTTCATTATTTGGAGATACACTTATCTTTTCTTTTGCATTGACAGTTTACTCAAATCCTGGACTAGGCAGTTTTTATTTCTCTTCGCATTAATTCTTTTGAGAAAAGGCATGAAGCTCTCTTCCCTCCAAAACTACGGATAAAAATTAGATCAGATTCTTTAGCCAATGAATCTAGGAAAAAAACTATGAACCAAAACCAGCTGTACTCCAGTAAATAATTGACCTTGTGTCACATCCTACCCGAGCTGGAGGGGGGGGTAAATCTAAACTGAATACGAACAAAATTGGTGAAAGCTTTCCAGATATTCTTCCTTTGCATATATGGAATTATTTTAACAATTTTACCGATTTCAAGGGAACAAATTTTTATTTGAAACAGATTTGAATTTACCTCTCTACTTTCAAGTGGTATGATCAAGTTGTAAAAAGAAAATGCATTTCTCCAGATAACGGATTTATATTTTTTGATAAATCGATTAAAAATATCTTAGACAATAACGATACACTTTTAAAGTTACTAGCAAAAATATGCTCCCTTCTTTCACAATTATTTAAGTTTTAATATAATCAAATATCATATTGAATTAGAAAGAGTAAAAAATAGAATAGGAACACAAACAGATTACTTATTTTTATTTATTCTAATTGATTTCAATAACTTATACGTAGAATTGCTTTTAACACGTTTGATAATAAAACTATCAAAAATCAATAACACGAAGTAATCCTTTATTAAACACGATTTTGGTAAAACCGGTATACAAATTATCCACAACACATACTATGCTAACCTTTATATAATGATATCACACACATAGCAGGATTGTAAACCCAATATGGGTTATTTTTAGGAATATCTATCTTTGCTAGACCTTAATAGAGACATTGTAAATAAATAAGATGCTAATTAAAATTAAATGATTATTGTTTAATTGATAAACATTGAGAATATAACGTAAATAACTAAGGGGATTGAGACGTTGGTGTGACGTAGTTTCTGTTATAGACAGACAGGCACATAATCTCCATTATAATAAGATAGTCTAACAATAATAAAAATATTTAAGATTATTTTTGTTTAAGAGATGATGTAATGGATAAAATAATTAAGTAAGATTTTGTTGCGTCAATCTTTCAATTGGGGCCTGATGCAAGCTATGAAAACCAACATTAGAAATAATAGCTTTTACCCTGGCTCAATTGTTAACCCCGGGCACCGGTAGTAAATAGGTATTTCAGCCACGAGGCAACGCTGTGACGTTTAGGCTATCAGATTTAGTCGACACCCCAGGAAGGCAAAACGTGACACATGGTCAAATTGTATTTTGGTAAGGGTGGGGGACCCGTAAACCCCGTGTACAGCGCACGACACGAGGTCGAATTTTATAGGGGGTCATCTAGAGAGTGCCCTCACTGCTGTTAGATTAGATGCTATAAATTTTTTTCCCCGGGCAGGTTTTATTTGATCAACAATAAATCTTTTTCACCGGATCAGCTAACATTTGGCCTCGTGCGTGCCTCGCGTGGTAGTATTGTTAGCGAACTAGCCTCATAGACGAATGTTACTGAGTTCGATTCTCAGTGAGTGCGTTGTACTTTAGAAGTGTGCTAAAATCAACTAAGTTTAAATATTGTCGACAATCTTTTGGCGGTAATAAAGGACTATTTGCTCGTAAATTCCTACCATAAAATAAACTGAACCCCATTTTATGTTCGTGTTTTTGCAAAAAAAATTTTATTTTTCTTGCACCCCTTATGTTACAATACTAAATATATTTTATTTATTTTAATATTCACTTCAATGTGTATATTCTAAAAGCTTTTATTTTGTGAGAATGATTAGTTTTAAAGTGGGGGTTCGTTTTTACACTTCAACTTTTTACTCGTAAATTCCTACCATAAAATGCCCAAGCCTAATTTTATGGCAGGAATTTACGAGTAAAAAGTTGATTACTTTTTGTTATTTCTTTTCTTTTTGGCTTTGGTACTCTAAAATAAAAACGTCAGATTTTAATCATCGTCGACGAAAAAACAAAATGATGGTCATGAAAGATGGATCCAATTTATGCCTAAATTGTAAAACGAGCCCCCACTTTAAAACTAAATATCTCACAAAATAAAAACTTTTAGAATATGCACATTGAAATGAATATTAAAATAAATAAATAGAATATATTTTGTATTGTAACATAACAGGTGCAAGAAAAATAAAACATTTATTGCAAAAACACGGACATAAAATGGGGGTTCAGTTTATTTTATGGTAGGAATTTACGAGCAAATAGTCCTTTATTACCCATTTGGCCTCGTGCTGTGTAAACTTAAAAAGATAACATTATTTTACCGATGCTAGTAGAAGACCACAGGCTATTTGGCCAGTAATATATACTAGTAATATATTTAAATATATTTCAAACTACCTAAAAGCTAAGAGATTAAAATGGTTGTAGGATTATCTAAAAAGGTAATTATTTAAAAAAGTAGTTGTGAAATTATGTGATACAAACAAACTTGAAAGCAATCTAAAAAGTTTATTTCTTAAACTGGTACTTGACAAGATTTATTCCTATTAGGGTTAGATTTTCTTTCTTTCTTCAATTTTTGGTTTTAAAGAAAAAAAGAAAGAAAGAAAGAAAGGAAAAGAAACCTGAAATTGAAGAAAGAAAGAAAGAAAGAAAGAAAGAAAGAAAGAAAGACAGAAAGAAAAACTTTGTCTTCCTTTCTTTCTTCAATTTCAGGTTTCTTTTTCTTTCTTCCTTCCTTTCTTTCTTTAATTTCAGGTTTCTTTTTCTTTCTTTCTTTCTTAATTTCGGGTTTCTTTTTCGTTTTCTTTCTTTCTTTCTTTCTTCAATTTCAGGTTTCTTTTTCTTTCTTTCTTCAATTTCAGGTTTGTACTGTGGAAAAAATATCATGACAGTCAAATTTACCTTCACCATTTCCTTTATTTTTTTTTTAATTTTGTAAAATGTCATATGTTTGATCACAAAGTCATTAACGGTATCTACATTTTTTATTTAGACGAATTTTTTGAATCTTTATCATTTAAAAACAAATATAAATGAATATAAAGAAAATTGTATTAAATCCGTTATTTTTATCACTTGCATTTTATTACTTGCATAATAAAAATGTTTACAGAGCCGGTAAAATAAGCATAAAAGTAGCCTCTTCCAAAATAAAAAAGATATATAAAAGAAATGAATTGATAAATCTATCAATGAAAAAAATGTAAACAGTTTTACTACGTAGAATTTTTATATCATTTTCCTTTTGAATGGGCTACGGTTTGCTTTTATTGAAATTAATGTTTATTCACAGACAAACACATTGCAATGAAAAGATAGAATAAACAAAGTTAAGCTTTATTCTACTTTATCGTTACTTGTAGATACACATAGTATGATAATCCACTTGTTTTTATGCTAAATGAATGCCGTCTTAGGTCTATTCTATTCATAACGAGGGGGGGGGTTAGAATCGTTACTTTTATACTACACAATGGATAATAAATAAGAAATAAGTCCATTCTATAAAAAAAAGTAAAGTCGTCTGTATCAGCCAGTCTGAGGTAATCTATCCCCTTTTCACTAGCGCTAGAGTAGCGTCTGAGTTGGAGCGCCACACCTACAATTAGTTCCTTACTTTACCGTACAAATTCATGTGCTACTCATATGCTGAGTTGGCGAGGACCGCTATCGAACCAGGAACCTTGTGGTTTCTAGGCGGACGCTTTACCGACTTAGCTAAACCAGCCCTTAATGTTTAATATTTCTTTTGTAATTAATGCAATTGTATTTTATTCATTTAATTATCATGTTGTGCGAGTTAATCAGATCTCATTTGTAACATTTAATTTTCTTCTTCTGGATAGATACATAGTTATTTAGTAATTTCATTTATTCGTCTTTAAAGCCATGTTATTTTCATTAGATGACGCCATCTTTCAAAGTTCGACTGCACAATTCTTTTGGTTTCTTTAGCATGAGATTTATTCTTTTATTTTTAACTAGAAGTGGCAACCCAGTGACGCCTGGATAGAGGGGGGGGTAGTCTCGCAGATCCATTATTACTGAATTGCATGTTGGGTTCTCACATGATACCCCATTAAGATCCCTAGAAAAAATAGGACCTTGCGTTGTCCCGGCCTCGTTGGAGGTCTTTTCGAACATAAATCAAACCTTCGTAATTTTTACTCCAAAAGCAAGAACCGGTGATTATATATACTAGCAAATATATGCACCCTCCGGGTGCAAGTATTTAAGTTTTAATGTAATAAAATATTGTATTAAATTAGATAGGCTAATGAAACTAAATAAGAATACAGATAAAAAGATTTGAAACAGAGGGAGTATAATAAAAGATTTGAAACAGAGGGGGTATAATAAAAAATGGAACAACTGAAACTTACTCTTCCATCACTCTCGTCCTTCATTGTTATTTTTTCTAATTTAAGTATTTATTTATAAGAGGAAGTAAAGAATAAAATGACAGTTATTTTATCTTGTTAATGGATTTCATTTAAGATTCATTTAAAAGATTTTTGCTTATATTCATTAAAATAAAACCAAACAGTTAGAAATCAATAATACTAAGTACATATTTATTAAATTCGATTTTTTAATATTAATATGCAAATTAGCTTTCCCGTTCACACTGTAAACCGCTATTTTGTTGTATATATAAATATAATTGCATGTTGTCAGTATGTGGACATAGTTAACAGTATTAATAATGTAAGACAATTTTATTAATAATTGAGGTAAAATCAAAATAAAATCACGGAGAATGTGATGTCAATAACTAAGAGAATTGTGACTTGAGTAGGAATATAGTTTCGGTTACAGACAGAAAAACACACAATCTCCATTATAATAAGATTATATATATATATATATATATATATAGAAATTTGAAAAAACAAATGTTCCGAAAATAGGATGAATTTATTTATCGATGTTTAAACATTTCTGTTTCTTTAAACCTTCATCAGGATGTATCTTGGGGTGAAGAAATTGATGAATGTTTTATATAAAAAACAATAACTTGATAAATTTATCTTGTTTATGTACTTGTTCATTAATTTCAATGTATGAATGTAAGCATTATATTATTGAATTGCCTTTTTTAAAATATCGTTTTGTCAGTATTTTCATTTTTAACTTTACGGAGAATGTTTAATTATTTTCAAATAAAATATGAATAAAAAAGACAACTTAGAAAAAGATGCAACAAGTGTTGTATAGCAAATCTTTCCAAAAGAGAATAAAGATAAAGTTTCCCTAGAGCGTGTGAAAAAAAACAAAAAAAAACTATTATTTTTGGCTGAAATAGATTTTGCTTAGAAATTTGAATGTTAATATTTTCTTTTTAATTTAATTCCGTTTTTTCTTCCAAAATAAGACCGGGTTTATATTAATTTTCATTCCCAAATATAACTTCGGGGGGGGGGGGGTCTTTTTCTTTATATATCGAAAACCGTCTTTACGAAGAAGAAAATTACGAACTTTCTAAATAAAGAGAAATTACAAAAAAACTATCTACATTTATTTACCATTAACATGTTCTTATATTCAAAATCTCATCGATGAGAATTATAAATCATCCTCTAGAATGTTATTGTTCTACAAGTCACTGGATTCCAAAATTCCTACCGCTCCCAACTAGGACTTATTTAAGGAAAGGGTTTAAATTAAAATCATCCTGAAAAATCACGCTAGGTTTTATTTTTTACGTAGATCTTATTTTCGGGGAAGTACGGTTTCATTAAAAAATGTTCTCATTCATGTCTCCTTTTATATTATTGGCTTTGAGTATATGTCTTTTTTTCTAGATTATAATTTATTTCCCTCGTTTCTCTTAAGAACTTTTATTTTATTAAATGTTTTGTCTAAATTAAAAAGGGTAAGTATTTTTTCCTTAAATATGCACTTTGTAAATCAGTCTTTTAAAAAATATAATTTATTTCCCCCAATGTTTCTTTAAATTGAAAAGGGTAAGTATTTTTCCTTAATTTTTGTTTCGCGTATTGCCCTGCCCCCATATTGTCAAATGTAAGTCTCTTCATGAATGTTTAGTGAATCAAAATGAATTTTGCATCTTTTTGAAAGAATTCAATGATTGAACATGTAAAAGAATTTTAAAAAGTTCGTGTTACGATTGGACGTTTTGCATATTAAATTTCAAGTTTCGTATATAAGAACAAATATTTCCCTTTTTTTCTTCGTCTTTTAAAGGAATGTGATATCAAAATATTAACGTATTACTTTTTCTTTTTAGAGTTTTTAAGATTTATATATGTAAAAATAAATACTCTCATTTCGCTGCATAACGTTGGCGTGTTTTGTTTTGTTTGTTTTTTTTAATAAAAGAAAAAATGTATTAAGAAAATATAGCTAAAAAATGAGATTCGATTTACTGATCTATATGAAAAAAAAAATTAAAGTAAATATTGTCTTTTTTCGTTACGGGAGCCTTTATATGACACTATTTGTATCTGAAGCAGTTATCTACTTCTGACTGCATCATAAAAATGACACTAACAGTCATTGAAAATTACACAACTTTTATTTGGTGGGAAATATATTAAAAACAATAAATAACTAATCGAAAAATATTTTTAAAACTATAAAAACTTGATTCATATGTAACAGAAATGTGTTTTTTTCTTTCAATACATAAAATTGTAATTGTTATTTTACATTAAACGTAAAAGAAAATAGTAAGACGATAATTTTCCATTTTTCATAAACGTTTTCAAATATTTTTTAAAAGAATAGAATGTATTTAGGTCTACATTTTGTACATCGCTAACATTACCGATTATATAGTTTGAAGCGGTGAGATACTTTTCAGGAACAGTCATTTTGGTGCATCATATTTTAATCTTTTAAAGATTTGTATAATTTTCTTGGGGCATTGTGTATATATTGGTTTGCCGGTTTTTTTGCAAACAAAGTGTAAAGAAAAACGAGGTAACTGTTATGCTTTTACATACATAAAATACTGAGCACTGAATAAAAATGCAAGACCAAGTTGTTGAAACTTAACAAGGTTTTTATCTAACACAAGGTAGAGAATGCTTTTATTCAATGAATGAATTAATTAGCTCAACCGTGTTGTGCGTGCGTGCGTCCTGAACGCACGAATCCCAATCCTAAAGTGTCATGGTGGAAGACACACATCCGTGTTCTTATTAACCTCCTACTGATCAAGGAGGATAACTCTAGATTTTGTTAGTTGTGAGACCTAACACTATGATGTTGTTCATTTACCTTTAATTTATTTTCTTAATATTTCGGGATGAAAAAAATTGCTTCGTCAGAAGATTACCGAAAGCACAGAACCCTTAAAAGGAACAATGTTGACTGTACCTAGATTCTACCCGTTCTGTTGTATTTTGTGTTTGTGTATTTTTGTTTTTAATTAAAACATGATATTAATGCAATTTACCTTAACGGACATTTGTGCCAATAAGGTAAATACTTTCTTTAGTCTTTCTAATCTAATCTAATAGTTGATTGCATAAAAGCTTAAATACCAACGCCTGGACGGTCCATATTTTTGCTAGTGGATAGTAATTGAGAAAAGAAATAAACTATACCCCTTCCTCCACCCAAAAAAAGACAGACTAGAATAATTAATTTCTATCTCTTTTTTTTTTTGGGGGGGGGTATTTCAATTTATTACCCGAATAATATTTACTCACATGATTATATTTTAAATTTCTAAAATAATTCCAGTTACCAAGGGACGTTTTCTCATTCTTCCGTTGCAAGACCAGGTCACATGACCGACACTGTTTTATATACGTAATTAGATAAACTAGCAAATATATGCACCCTCCGGGTGCAAGTATTTAAGTTTTGATTTAATAAAATATCATATTAAATTAGAAAGGCTAATGAAACTGACTAAGAATGCAGATAAAAAGATCTGCAACAGAGGGGGTATAATCGAAAAATAGAACAACTTTGAAACTAACTATTCCATCATTTTCCATTACTCCCCTCTTTCATTGGTAAATTTTCCTAATTTAACTATTTAGTTAAAATAGGAAGTAAAGGATAATATTACAGTTATTTCTTCTTGTAAATAAATTTCTTTTAAGATTTATCCACGAGATTTTTGTTTATATTTCTTAAGATGAAACCAAACAATTATAAATCAATAATACCAAGCACATATTTATTAAAATCATTTTTTTAAGATCAATATGCAAATTAGCCTTCCCATTCATACTGTAAACCTCTATTTTGTTGTATATATAAATACAATTGCATGTTATTAGTATGTAGATATGGTCAACAGTGTAAGTAATGTAAAACAATTATATTAATAATTGAGGTTTAGATAAAAAATAAAATCATGGAGAATATGATGTAAATAACTAAAGGAATTGTGACTTGTATAGTAATATAGTTTCGGTTACAGACAGACAAACCCACACTCTCCATTATAATAAGATGTGTATGTTAATTCTGAAAGAAATGGTAAGAAAAGAAAATTGTAGAAAAAAGCGGAGAGGTTGAATAAAAACAAATGAATAAAGGGGGAGTAAGTTTAGATATTAACAATTGAATTATGCCTGGACCACTAGATAGTAATACCGCCCTGTCACCTGGGGCGTTAGAATGCACCGACTGAACCTATGCAGAGGGGTAAGACTCCCCAAATGGGGCCACCTGTTGGCTGTAGGTGGTGACCCGTGATGCTTAATGATAGAGCCCTGGTGGATGAGCAGTTCATGACTTGAAATACTCCACTTTGGTCCTATCTTGGTCTAGACGGGTGGTCGGAGAGGCCCCCTCCTATCAATCAGCTGGTTGCGTCAAGCCCTAACATCTATATAATTTTCCCAACGCTATTGCCCTTATGGCAAGCCTCAACCCCTTTTTATCATATGGGTGCTTGAAGGCGGTGACTGGGGGTCTACATGTCCTGGAAATGATGTTAAACTCTATCTGATGGTGAGGTTCCAGTTTTGGAGGTTTGATGAATGTGGAGCACCCCTTCATCACCTTTGCTCTCTGGTCCACTCTGACCCGGAGTGGTAGTATCTGTTAGGGTCCCATCTATGGTTTAGATAGAAAAATGTATTCATAAAAAAAATTGTATTATCCATTAAGAATTGATTTATTTCAAAACTTTATCGGCATTAAATGACCCACTGAGGTTGATATGCCGTAAAACTAAACCAAACAAAACTAGATAGTAATAGAAAGAACAATAAGAAATAAAGTGAAATTACTAAAAAAAAAAAAAAAGGAATAGACTAATTAATGTAGTCTATCTACTTATTACTCGAATATTTACTAACATGAATATTCTTAAATTTCTAAAATACCTCCGGTTACAATCAGAACGTTATTTCTCATTCCTCCGTTGCGAGACAAGGTCATGTGACTGACACAGAGACAATGTTTTATATATAATTAGATAAATAATGCGTATGGTGAAAAAAGAAAAGATTGTAGAAAAAAATAGAGGTTGAACAAAAAAAAAAAAAAAAAAATAAGGGGTAAGTTCAGATATTGACGATCGACCTGAAGCCCCTAATTTATTAATGTTCCAATGTTTATTTGTCTGTTGTGTTTTTTGTTTTGTTTGTTTTTTTTTGGGGGGAGGGTCTTTGTTTTTTTTTTTCACCGATTTTCTTAAAAAAAAAGAAGGAAATAGTAAGCGTAATAAATTAGATTCAAGTTAATATATAAATCAAGTGATAGTTCTTTTTTTTTTATTGGTCTTTGTTTCATTCTTCTTTTTTTTTTTAACTATTTATTTTTATTTGTGTATATTTCTTTTTTATCTTTTTTTTTTCAACTCGGTGGAATTCTCTCGACATGAATCCATATTTTATATTTCATTTGTGTGTTCTGTCCGTTCTTACAAGCAAATACGTGGACCCTCCATGTTCGAGGTGGGGTGGAGAGGTGCGTCGGGGAAATACGTATTGTTTATTCTTGTACTACCCTCCCCAATTTTTTTTTTTTCCTTTTTAAATATTTATTCACCGTATTTTCTCGGCTTATTTTGAAGACTTACAACACTATCCCGAGGGTGAGTTCATGGATTTTTATATCCTTAATTTTTCATTGAAACCCTAAATTTGCTCCCTTGTAATTGAGAAAGACAAACAAACAAATAAACAAATTAATCAAAAAAAAAAAAAAAACAATGAATAAATAAAACTTCCGATAAAAAAAAGAGGGGGGTCAGGAAATCCAGGTCAAATATTAAAAACAAAACAATCATGCTAAACGTTTAAGATGCCTGAAACAACAACAAAAAAAAATATCTTTAGAATACCGTATTGAATTATTTAAAGAGAAGAAAAAAAATCTTTCGAACAATATGTCGTTGATATTTTTAACCCTAGCCTATCATAAAGTGGTTGAATACTTTCTTAGTCTCAAAATTTGTAACTTACTACGTAGCTTATAAATGTAAAACAATTGGTGAAGTGGCCTATTTTCGGTATCAGCCCGACGGCGAGGAACTCTATCCCCTTTTCGCTAGCGCTAGACCAGATAGATTGTTTTATTTTTGCTGAGGTGGAGCGCCACACCTACCGCCATCTCCCCACATTGCGCTCGGATCAGATTACCCAAACTGTACTACTCATGCGCTGAGTTGGTAAGGACCGGTCTCGAAACAAGAATGCTTGCAAATCCTATGCGGGCGCTCTACCGACTGAGCTAAACCGACCCTAGCCTACATAAAGTGGTTGAATATTTTATTGTTCTCAAAAACTTACTTATTTTCAATTTTATGTCTTACTTGGTATGTTGGTTAGCGAGTTTAGCCAAGGGATCACTGTGGAGAGGTTCGATCCCCAGTGGATGCCATTTCTACCAAAATACGTGAAGCCAAGTTATGTTTAAAACATGTACTATGTTTACTTAATAGCTATTGCAATAGTTCAATATGTAAAAAGTAAAATAATCTTGATTTAACTCGGTCACTATATTTTCTTTCTTTCCTTTTCCTTTTTACATTATATTCGGTTGAAAAAGATTAGCGTTATCGCTTCTGTGCGCTCACCCCTCTCTCTATCTTTCCCATACTCTTTGTTTCTTTATTAGATTTTTTTCTGTGAAGCATGTCCTTTTCTCTCTTTCTTTATAATAAAAACTAAATGGTCCATTATTTAACTGAGTTGACGAAATTCATAAGAAATAATGATTCAGCTGATAAATAGCATTAGATAATCAGGACTTACATTTTTGCATTTCATTTTGGACGGTCTCATTTGTAACCAGATGGTTTTGCAAGAAGATAACGATAATACAATTTGGGATCACTAGTATTAATACAAAGATAGGAAAGGCGTTTTGTTTCAAAGATTATAAAAATAAACAAACAAGCAAGCAACATAAAATAAATAAAACAGATGAGGTTCTGTTCGCACCTTGCTCAATTGATCGATAAAGCTGAAAGAAAAGAGGGGGAGCTTTCTAAGTTAATTTGACTAATGAGAAGACCGCCCCGTCGGTGGGTGTTAGAATGCACCGACTGCATCTCTGCAGAGGGGTAAAACTCCCCCAATGCCCGCGGGTGGCGACCCGTGATGCTTAAGGATATAACCCAGGTAGTTGAGCAGTCTATGACTTGCAGTACTCCACATTGGCTCTTTCTTGGGCTAGACGGGCGGTCGGAGAGGCCCTGCCAGATCAATCGGCTGGTCACGTCAAGCCCTAGCACCTATAACCTTTATGGCAAGCATCAACCCTTTTTATCATATGGGTGCTAGTAGGTGGAGGCTGGGGTCTACATGTCCTGTGAATGACGTTAAACTCTATCTGATGTTGAGGTTTCAGTTTTGGAGTTCTGGAGAATGTGGAGCACCCTTTTATCCCCATTGCTCCCTGATCCACTCTTACCCAGAGTGGGAGTAGCCTATTAGGGTCCCATCTATGGGTTAAATAGAAAAATGTGTTTATAAAAAACATTGAGCATCCATTACGAATGACCTTATTTCAAAACTTTATCGACATTAAATGACCCACTGAGGTTGATATGCCGTAAAACAAACCAAATCAAATTAATGAGAAGAGCCTCTTTCGTTTGAAGGCAGATAATACGGATTAAATTTTTCATTTCATCTTGGACAATTTGGACGGTCTCAATTTTAAACAGGGGGTGTTGAAATATAGTGTTCGTACAATTTAGGAACACGAGTATTAATATATAAACTAGCCGAACCTGTGGATATACTACACTATGATAATTTAAGTATTACAACGCTTGATATGTAAAAATATGATAATCTTGATTTAACTATGTTTCACTTTTTTTTCTTTCGTTCCTCTTCATCTTTTCATTATGTTCGACTGAAACAGATTAGCGTTATCGCTTCAGCGCGATCACCCTCTCTCACACTCGTTCACCCTCTCTAACACTCGTTCTTTCTTATCAATTTTTTCTGTGTAGCATGTCTTTTTTCTTCCCTTTTCTCTGATAAATATGGAATGGTCCATTATTTAGCAGCTAAGGTGACGTCACTCCTGAGAAATAAAACTTCGGTGAATAAAATACCAGATAATCAGTTTTGTAATGTTTGCATTACATGAACGATTTGGACGGTCTCTTTTTAAATAGTTTATTGCACTATTAAGGAACACGAGTTGCTACTACTCGGCATTGCCTAGGTAGAGGGGGAGATAATAAACGGTTAGTCTCGCCGATCAATTGATTGCTTTGGTCTCACATAACTGATGTTATGTTTTAATCACGAACACAACCAATGACTTTCCTTTCTGTAACTATTCTAATTTCTAAATATCTTAAATATTAAAAAAAATCTTCGTTTTTTGCACAAAAAGCAAGCTCTAGTGATAGTGAATGTGTATATACATTTACTTTGGCATGAATTGTTTTATTTTCATAGTTTTCTCCGGACGTACATACACACAAACTGCCTTTTATATATGTATAGATTATTACATACAAACATCTAAGTACAGACCACCCTGTCGGCTAGGGCGTTAGAATACACCAATTGCACCTCTACAGAAGGGTAAGAATCCCTCAATGGGGCTACCTGTTGGCCGTGGGTGGCGATCCGCGAAGCTTAAGGACAATATCCTGGTGGATGAGCAGTCTATGATATGCAATATCAGTCTATGATACTTATTAAGGTAGGCGGTCGTCGGAGAGACCTCCTCCGATCAATCAGCTGGGCATGTCAAGCCCTAGCACAGATATGATTGCCCCAACCCTATTGATCTTACGGTAAGCCCCAATCCTTTTTATCATATTGGTGCTAGAGGTGGTGGCTGAGGGTTTTCCTGTCCTGGGAATGATGTTGAGGTTCCAGTTCTGGAGTTTTAAGGAAATGTGGAGCACCCCTTTATCACCATTACTCTCTTGTCCACTCTGACCCGGGGTGGTAGTACCTGTTAGAGTCCCATCTATGGGTTAAATAGAAAATCATGAGGTTATAAATAAGAATGAACTTATTTCAAAACTTTGTTGGTATAAAATGACCCGCTGAGGTTGATATGCCGTAAAACAAAACAACCAACCAACCTACACACACACACACACACACACACACACACACACACACACACTAGCCCTTGTTTTCTTCGCAGGTAATCACAAATGATTATAAAAACTCAGCTAATTTTGATATAGGCCAATATTAATATGGAGATTTTACGATTAATGAAATTCATCATTTAAAATTAAATCTTGCATCTGTGCCTAATAAATGGTGAGAAAATATGTAGCTATCCATAATTATTAATCCAGTCACATCTGTGCGTGAATAGAAAATAATCAAAATTAATTTACATGTGGTAAATCCCAGCTGCGAATATCTTCAAGCTGGATAATAATAAAATCTTCAAGCTCATAATAATAATAAAGACTTAACCTTAAGCCAATGCAACTGTATTTTTATATGGGAAAGAAAATAATCATATAGCTCTACATACTAATTTGGGCATGATTAAACTTAACACAGCATTTTTGCTATAAGCACGTAAAGACAAAAAGAAAACCTGTTATATATATATATATATATATATATATATATATATATATATATATATATATATATGTGGGGGTGTTAATAATACTAGAGGAAAAGAGGTAAGGGTCTACCATGGTTTCAATCCAAATGATTTCATCAGTCCTATGGGGGTAGTGTCCTGATCAAGTCATCTGGATTGAAACCATGCTATGCCCTTAACTCTTTTCCATTATTTATTTACTCTTTTTGAGTTTTCACATCAGCATTAGCTGATGGTCTTTCACTGGAGTCTGAGTGACAGCAAGTCTCCTCAGGTCTCCGGGACTCTTCTAAGTATTCTGGCAGATTGCAGCAGTGCAGTGTTCTGAATGGTTTCAATCCTTCCTTTGATATCCAAACTTTCCAAACCCTTTTCCAATCCTTTAGGGACTGTTCCAAGTGCACCAACCACAATTGGTATCACTTTCACTTTCATGTTCCATAACCTTTTCAGTTCTCTAGCAAGGTCCATATATTTATCCATTTTTTCATTTTCCTTTAACTTCACCCTGTGATCTGCTGGCACTGCAAATCCACCAGTTGACAAGTTCTTTCTTTTTTGTTTATCAACACTAGGTCTGGTCTTCTTGCTGGGATAAGGTGATCCGTTTTTATTTCAAAGTCCCAGAGAATTTTATGTGTTTCGTTCTCAAGAACAGATTCTGGTTTATGCGTATACCATTTTGTTGTGTGGTCAAAATTTATTTTTTTGCATAATTCCCAGTGGATCACCTTATTATCATTCTATGATTTTAATATATGGTACATTTTGGACTGTTTACTTATGTCACTGCAGCGGAAAGGATTGCAGCGGCAATTGGATACTATATATATATATATATATAATATATATATATATATATATATATATATGAGGGTAAAATCTTTTTCTCGTCTTTTAAACAATGATATTTGCTGGAAATGCGTCACGTATTTTCACCATCTTCTCGTGTACCAATCACGTCTTGAATTTTGAATTTGCGTGTACCAATCACGTCATGAACTTTGAATATGAACGGTTATGAGCTTTTTTCTCCATACACATTTCCAATTAAAGTCATTCAAAATCATCCATCACCTTTTGAACAACAAAAACATCTTTTTCTCTCCTGAAGGTTTTGCATAAACCAAAACGTTTAAACATCTACATAAACATCATAATAAATTCATCTTTTTTTTTAACTCTTTGTTTTTTTCCTATTTCTATATAAATATAATTTCAATGAGCTGACAGTAAATCCATTTTACTATCCCGATTATTTGGGGCATGTTAATTTACAACGTAAGTCTAATATTACAGACTGAACATTATTTTACCAGGGATAGTAAATCAGTTATTTTATTAATTTACCTTTGCCCTCTCCCCTTAACTCATTGAGATCCTGTTTGATATCCATAATGAAATGTTACATAATTGATAGTTAGCCTATGTACAATAACTGTAAGTAAAGTCGTCGTGGTGACCTGAGGGAGTCTATCCCCTTTTCACAAGCGCTAGATCAAGGAGACTGTATTTGCGTCTGAGTTGGAGCGCCATACCTAACATCAGCTCCCTAGTTTACCGCACAGATACCTGTGCTACTCATAGGCTGAGTTGGCGAGAGCCGGTATCGAACTAGGAACCTTGTGGTTTCTAGCTGAACGCTTTACCGACTGAGCTAACCCGTAGATCAAAATAACGATTAGTGGAAAAAACACGAAGCTGATTGGCACTTTTTCCCTTGTGTTTGATTTTTGTTCTGCCAGCTATTTGAAAATTATTCAGGAAAGTTGGTTTATGTCTGATGACTGGACGAGACAGATCTGGCATGGCGTATCTCGTCCACATAGCCAAAATCTTCACGCGTTTGTTTGCTGGTCTGCGATTCATAAAAATAAAATGAGATCGGAACAAAACGTCTAGTCGTTAGTTATTAACAAAATAACAAAGCAGGACGTCCCTGATTATATCCAGAAATAACAATAACCATCTAAGTCCGGAGATGAACAGATCTAGCCCAAGATAAGATGGGAGATTCAAGAGAGAAAAAAACAGTAGTATCCAAGCTAGAAGATAAGAGTACCTGTTTAAGGCCATGGGTATACATATATAAAATATACTAAGAAATATGGTCTCTGTCGGTAGAACGTTCGGCTACATAACCACAAGGTTCCTAGTTCGATACCGGTCCTCGCCAACTCGGCGTATGAGTAGTACAGTGATCTGTGCGGTAAAGTAAGAAGCTGATGGTAGGTGTGGCCCTCTACCTCAGATGCTAAAAAACAATCTCCTTGGTCTAGCGCTATTGAAAAGGGGATAGACTCCCTCGCTGACTGGCTGATACCGACTTTAGGCCGCCCCGACGACTTTACTTTACTTTATACAAGATGAGTTTGGTATACAACAAAATCTCTTAGTAAATAGGCCATTGAAAATCTTTCTTTTAATACTTGTTGCTGGATGTTAATATGAAGTTTTAGGCATTTAGATATTTTTTGCACGTATTATTAGGATTATTCGAACTATTTTCTTCATCTTTATTATCTAGAGAACGTTTCGGACGATATGTTCGCTGGCCCTCTTCAGGTATTTCTTGTCGAATTTGAGAACCTCATCGAACTCTGGAACCTCCTTGAACACTGGAGTCTTCTCCTTGAACTCTGGATCCTCCTCCTCCTCCTTCTCGAATTCGGGAACCTTTCCTTCGGGCCCGAGAACCTTGTCGAACTCTAACCTAACCCTTTATTCAATCCAAGGGATTAGACTATTCTTATTCCGTTAACCATGATTAAGAGTATTTATGTTTTTCGAAGGAGCTCTTATTTCTCCGTAGTTGTAGGCAAATTGTCGGTCAAAGAAGACAAACACACAATGGAAATTTAATACATGTATTGACAAATAATACAAGAACTTGTTGCAAATTTTATTCGGTATTTGCTACCAGATTTATCTGAGTTAATTAATGTTCTTGGAGTAGTGTTGATAACAGGGGTATTCTGTTGCTTGTTAGAAAGTTGATAGGACGTTTCTTCAGGCGTTTCTCGTTCCTCCTCGTAACCGGTTCAGTGATAAGTAATGGGGGATGCTATTTTAGAAGCTTCTCGCCCTGGTAACAGTTCTTTAAATGACGGCGAATGGGCCCTTTTCAAGTAGACAATTTGGTCTTGGTGTCTTCTGTAGTGTGCTATTGTGACAGCCTTGTAGTCTGCGGACACAATGCCTTCGAAAGTATGCTGTGAAAATATGCCTCCGTCCAGGTCAACGGTCCGTAGAAGTAAGCCCTGTTTTGGGCTAAGTGATGAAGTGAAGTTTAGGGACCGCTATTTACGCGACTACCCTCACTGGGTGCTCCGTGATAATATGGCCAGGTTTGGGCTTAGTGATGAGAGCTTTTAGATTTTACGTCTCTCCTCCAGTAACTGCTATGCGATAAGTGGAGAAATTTGGTTTGGGCGCCATCATACGATGTTGGCGATTCGCCCCCTAACGGCAGGGGGAGATAATTAACTGTGGAATTTCCAATATGATCGGATACAAGTGGAAACCAGTGGTAATTCAGAAAAAATATTATTTAATTTGCTTATATCTTCATACTTATCATTTACGCTACAATATTTCTGTATTTTATTTTAGTTTCAGTTGAAATTAGTTGCCTTTATAATATTTGTCGAAGTTTCTCTCGATTAATGTTTTTTCCATCAATTTATTAATCTATTTTATTCCTTTATATATATATATATATATATATATATATATATATATATATATATATATATATATATATATATATATATATATATATATATATATATATATATATATATATATATATATATATATTATATATATATATATATATATATATATATATATATAAGGGGCCGGGTTAGCTCAGTCGGTAGAGCGTTCGGCTAGAAACCACAAGGTTCCTAGTTCGATACCGGTCCTCGCCAACTCAGCGTATGAGTAGCACAGTGATGTGTGCGGTAAAGTAAGGAGCTGATGGTAGGTGTGGCCCTCCACCTCAGATGCTAAAAAACAATTTCCTTGGTCTAGCACTATTTGAAAGGGGATAGACTCCCTCGCTGACTGGCTGATAGCGACTTTAGGCCACCCCGACCACTTTACTTTTTTACTTATATATATATATATATATTATATATATATATATATATATATATATATATATCCGCATTCATTCTTGTTTCGACGTATCAGCTCTCTTCAGTACGGTTAAACTTAGCCGGCTACCTACAGCCGGAATGGAAACACAGCCCATTATTCATCAGTCAGTCTCTAATCACTAGTCTATCAACACGGCCCACTAGCGGAAGATAATTTTTCTGATAAATACTTACATATGTAAAGGCTACCGGAGATAGTTTTATCTGTTTTTAGAGGAAATCCTTGTATATTAATCGTAATCGGCAGCCGTCGGCGAAATTCGCTTATATTTTATTTACTATGTTTCTAAATAATGTGCGATATCGTTTTTCTTTTCTTTCCTTTTGTTTTTCTTTCGTTTTTCGTTTTTCTTTTCTTTCGTTTATCTTTTCTTTTTCCTTTTTCTTTTCCCTTTTTCTTTTCCCTTTTTCTTTTCTTTTTCCCTTTTCTTTTCTTTTTCCTTTTTTTTCCTTTTCTTTCCTTTTCTTTCCTTTGCTTCATTTCTCCTTTGTTTCCCTTTTTTCTTCATTTGTTCTTTCCTTCCTTTCTTTGCATTTTACTTTTCTCATATATATATTTCTTTTTCTTCTTCTTTTGAATTTAAACCCCCCTTCTCTCCTTGATTGTTTTGGGCCCCTTTTCACCCCCCTTCTCTCCTTGATTGTTTTGGACCCCTTTTCCTCCCATTCTTTACCTATTCCTTATTACCTTATTATTTTCACCTTATTGTTTCTTTATAATCTTTGACAATATACCCACCGGCATTGTTAAAAAAAATCTACCCAACTGACTGTATTCATGAACAGTGACATCGCGTACACAAACATCAACAAAAATATCTTAAACAAAACAATACAAATTTAAAATGAAAACAAAAGCAAACATAAAAACAAAAACAAAAACAAAAAAAGACAATGAAGGATAAAAAGTATAAACATTACAAAAGTGCCGGAAGCTTATTAAAAACACTCCTCTGAGACCGAAACTATAAAAGACAACTTCACTGTGCATAGTGACGTCTTTTTAGCGAACGAACACGGCGTATTAATTCTACAGATTATCTCCTCACTGTTTACGTTTGTTGTAACGATTCATCCGCCCTTTTCCCTTTGCCAACCACTGACCTCAACTTCAACCTTTCACCATTGCACCGAGAAATAGTTCCGACTCCACTAGGAATCGATACCCTATTTTTTGCTTAATGGTGATTATCTCAACAAACTTCTAACCTTTCAAACCCTTTTATCTTTCATTCTGTACGCGGACATTTTTTTGGGATTTCTTTTTTTCCTTTTATTTATTCATGCTTCGTTTTCCTATGTTTTTTTTTATATAATTTTCTTGGGTTTTCTTTATTGTTTATTTAATTATTTATTTTCTCGTTGACATTCTTTCTTTCGATATCTCAACATTTTTTTCGATATTTTTATTCTATTTTTCTTTATTTTCTTTATTTTTTCCTTTAATATTTATCACGATGCTATTGTTCTTTTTAAGTATTTTTTTCGATATTTTTCTGCGTTGTGTAGTTTATTTGTTTATTTATTTCACCTCATTTTTTATCCTAGTTTATTTGTTGTTTTATCTTTTTTCAATCTTTTTGTTTTTGCATAAAAACATTGTACTTACTGCTTTTTTGTGCATTTATTTACTTTTCTCTTTCCTCTTGTTTTTCTTTCTTTCGTTTTTCTCTTTTTTTTATATGTTAAACTTTTTAGTCTTGTATTCTTTTTTCATTCATTCAGGTCATTTCCTTTCCTTTCTTTTTCTCTTTATTTCATTCTTTCTTTTGTTTAGATTTTCTTTCTGTTCTGTTTTAGCTTTCTTTGTTCTATTGTATTTTTCTTTGGAACATTTACCTTTCTGTTTCCTTGTTTTCTGGTTTTTTCTCTCTCTTCTCTCGTTTGATTTTTTTCTTTTCTTTCTTTATTATTTCATATTTTATTTTCATTCGTTTAATCTTTATTTACATTCATTCTTTTAATCTTTCTTTCTTTATTTCATTTTTTTTTATTTTTGCTTTATTTCAATGTTTCTTTTTTAGTTAGATTTCCTTTTTTCATTCGTTTTTTTTCATTCTCTTTTGGGCATTTAAAAATATTTTCCTTTTTGTTCTCTTTTGGTATTATTTTTTCTTACGACTTTCTTCAATGTTTTTCTTTTTTTTTTTTTTTTTGCTATTAACTTTTCTGTTTCCCTTTTCTGATTCTTTCTTGTTTTCCTTTAGTTTTCATTTGTTTATGAGTTAGATATTTTAGTCTATTCTTATTTACATTCATTCATTTTCTTTTTTCTTTTCATTCTTTCATTCACTTTCTTTCGGTTTCCTTTTTTATTTTTTTTTTTGTTTTGGTTATTTATTTGTATTTTTATTTTTGTTGATATTTTATTTTGTTTTGTTTTTATTTACTTGTCTATTTCCATTTCGTTCGGTATTTATTTCTTTTGTTTTTCTTTTATGAGTCACACGTTTTAGTATTTTATTTTGTTTAAATTTGTTCATAAACTTTAATTATTTCTTTTCTTAGTATCCTTATTTCGTTCTATCTTTTTAAAATATTTTCTTTCTCATGTTTTGGCTATTCGTTGTTCTTACCGCCTTTTTTCCCCTGATTTTCTATTTGTCTTTTTGTTCTTTCTTTTAGCGTCAAATATTCAAGTCTTCTCGTCTTATTTACATTTATTCATTTCTTCTTTTCTTTTATTTTCCTTTCGTTTGCCTATCTCTTTCTTTCGTTTCTTTTCTATCCTTTCATTGTTTTTTAGTTTCGTTTTCCTTTCTTACTTTCTTTTTCTCTTCTCTCGTCTTTTCTTTCTCTTCTCTTCGTCTTTCTTTCTCTTCTCTTGTCTTTTCTTTCTCTTCTCTCGTTCTTTCTTTCTTTCTCTTGTCTTGTCTTTTCTCTCTCTTGTCTTTTCTCTCTCTTCTCTTGTTTTTCTTTCTCTTCTCTTGTCTTTTCTTTCTCTTCTCTTGTCTTCTTCTTTTCTTGTCTTTCTCTCTTCTCTTGTCTTTTCTTTCTCTTCTTTTGTCTTTTCTTTCTCTTCTCTGTCTTTCTTTCTCTTCTCTTGTCTTTTCTTCTCTTGTCTTGTCTTTCTTTCTCTTTCTCTTGTCTTTTCTTTTCTTCTCTCGTCTTTTCTTTCTTTCTCTTTCTCTCTCTCGTCTTTTTCTTTCTCTTCTCTTGTCTTTTCTTTCTCTTCTCTTTTCTTTCTTTCTCTTTCTCTTCTCTTTCTCTTCTTGTCTTTCTTTCTCTTCTCTTGTCTTTTCTTTCTCTTCTCTTGTCTTTTCTTTTCTTTCTCTCTCTCTTTCTTTTTCTTTCTTTTCTCTCTCTTTCTTTCTTTCTCTTCTCTTCTTTCTTTTCTCTTCTTTGTCTTTTCTTTCTCTCTGTCTTTTTTTTCTTTCTCTTTTCTCTTGTCTTGTCTTTTTCTCCTCTTCTCTTTTCTCTCTCTTCTCTTTTCTTTCTCTTTATTTTTCTTTCTCTTGTCTTTCTATTTCTTGCTTCTATTCTAACGTCTCTTTTCCAAATATATTTTCTTTATTATATCCTTTAGTCTCATGCTCCACGTTCCTCTTATTTTTTCCAAACCCATCCCCCCCCCATCTTTTTGTCTGGCATATTTCTTTACAAGTGCCTGTCATTCCAAATCAATCAAAACAATAAAAATGTCCAGGGCGTAAAAAAGCAAAAATATTTTACAAAAAATTAATAAAAAAAGAAAAAAAGAAAAAAAAGACAAGAAAAAAAGACGACCAATATCAATGACTTCCCAACTGAAAACTTTGCTATCACAAACCGCCAATAACACCACAGTTTTTTCATCATTGTCGGTATCCTTTATTCTTTTTTTCTCAAAATAATTCCTGACCTCTCAGGATTTTGAGAAATCACATGAAAAGAAACGTTTTTTTTTACAAAAAAAAAAAAAAGATTAAATAAATAATCTTATTATAATGGAGATTCGATGTCTGTCAGTCTGTAACTGAAACTATGTCACTGCTTACGCTGAAATAACTTCAGGAATTGCGTAAGTTTATCAATGACTATTGAAATTAGGGAAAAAGTACCCCGCAAGGAAGCAGCTGTATGGCCACCTGCCCCCTATCACACAAACTATATCCGAGTGAGATGGACAAAGCATGCTGGACACTGCTGGAGAAGCAAGAACGAGCTCATAAGTGATATTCTCATGGGGAAGCCAACAGATGGCCATGCCCAATGACCTACATTGACCAACTCTGTGAGGATACTGGATGCTGCGCAGAGGATCTCCCTGGGACAATGAATGATGGGGAAGGTTGGCGAGATATTGTCATGTATATCCGGACAATTGTGTGACATGATGACGAAGATTTAAATTAATCATAGTCAAAATCATTAATAAGTAGAATAAGTTTTATTTATTAAAGATGTCTCAATGAAAATCTGAATTAGGCTGTCCTTTAAAAAAACAGCCCATGTTATTAGTGTGTTTTAAATTTTGCAATGTGTCTTATATATCACTAAGAAATAAAGGCTTACATAATATATGGTGTGCTTAATTTGCCTACTGGTTTTAACAAAACAGGGTTTCATAAATAATCACTTGGTGTTATTTATCTCTAATATAAGATATGTCAGATGAACATAAAAATTGATTATTGTGGGGAGCAACACACAAACCAAAGTGCATGCGGTGGCCAGTATAAAATTGCGTGGACCATTCGACATTCCTCATTGAGGCGCCTTAGGCACGAGCAATCGACCTAGCCTTTTACTTTTAGACAGAGGCAGTTGTTACTTGGGGGTTACTGGATAACGATGCTTTATTTATAACCTTAGGGACTACAGACCCTGTTTCTCTTATGGCAAGTTAAGTACAGAAGACCCTGAAGTATATTTCGTAAAAATACCCTGCCTATTGGCTAAAATTGAACCACTACAGATGGCTATAGGTATTAATTAACCACGAATGTTTGGGATGTTAAAGTATACATTCATTATTATTACTCCCTGGTCATGGACTTTGAGCGACTGCACCTCTGCAGAGGGTAAGAACCCCCCCTATTAGGCTACCTGTTGGTTTGTAATGCTTAATGATGGAATCATGGTGGCTGAGCAGTCCATGACCTGCAACACTCCACTTAGACCCTTATAGGCCTAGACGGGCGGTCGGAGAGGCCCATCGATCAATCGGCTGTCATGTCAAGCCCTACAACCTATGTGATTATGGCAAGCCCCAACCCTTTTTATCATATGAGTGCTAGAAGGCGATCACTGAGGTTCTTAATGTCCTGCGAATGACGTTAAACTCTATCTGATGGAGGTCTAGGTAATGTGGAGCACACCTTCATCACCATTGCTCCCTGGTCCACTCTGTCCCGGAGTGGTAATATCTGTTGGGGTCCCATCTGTGGGTTAAATAGAAAAAAGGTTTTTATAAAAAAATTGAGTATACCTTTAAAAATGAATTCATTTAAAATATTTGTCGGCATTAAACGACACACTGGGGTTGATATGCCGTTAAACAACCAAACCTGGCTTTGTGTGGTAGTACCTGTTAAGGACCAATCTAAATAAGGATGTTAACATAAACGTGTTTTAAAAAAAAAGATTTATTAGAACAGAATGTTCAATCCCATCAAGAAGGAAATAGAACAGAACGTTTTACATAGAATAATCCAACAGGTTTACGTGCCGTAAAATCCCCAAAAGAAAGGAAATAAAGAGATACATGCACTATGAATGTCGATAGGGACAAATAATATGAAATTTAATATATAGAATCATATGAGAATAGAGTAATTCGCGAAAAATGTATTCATAAAATACCCCAGCTATGGGTTAAATAGTACCACTTACTGTAATTCTACTGATGGCTTATCGTATTAAATAACCACGAAGGTTTTTGCCCATTGCACAAATAAAACTAGATCCAAATAACAAATGTGTCGGTGATGTGATGTATATCATTAAAACTATTATTATTTTTAAATAATATTAGTTTGAATAATGTACACATGGATAAACTCCTGACCGAACACGTGTAAGTAAAATTGATTAAAATGTCCTAATTTTATCCATTCTATACTTTCTTTCCTTTATTTCTTTTTTTCAACATACCATCGAATTCACTTCCATTCTTATTTTACACACACACCACACACACACACACACACACACACACACATATATATATATATATATATATATATATATATAAACAAACCAGCCACAGTTTAAAAGAAGACTTTAGCAGTATAACATTACATCGTGCGAACACGCTTCACTTTTACAAAAACGCTAAACACCGTTTTTTTACCGTCTTGTATGATGATTGCAGTAAGCATGAAATTTTACTAACTGGATATTAAATCCATAATATTTGATTGTAAATCTGATCTACTATTTTAGCATTGAGCTCCTTCATATGCCAATCAATCTCTATTAATTATAAAGTGTATATTATATAATGTGTGTGTGTGCATCAGTATTTGTCATGCTGCAACATTGTTTTCGGAGAGAATCGCATCTCGTAGTTGGGAGTATATAATTATGGGATCGTCCCATTCAAACAGATATTCCTTATTGCTTTGTCAATTCTACTGCTTTTCAAGAAAGAGATTGGTGTTATCCTTGATACTTATTCCTCGTGTAGTAATTAAAAGAAAAACATCCTGACTAATTTCCAGCGTCAACGTTACAAACTCTCAACACAAAGGCTTCTGAAAGGGGTCTATATAGACCCCTGGGGTGACAGTCTTTTTAGCCGGTAGAATTAAAGCATATAGGGGTCCACAGAGTATGAATTTGAGAGTTTGTGTTTATGAATACCCCGTAGAACAAAAATTACCGGTTCACGTACACTAATTGCCGGATATCTTACACTAGCAGAATATCTGATGGGGGAGCGAGTGATTTGTCATTCACATACGAACCGTTCAAAAAATACGGGTCATTTAAATGAAGTAAGGCTTTCATATTATCATATCTTTTTTGAGTCACAAATATGTAATTTATATTCGTGATTTCATCAGTGCCCTTCAAACTCATCTTCTCATTAAAAAAAAACAACATAATTTAATAATTATAGGTGCATTGTGTACTTAAAGTTTACTGATTTTTTTCTCACACGTACTGTTAATTACTTACTTTTTTGTAATTTCACATCTTATTATAATGCATTTTCTATCTCTTTGTAACCGAAACTACGCCACTGCTTACATCACAATACTCCTAGCAATTACGTAAGATTATCTATGATTATTTAATTTATAGTCGAAATAACTAATTAATAGAATAAATCTTATTTTTTAACGTTGTCTCAATGTAAATCTGAATTAGATTTACCTCAAAACAGCCCAGTGCGTTTAAATTCCTGGAATGTCTTATAAATCCCTAAGAAACAAAAGCCGGATTTAAGAAGTAACATTGTTATTGATCTCTAATAATATTGTCTTATTCTCCAGCGTATTAAAATCAATCCTATGAATGATTTTATAAAGACATCAATTAAAATCACATTAAAATAAGTAATATTTTTATATACGTTCTTATTTAGTTTTGTTAGTCTTTGTAATTTAATATAGTATGTATTTTATTATATTAAAACTTAAAAAATTATGCCCGGAGGATGAATATTCTTATCAATTAAATTAATTTATTTGCGGGTGAATTGAATATCACGTTTAGTTGCAAGCGTGGCATTTAAAAAAATAATAATAAAAGGTTTTTATAAGCTCTAGAGTCTAGACAATAATCAGACAACGGAACACTTGTCTTCAGTCACATTCTTGTTGACAGTTTTTGGTTTATACTGACAAGTTTATGGAAGCTTTGTTCTTCTTATTTACCCATCTTAACATCATTTCCCTCTTTGAGAAGAAAAAAACAGCTGAAGTCTTTGCACACACACACACACACACACACACACACACACACACACATATATATATATATAGTACACAGACATTTTCAAAATTAATCTCCCCCTTGAATAAATTGTCCCTTATTTTTCTTTATTCTCTCATTTCCTCTATTTCCTCTTCTTGATCCGTGATTTTCTCTTTGTCTCCTCAAATTTAATCAATTCTATTGTTGTCCACCATCCTTAAAATTCACCTACTTTATTCACGTTGAGCCACTAAAATCAAATATGTCTCTTGACTTTTCAGTTTCTTTCTCTTTGTTTCTTTTCTTTCATTAAAATCAGTGCTGTTGTTCTTCATCCTTCTTGTTCTCTTTAACAATTCTTCTTTTTTACACTTTTTTTTTCAATTTGTTTTTTTATTGTTGTTCTTCGCTTATTTTTTTCATCTTCAATTTCTTTCACTTTTGTTCCTCTCTTACAATTTTATTTTGTTCTTTCGTTAAATATCAGTTATATATATAAATCATTTCTGGTGTATTTTTTCGTCTTCTATCTATCTATCTATCTATCTGTACCCTTTCTCATTCTTTTATTTCCTGGTGGATGAGCAGTTCATGACTTGCAATACTCCACTTTGGCCCAATATTGGCTAGACGGGCGGTCGGAGAGGCCCCCTTCGATCTATCGGCTGGTCACGTCAAGCCCTAGCATCTATATGATTTTCCCAACCCTATTGCCCGTATGGCAAGCCCCAACCCCTTTTTATCATATGGGTGCTAGAAGGCGGTGGCTGCGGGTCTACATGTCCTGGGAATGACGTTAAACTCTATCTGATGGTGAGGTTCCAGTTTTGGAGGTTTGGGGAATGTGGAGCACCCATTCATCACCATTGCTCCCTGGTCCACTCTGACCCGGAGTGGTAGTACCTGTTAGGATCCCATCTATGGGTTAAATAGAAAAATGTATTCATAAAAAAATTGTATTATCCATTAAGAATTGATTTATTTCAAAACTTTATCGGCATTAAATGACCCACTGAGGTTGATATGCCGTAAAACAAAACAAACCAAAAAAAAAACAAAAACAAAAAAAAAACAATTCTTTCTTTTTACACTTTTTTTTTTCAATTTTGTTTTTATTGATGTTCTTCTCTTTTCTTTTTTCATCTTCAATTTCTTTCACTTTTGTTCTTCTCTTTACTAATTTTATTTTGTTCTTTCGTTATAATATCAGTTATAAATATAAATCATTTCTGGTGTATTTTTTTCTATCTTCTATCTATCTGTACCCTTTTTATCATTCTTTTATTTCCTTCATTTTTTTTCTTCGGTCCGTTTTCTTTTTTCTTTCTTTAAGTTTATTAAATTTGGTCTCCATTTTACTTGTAGGTTTTGTTTTTATTGTTTTTGTTTTGTTTAAATGTTGTTGCTTTTTAAATTTACAACATCCCTTATTTTTCTGATATTTCTTCCTCTTGTTCTTCCGACTAATCATCACCTACTGCTTCCACTTAAAGATTATTATTATTCATGTTATACCATGGAATTTCTACATACTCTGATAGTTATACTTCTTTCATTCCTCTTTTCATTTTTTTTTTCTTTTTCTTAATTTCTTTCTCTTTCATGGTTTTTTTCTTTTTCTTTTTTCTTTTACTTCTTATGGTTATTCATTCCAACTGTTTCATAATTTCTCCTGTTCCAGTTGTTCTTCTTTGTTGTTGTTGTTGTTGTTCTTACTTCATTTCTCTTCTTTCTTTTTCTTTTTCTTCATTTATCTTTTAATTCGTTTACTTGAAATTCCTGTGAGTTGTACATCTTCCTCCATTCATACTTTCTCTTTCTTTTTCATACTTGATTTCTCTTCTTTTCTCGTGATTTTTCTTTTACTTCATTCATTTTATATTTCTCATTATTCATTCCTTCCCTTTTCATAATTTCTTGTTCTTTTTTTTCATAATTTCTTTCCCCTACCCCACTCTCTCTCTCTCTCTCTGGCTCTCTCTCTCTCTCTGACTCTCCCTCTCTCTATCCATCTCTCTCTATCCATCTCTCTCTATTCATCTCTCTCTCTTTATCTCCCTCTCTCTGAAACCATCCCTCCCCTCTCTCTCTCTCAAACCATCCCTCTCCCCCTCTCTCTCAAACCTTCTCTCCCTCTCTCTCTCTCAAACCATCTCTCTCCTCTCTCTCTCTCTCTCTCTCTCTCAAACCAACTCTCCTCTCTCTCTCTCTCAAACCAACTCTCCCTCTCTCTCTCTCAAACCAACTCTCCCTCTCTCTCTCTAAACCATCTATCGCCCTCTCTCTCTCAAACCATCCATCTCCCTCTCCCTCTCTATCTCAAACCATCCCTCTCCCTCTCTCTCTCAAACCATCCCTCTCCCCCTCTCTCTCAAACCATCTATCGCCCTCTCTCTTTCAAACCATCCCTCTCCCTCTCTCTCTCTCTCAAACCATCCCTCTCCCTCTCTCTCTTCTCTCTCCTCTCAAACCATCCTCTCCCCCTCTCTCTCAAACCATCTCTCTCCCTCTCTCTCAAACCATCTCTCTCTCCCTCTCTCTATCCAAACTCCCTCTCTCTATCCAACCCTCTCCTTCTCTCTCTCCCTCTCTGTCCTTTTCTCTCTCTGTGTCCTTTTTCCTTCTCTCTCTGTCACCCATCACTCTCTCCCCCTCTCTCTGAATGAATAAAATCCTTATCACCCTTTCTCTTTTCTTCTACCTCCACCCCACTATCACTCATTCCCAACAATTGTTAGATTCTTCTCTTCAAAGTGAATTTCCCCCTCCTCCTCCTCCTCCTCCTTCGTCGTCGCCATCATCATAGAAATCCTTAGTTCAAAAAATCACAATATTATTAATTCCTCCTTCTTCTTCTCATTACCATAAATCATCTTTTTTTTCTTCTTTTCTTTCTCTTCTTCCTTTGAGTCTGATCTCATTATTATCCCTTCGCCAACGTCTTATCTTAAGGTCTTTATATCGCGCATGCATTTAAAAACAGACACTAATCGACCGATGTTCATATCGACCCCATTCGCCCAAATGTACCGACTGGCTCCAAGAGAGACACGACAAAAAGATGAGTTATTTTTTCATCTTTGATTTCTTTTCGATTTTGAGCCAATGTTGAGTAATTATCTTGCATATTTTACAGATTTTCTTGCTGACTAATCAGGGTTCATTATACATTTTATGAATATTTTACATTGCTTCCTCGTGTTAATTTAACTTTTTCTTTAATATTGCCATTAATTTCTCGTCTTATTACATAATTTGATGATGTCACTTAATTTTATTGAAGAGCAATTGTATCATATTTTACATCATAGCAGCTTGTTAAAAGTCATTGTCTTCAGATATCTGTTAAGGTTGGCATCTTAGTACTACGATGAACCAAAAGAAAAAAACCTTTGCAGAACATTTCAGTGATGAAGTGTCCTTGTTATTATATATATATAAATACGTGGAGGGATTTGTACATAAGGATATATCGACTATTCATATCTCTCTGTCTGCTGGGGCGTTAGAATGCACCGACTGCACCTCTGCAGAGGGGTAAGTCTCGCCCCACCCCAATGGGGCTGCCTCTTGGCCGTGGGTGGTGACATGATGCTTAAGGATAGAACCCAGGGGTTGAGAGTCCATGACTTGCAATATTCCACTTTGGCCCTTTCTTTGTCTAGACGGGCGGTCGGAGAGGTAGTAGATGTTATTCAAGGCCTTTGTTGATATAAGAAAAAGTAAAAGTTTTATCACAGAATAATAAGGTGACTTTGATCGGTTTGTTTACAATGTTTTGAATGGAAAGTCAGCGTTTCCGGAAATTGATTCGAAAATTTATGAGACACTCAGGATAAATGGTTTTGAAGTCGAATATTTTTTTACATTGTGTGTGAGTGCATGTGAGAGAGAAAGAGGGAGAAAGAGAGAGCGTGTGTATTGAAATGAGAGTAGATTAATCGTTATATATATATATATATATATATATATATATATATATATAATATATCTTATTATTAATGGAGATTGTGTGTTTTTCTGTCTGTAACCGAAACTAAATCACTACTCAAGTCACAATTCCCTTAGTATTTGACGTCACGTTCACCATGAATTTATCCTTATTTTAACCTCAATTATTGATAAAATTGTTTTACATTATTTATACTGTTAACCATATCTACATAATAATAACATGCAATTGTATTTATATATACAACAAAATAGCGGTTTACAGTATTATTGGTTTCTAACTGTTTGATTTTATTTTAATGAATATAAGCAAAAATCTCTTCAATTAATCTTAAATGAAATCCATTAACAAGAAAAGATAAGTGTCATTTTATTCTTTACTTCGTATTTTAACTAAATACTTAAATTAGAAAAAAGAACAATGAAAGACGATAGTGATGGAAGAGTAAGTTTCAGTTGTTCTATTTTTCGATTATACCCTCCTCTGTTTCAAATCTTTTTATCTGCATTCTTATTTAGTTTCATTAGCGTTTCTAATTTAATACGATATTTCATTACATTAAAACTTAAACACTTGCACCCGGAGGGTGCATATGTTTGCTAGTATATATAATGTGTGTGTAGTTTTTTGTGTATACAATCACGTATAATATTGAAGAGTGCTGGAATATTTATAAGGCTTTAAGTTAAGATTAAAAAGCTGGGTTGCGGGGGATTTAATACGTTAACTAAAAATTATAATAAATAGTAAGAATAATGTTGGATTATTGAAAAGACATAATGTCCCTAGATCCGTAGCAGAAACCAATCTCTGGGTGGTGAGAACAGCCAGTGCGTTCAAATAAGGATAACCTTCCGGACCTGTGGATATACCACATTATGATGATTTAATTATTACAACGTTTGATATGTTTCCTTAAGAGCTATTGCCAATTTGTTCATTATGTAAAAAGTATGATAATTTTGAATTAACTCTCTCTGTTCATTTTCCATCATCTCCTCTTTTTATTATGTTCAAGTGAAACAGATTAACCATATCGTTTCCACGTGTCCCCCTCTCTCTATTCCCCCTGCTCTTTTCTTTAGTTCTTTATTATATTTTTCTGTGTAGCATGTCCTTTTTCTTTTATTTCTTTCTTTCTTTATAATAAAAACGAAATGGTACATTATTTAGCTGAGATGACGACATTCATAAGAAATAAGAATTTGGCGAATATGCGACACTATATAATCAGAATTTGAATTCTTGCATTTCATCGTGGAGAATCTGGACGGTCTTATTTTTAACTAGAGGGTGTTGCAAGATGATAACGTTCGACAGTGGGAAGGTTTTTTTGATTATAGAGAAGACGTAATATCACTTGATCTGTAGCAGAAACCATTGCTAATGTGAACATTTAGTGCATTTAAGATAATGATGATAATGATTATATTGATGATAAACGATGATGATATGAAGATATGAATTGATGAAAATTAGATTTCCTTTTAAGCCTCATAAAAGAATTCAGAAAAGAAGAAAGACACAAAAGAAAAAAATAAGAAAAATAACTCTTTATATTAAGCGATAAAGTTCAAAAGGACAACTGGTTTTTTTTTTTCTTTCGTTTTTTTTTCTTCTTTCGTTTTCCCCCCTTTCGTTTTTTCCTTTTTTTTCTTTTCCGTTATTTCTTTCCGTTATTTTCTTTCCCTTTTTTTTCTTTTTCTTTCGTTTTATTTCTCTCCTTTTTTCTTCTTTTTTTTCGTTTTTTCTTTCATTTTTCTTTCTCTTTCTCTTTCGTTTTCTTTCTTTCTCTCGTTTGTTTTTCTTTCTTTCTTTCTCTCGTTCGTTTTTCTTTCTTTCATTCTCTCGTTCGTTTTTCTTTCATTCTCTCGTTCGTTTTTCTTCTTCTTTCTTTTTTCTTTCTTTCTTTTTTTTTCTTTCTTTCTTTTCTTTCTTTCTTTCTTTCTTTTTTTTCTTTCTTTTTTTTTTCTTTTTTTTTTTTTTTTCGTTTTTCTTCTCTTTTCTTTTCTTTTACTTTCTTTTCTTTCTTTTCGTTTTCTTTCTTTTTTCTTTAAGTTTCTTTCTTTTTTTCGTTTTCTTTCTTTCTTTCTTTACTTTTCTTTCTTCTTTCGTTTTCTTTTTTTTTTCCAAATTTATTTTTCAATGTTCTTTTCCCGCCTTTTCTTTCTCTCTTAATTCTAATTATGGTTATTTATTTTCCTTTCTTTTCTTAAAAGATGTTCTTCTTTCCTGACCCCCTCCCGCGCCAACCCGCTTCGATTTCGTCTCCTCCACCATAACTACAACCATCGCATACATGCACCTACCCACGTGACTACTAGTCGACGTTAATCAATTGCCTCTTAATGTCCTGCCTTTCACTCTTCGTCTGAGATATTTGCATTCTTATTTAATATTTTTTAGTCGAGTCGTGTGATTTTATTTTTAAGGGAGCAGAGAGGACGTTGCGTTTGAGTGAGTGAAATAGAGAGGATGGTGCTCCCCACACAGCTGTAGGGATGAAGGAGAGTGGGTTCTAGAAGTGATCAATGATGAAGCATTGATTACGAAGACAAAAGGCCAAAAAATAGCAAATCAGAAATTAAAGAATAAAGACAAATCGATTTAATCGAAACAGACGTGGTCGAGCAGTTATAATTATAAATATAAAGTAGAATCCCATTATCCGCGGTTCTAAGATTTTCCAGATTTGACACCGCATTGTCGGTGGGGCTTTAGAATGCACCGACTGCACCTCTGCTGAGGGGTAAGACTCCCCTAATGGGGCCACCTGTGGCCTGAACCTAGGTGGTTGAGCAGTCCATGACAAGCAATACTCCGCTTTGGCCTTTTTTTAGGTAGACGGACGGTCGGGGAGGCCCCCTCTTATCAATCGGCTGGTCACCTCAAGCCCTAGCACCTATATGATTCTTGCCCTTATGGCAAACCCCACCCCTTTTTATCATATGGATGCTAGAAAGCGGTGGCTGATGGTCTAGATGTCTTGGGAATTACGTTAAACTCTATCTGATAGTGAGGTTCCAGTTCTGGAGGTTTGGTGAATGTGGAGCACCCCTTCATCACCATTGCTCCCAGGTCCACTCTGACCCGGAGTGATAGTTCCTGCTAGAGTCCCATATATGGGTTAAATAGAAAAACACGAGTTCATAAACAAAATTGATTATCCATTAAGAATGAATTTATTTCAAAACTTTGTCGGCATTAAATGACCCACTGAGGTTGATATGCCGTAAAACAAAAACAAACAAAACAAGATTTGACAATGAAATCTACAAATGGTATAGAACTTGTCTGTATTTGAGGTGAGGCTTGATATGTGTAACTTTGATATTTCAAACTGTTATCCTCATCTTTGTGTACGAATATGGCTTTCAGGCCACAGTAACCTCGAGCTCTGTTTAGGTGTTGTTGTTGCAGTTTTTAAATTACCTTGTTACCCACGAATTCCAACGTGGTTTTGGAGCTGAAATCATTACCACTAATTAAAGAGGGCTCCAAGCAGCATAACTATTACAAGAGATATTAACATAAATGCTATTATATATAGAAAAAATAATATTATAGAAGTTACTTATTCTCATACGAAATTTCCAAATGTCGTAAAGAATGCTATTACTTACCTAACCACCTTAATCTAATCGAGGACATGAAATGAGAAGTCCAAAAAATGCAGAATTGTATCATGGTATCTTCCGTTAGGACCATTCCATGAACCCTAGCCGTTAAAATACTAAGTAAATAGGTTTGAAAATTTAAATTAAATTGTTATTGAACATATATTTAGTGTTTGTAAAAATAAATAAAATATATTACATAGGTCAGCAACAATTTCGATTCTCAAGATCAATGCTAAAAGCAGCGAGTCAAGAAGATAGACTTTGGAAGTGGAAAGAACACTGGTAAACCCTTCAAGTATCGCAGATAAGAATACCCCCAAAATTGTTAATAGTTTACAATATATTCAGCTCGGACACTTCTTATTATAATGGAGATTGTGTGTTTTTCTGTCTGTAACCGAAACTATATTACTAATCGAGTCACAATTAACATAGTTATTTACATCACATTCTCCATGATTTTATTTAGATTTAAACCTCAATTATTAATAAAATTTCTACACCTTTTTATTAGTGTTGTCCATATCTACATACAAATAATAT
>CM042141.1:48500814-48528314 GCA_023376005.1 Doryteuthis pealeii | reverse complement strand
CCTTTATATATGTATAGATAGATTAATAGTCATGTTCCTTAAAAATTATGGAAATCAGATCTCACTCACAAGTTAATGCGACAAGCTTTCCAAGCCATAGTTGTATCAGTGCTACTGTATGGCTGCACTAGTTGGACCTTAACGAATCGCCTAGAGAATAAACTAGATGGGAGCTGGACAAGAATGCTGCATGTGATTTAAACAAATCGTAGAAATAACACACTACAAGGAAGAGGACATGCTAGACACTGCTGGAGAAGCAATGACGTATTCCTATGGAAAGGGGCTCATGGACATGTAAGTGCAGCCGTCCAGCAAAGACCTTCATTAACCAGCTTTGGATTGATACTGAATGCTGCGCAGAGGACCTCACGGCAAAAATGAATGATAGGGACGATTGGTGATAGATTGTCATTGATATCCTTGCTACTAGCCCGACATGGTGATCTTTAGGGTCACGTCATCTATGAAAACCCTGTATATTACATTTTTTTTTTGGGGGGGGGGGTAAGTTTCAATTATTGTTTGTTGCCTTATTCAGCTTGTAAAATATCCAGACGTTTTGCTAGATTCACTTTTAGACATCATGCGATAAACAATGATATCATAAAGTCAGACTGATGACAGAAAAAGAAGGGAATACGTTAACCCACCCACGTTTTCTTCGCTTTTTTTTTTTTTTTTTTTTTTTGCTTTTTTCCATTTTTTTTTCTTCTATTACATTGAATCTATGAAAGAAACACCATCATTAAAGGGTTAATAGTCTCTGAAAGGAGAAAGGAAGATAATGGCCAAATACAGAAGGAGAGGGGGGTAGTTATTGATAGAAGAATTTTTTTCTTGTCATGTCCTAGCCTCCCTCTTCCCTACCCCCACACGCGACGCTTGTCTTCTACAGAATTCTCTGTCTGGGTTCACATTCTGTGATGGACGATTTTGGATTTGTTTTATGTGTTTCTTCTGTTCTATTGTTTTATTTCTTTTCAAAGACTTTTTCATTCGCTTCAGTTCATTCGTTTTTTATGGTGTTTTTTTAATTCTTTTTTAGCAATTTTATCTTTTTTTTTTCTTTTGGTTTTCATTTTTTGTTCATGTATATTATTCTTTGAATATTTTAATCTTTTATTAATTGATTGATTGGCTGTTTTGTTTTCTTTCTTTCATTTATCATTTTTTCTGCCATTTTTATTTTACGCATTTATTTTTGTCTAATGCTTTTTGTGTATATATATATATATATATATATATATATATATATATATATATATATATATATAATTTTCTTCTAACGTAATTTTACTTTCCTTTACTTTTCTATTTTTTACTCTATTCCCTGCTTTCACATTTTTTTCATTTTTCATTTATTTCTTGGTTCTCTTTCTTTTACTCTTTCTATCTTTACGTTCTCTTTCATTTTTCATTTTGTCTTTCATTTTTTTCATTCTTTTGTCTTCATTTTTTAATTCTTTTGTCTTTCATTTTTTTCATTCTTTGTTCTTCATTTGTTTTTCATTCTTTTCTTTCATTTTTTCATTCTTTTGTCTTTCATTTTGTTTCATTCTTTTGTCCTTCATTTGTTTTCCATTCTTTTTTCATTTTTTTTTTCATTCTTTTGTCTTTAATTTTTTTTCATTTTTGTCTTTCATTTTTTCATTTTTTTGTCTTTCATTTTTTTCATTTTATTTTGTTTTTTTCATTTCTCTTGTTTTTTATTGTCTGGTTTCTCTTTTTCTTCTTCTTTCATTGTACTTTATTTTCTTTTTCCTTTTTTTTCACATTCTTTATCTTTATCAATTTTTCATTCTTTCATTGTCCATTCTTTTTGCTTTTTTATTTTCTTGATTTCACAATCTTTTTACTGTTTCTATATTTTGTTCTTTCACATTCCTTTTCTTTTTTCATAGTTTCATTCTTTCTCTTTCTTCTTTCTCTTCCTTTATTATTCTTGATTTTTATTCTCTTGGTTTCTCTTTCTTTTCGTATTACAGTTTCTATCTTTACTTTCTTTCTTTTTTAAGTTTTTATTTTTATTTACTCTTTCGTTTTTCTCTTTCACAAAATCAATTTCTCGGTGTTTCTTTTGCTCATTTTCGTTATTCATACTTTTTTCTTTTCTTTCTTTTTCTTTTTCTTTTATTTTCTAATTTTCCTTTTTTTTTTATTTTTCTATCTTTGATATATTCTGCGACTTTTTCATATGTAACATTTCTTTTCTCTTTTCTTTTGTTTCTTTTTATCCCTTAATTTAAACCCACTATCTCTTATATTTTCTATATCTTTGTCTTCCCTTTTTTTTAATATACTCTCATCATTATCTCTCTATTGATCGATTCGTTAATTTATGCATATATTTATTTGTTTTTCTGAATTCTGAATCAATATTATTCGACAAATTGATTTATCATGCATATATTATTAATCTTTTTTTATTTCGACAAAATTAATTTATTTTTTCTTTTCTTTGTATTTATGTTCGCTGTGTAAATTTTTTTATCCTTATATTTTTTTACTTTCTCCTTTTTGTCCGTTGCAATCCATCTACTTTCATTTTTAATATTTCCGTTACTTTGTTTTTTATTTTATTTCTTAATTTTCCTTTGTAAGTGTGATTTTTATTTTACTTGTATTTTCTTTATTTTGTGGATTTTTAAAATTTTAAATTATTTTTTCTATTTCTTCATTGATATTCTATCTTTTATGTTTCTTAATTACCATCTATATACTCATTTGGATTAGAAGTGGCTCCGGTCCAATGACAAAGCCGTGGTGAAGGCAAGTTAATTCCAATATCTAAACCAGAAGTTCCAGCATCAAATATCTTTGTAGGAAAAATCTGTGTTACAATTTCATGGGCCATCCTATAGGTCTTCAAGCAAGAGCGCTGGTCCAGTAGATCCTTGGTAATCCTTTGGTAAAGAATCCTCAGTTCCTTCGACAATGGTCGTAAGTTCCTCCTCAATGATTGCAAGTGAACTGTGGCAAGTATCAGTGTTTAAGTAGTGAATCAGCCACGCATTATGGTTGTTGATTGGCCGGAGGAGTAAACCATATGATCTCGGATAGTCTATAAATCCAGGTGGGGAATTGTAGCACAACTTATATACAAAACATTCCAACACTTTGACGGTAAAAACCTAAAAGAAGGTACTTTCAAATGAACCCTGCAGTTTCCATAGTCACCACTTATATTGATATGCTTGTCACTGGGATGTAGTAGCTTAAATATCATACAACCATTAATCACAATACTCCAGCATCGTACAAACGTTTTACATCCTGGTCCTCTTCAGCATATATTTATCACAAGTTGAATTAGTTATTCTTCAGGATGTTTAGTGATAAAGACGACTGTCATCCTCATCATATAATCCTGCATGTTACGATTATTCTTTAGGCTTCAAGCAAGACCGCTTGTCCAGCGGAGATCCTTTGTGTTAAGCTGAGCGCGATCCTTGGTAAATACTCCTTTGTTTGTTCCTTGGTGCTCCTCAGTGCTCCAAGTCCTTCGTCAATGATTGCAAATGGACGTCTCTCAGTATCAGGGATTAAGTAGTTAACCAGCCACGTATTCGGGATGTTTATTGGCTATAGTTTAAACAACGTGACCCCGCTTAGTCTATAAATTTAAGTGGTGTATTGCACCATGGCGTATATTCACAAAATAACCCAACACTGCATATGGAGAGTTTTTTTTTAAAGAAATTGGTAGAAAGCTGGGACTGGTATTTTTTAAAAAATTGAGCAATCCTTGGTTTTAAAATTCAAAGAATTAACGATTTAATGACTATAAATTATGATTCAAATTATGTTGAAATATACGTCCTTAAAAGTTACTATGACATTTGAAAATGATTGCCACAATTAATATATACAGTAATGCAGTCCTGGCGCAGGGGCTTTAGAATACACCCACTGCACCTCAGCAGAGGGGTAAGACCCTCCACCAAAATGGGACCAGCTGTTGTACGTGGTTGGTGATACGTGATGTTTAAGGACGGAATTCTGGTGGATGAGCAGTCCATGACATGCAACACTCTACTTTGGTCATTAATTAGGCTAGACGAGTGGTCGGAGAGACGCTCTCCGATCAATCGGCTGGTCACATGGTACCCTACAAGAATCCCTACCTTTTTAAAGATGATGTAGCAGCATGTCCTACGAGCAAAGTAGCAAAGGCCTGGAAATCATCGCTAAAAATCAAGTCACTGCCATGGACAGCCCAAAGTTATGACCTGAATCCAAAAGAGCACGTCTGGGAGCATCTCGACCAATAAATTCGAGAGCGTGCAACCAAAATCACGTTAGTGACTACCCTTAAAGAAACATTGCTAAAGGTGTGGCAAATTATTGATCAGACGATTGTTGATAATTTGATCAAATCCATGAAAATCGAATAAAAGCACTAGGAAATGGAAAAATTCTTTCAAATATTGTTTATTTAATGTTGATTGGTTTGTTTTGTTTTACGGCATATCAACCTCAGTGGGTCATTTAATGCCGATAAAGTTTTGAAATAAATCAATTCTTAATGGATAATACAATTTTTTATTAACACGTTTTTCTATTTAACCCATAGATGGGACTCTAACAGGCACTACCACTCCGGGTCAGAGTGGACCAGGGAGCAATGGTGATGAACGGGTGCTCCACATTCCCCAAACCTCCAAAACTGGAACCTCACCATCAGATAGAGTTTAACGTCATTCCCAGGACATGTGGACCACCGCCTTCTAGCATCCATATGATAAAAAGGGGTTGGGGCTTGCCATAAGGGCAATAGGGTTGGGGAAATCATATTTAATGTTGAGTTGTTATTATGTTATTAAACTTTGAATTTGGATGTAGTTTAATTCTCCCGTCTAAAGATTTTTCGTAGGCTACTGTATATGTTTACTTTGTGCTACATAGTTTTTCCTGTGTCATGCATGAGAAAAAAATATATAATATAAAAAAAATACAAATCAAAATTTACAATGATTGTTGAACATTCTTAGTTATAAAAAAAATAAATAACACACTTTGTTGTTTTTTCTCTATTTAATGTTGCACATCAGCTGTCATCTTTATGATAGGTTTTTTATTGCCACTCATAAAAGTTATTTCTTTGTACACAGCCTGTTTAACTGGTGTAAGTCGGCTAGCATAAAGAAATCCGTTCAGTGCACTTGAAAAAAAAAAGATGTCGTAATAGTTCTTAATCACTTTGTACTTCGCCATTCATGACTCTATTCATTATTCATATCTATACAGCTAGACTAAAATATGTTGTCTTTAATGACTTTTAGAGTATTTTAAATAACAACCTAATAAACATAATTTTACGCCTCATTTCAAAAGTTAAGCCATTATAGATGACATCACATATTCTGTTTGATATTCCCACACACATATGTATATATACGTGTGTATATGTATATGATATATGTATATGATATATATATATATATATATATATATATATATATATATATATATATATATATATATATATATAGTGGTGTATATACATTGCTGAGCATACTATAAGGGCCAACGACACGGAGCAAGAATAAATTATGTCAAGACGTCTCACTTGCTGGCTTGCCCCCGGAGCAAATGTTCTAATCAGGGCAAGTTATAATTCATTCACACCACACACACACACAACACACACACACACATATATATATATATATATATATATATATATATATATATATATATATATATATATCCACTTCTGTGGGACATAAATTAGATATGAAGAAATAGCGCATAAGTCAATGAGTTCATTATCATACATGAACGTGTTCGCCATCTGTCTTAATTACTTTATATATATATATATATAGTGTGTGTGTGTGTGTGTGAAGTCGGTGGAATGGCCCATTGTCGGTATGGCCGGACAGCGAAGGAGTCCATCCCTTTTTTATTAGCGCTCGACCAGATGGATTGTTTTTGCGTCTGAGGTGGAGCACCATACCTACAATCAGGTCTCCTCTTTACCACACAGATCTAAGCTGTTTTACTCATGAACTGAGTTGATGAGTGCCAGTATCAAACCCAGAAGCTAGTGTTTCTTAAACGGATACACTACCGACTCGGCTAAATAGAATCTTCTTCATTTGCTCGCATGTTTGCTGGCTTGCTTATATCTTTCCCAATGGAACAATTTTGATTCAACTTGAAAGGTGAACACCGTTGTTGTTAAGATGTGTTTTAGAAATATTGAGTGTGAAATATTTTGTCTTAAATCTCATTTAACTTTGGCATCACCAGTACATTCATGTTATTTGTTATCTGTCGGAAACCCTTAATGCTTAAGGACGGAATCTGGTGTCTGAGCAATCCATGACATTTACAACTCCACTTTTGTACTTACTGAGGCCATAGCACGACCCAATACCCTTATGGCAGACCTAACACTTTTATGGTATATGCACTAGAAGGCGGTAGTTGAGGGTCTTAATGTCCTGTTTATGACGTTAAACACTCTGATGGTGAAGTTCCAATGCTGGAGAATGGGGAGTACCTATTTATCTCCATTACACCCAGGCTCACCACAATCCGGAGTGGTAGTACCTGTTAGGGCCCCATCAATGGGTTAAATAGATGGAAAATGAGTATTAAAAATGTGTTTAAAAATTGAGTTTGAAAAATCCAATGAACCAACAGAGTTTTGTGACAGAAAATATCTTCACTGAAAATATCTACACATATCATTGACATTTTTTGATACAGTCCTAGCTGAGAATTTTCCTGTGTTCTTTAAAGGACTTATCGTCAAGGTACGAATATTGGTTACATTTTACGGTATCTCAACCTTTTGGTTACTTTATAGTGTTGTTTTATTCATTCTTGTTGGATATTCAAATTTGTATTTTTAAACTCATTTTTTCAAACTCATTTTGATCTATTGAATCCATAGATGGGGACCATGAAATGTACAACAACTCTGGATCAGTCTACGTAGGATTAATGACAATAGTAGGTACCCCACTATACCCAGAGCTCCAGAATTGGAGCCATACCACCAGATGCAGTTTAAAATTATATTTAGGACACTTAGGACATCAAAACCGAGGCAGGTATTAGCACAACGGGTCAAGTAGAATCTAAGAGTTATAAAAAATGAATGGGTAATCCACATTCCCCAGAGCCCCTGAATTGGAACCTCACCACGATATTCAGTTTAATGTCATACACAGGACAGTAAGACTCTCAGCCACCGCTTTCTGGCATATGTATGATAAAAAGAGTTTGTGGGACAATCATATAGTTGCTAGGGCTTGTCTTGACTAGCCGATTAATCGAAGAGGGCCTCTATAATGATATCTAACCTAATGTTGCATGTCATGGACTGTTGGTGTATCCTACAGTCTCAGTCGACAGGGCTAGCACGAATGTACGTCTCCCCGCAACTATGAGTAGAACACTTGTGAAGACAAAGATATTTAAGTTATTTTATAATGCTAACTTATAAATTGAAATCAGCGGATTTCAGAAATGTCAATACAAGTTCATCTGAAGATCAGTCGCGTGAAACCCGGAGTCGTGAGTTTTAATGTTTTATTTGATTTTATCGTTGAAACATCGTAATTTTTATTCGCATTCTTATGCATAAAACATTTTTTGTTACTGATTTAGACAGGTCTGGGTGTTAAATTTTTATTATATATAGGGGGCGTTTGGGCGAGCGCGTATTTTTATTTTCTAATATATCCCTTTGATTGTCTATGTACGTCGTGTGATAAAGAAATCCGAAATATAAACAGTTTTATTTATTATTTATTTAAATTCGGTTGTGATTGCCTTTGAAGTAGTTGCGTTATTTACGCTTAGAGCGCACCCTGTTAAGATCGTTCTTTGATCATGCCAAACATCATGCGGGATTCACGCTGAATCTCGTTCAGGGTATGACAACGGTAACCCTGTAGGTTGAACTTTACTGTGATTTTACCTTTGTTATCTTGGAACACACAATTCTTCTCCTTATAAAGACCAGGTCATTTTCACCAAACATCCTCACTCGGAACTGAACAGTTTTACTATAAGTGAGGACCGCCCTGTCAACTGGGGCTGTAGAATACACCGATTGTACCTCTGCAGAGGGGTAAAATTCCCCCAGTAGCCGTGGATGGTGAACTGTGATGCTTAAGGACGGAATCCTAGTGGCTAAGTTCATGACATAAAGGAATCCACTTCGGCCCTTACTCAAGCTAGACAGGTGGTTAGAGAAGCCCCTCCGGTAAATCCGTCAAACCCTAGCCGCTAAATCATTGTCCCAATCTTATTACGCTTGTGGCAAATCTCAATCCTTTTCATCATATGTGCTAGAAGACGATGGCTGAGAGTATTATTGTCCTGGGTATCACATTAAACTGCATATACTGGTGAAGTTTAAATTCTGGAGCTCTTGGGAATGGGGATTCCCCTTTCATCACCATTACTTCCAGGTGCACTCTGACCAGGAGTAGTAGAACCTGTTAAGATCCATCTATGGGTAAAATTTGCCCAACCCTTTTGCCATATCATTTATCATATTTGTGCTAGAAGGCGATGGCTGATGGTCTTATTGTCCTGGGTATGACCTTAAACTCTATCTGATTACTCCCAGCTTTACTATGACTCGGAGTGGTATTATTTGTTAGGGTCTCATCTGTGGATTGAATAGAAATTTTTTTTTTTTTTTTTTTGTTAAAGAAAATAGTTATAAAAATATTGAATACGAAACTAGAATGAATAAAATAAACATCCTCAACAAAAAAATAACCTATGAGTGAGGAATTTATTTGTATTTTTTAAAAAGAATGAGAAAAACGAGTGAGGAATTATTTTTTGGTATTTTTTTAAAAATTGAGAAAAACGAGTGAGGAATTATTTGTATTTTTAAAAGAATTGAGAAAAACAAGTGAGGAATTATTTGGTATTTTTAAAAGAATTGAGAAAAACAAGTGAGAATTATTTGTATTTTTAAAAGAATTTGAGGAAAAGAATTGAGAAAAACGAGTGAGGAATCATTTGGTATTTTTAAGAGAATTGAGAAAAACAAGTGAGGAATCATTTGGTATTTTTAAAAGAATTGAGAAAAACGAGTGAGGAATCATTTGGTTATTTTTAAAAGAATTGAGAAAAACGATGGAGGAATCATTTGGTATTTTTAAAAAGAATTGAGAAAAACGAGTGAGGAAGGTATTTTTAAAAGAATTGAGAAAAAACGATGAGGAATCATTTGGTATTTTTAAAGAATTGAGAAAAACAAGTGAGGAATTATTGGGTATTTTAAAGAATTGAGAAAACGAGTGAGGAATCATTTGGTATTTTAAAAGATTGAGAAAAACAAGTGAGGAATTATTTGTATTTTTAAAAGAATTGAGAAAAACAAGTGAGAATTATTTGGTATTTTTAAAAGAATTGAGAAAACGACGTGAGGAATCATTTGGTATTTTTAAAGAATTGAGAAAAAAACGAGTGAGGAATTATTTGGTATTTTTAAAGAATTGAGAAAAACGAGTGAGGAATCATTTGGTATTTTTAAAAGAATTGAGAAAAACAAGTGAGGAATTATTTGGTATTTTTTAAAGAATTGAGAAAAACGATAGTTTCTTTTTGTTTTCTAGAGATGCTATCTCACTGTTATGAAAGCGCTAGTACCACCAAAAATTCGGTGCTAGGGTTATTTAATCGTTGATGTAAGGTGGCTTAAATATTTTCGAGATCTACACAGAATTCAGTGCTTGATAGCTGACCAACTTTGAGGTCCATTCTTTTAGTGTAGATGAACAAAACAAGGTGTTCAGAAACTAATATAATTCAGACCCGTATATCCACAGTGCTATACCATGTGACATGTTGACTTGCGGACATTCTTGATTATTTTATGCAGAGCTTGCAGATTATTGCCGGCAGATTATTCACAACAAGAACAGACTCGAACCGTTTGGATCGCACCCCGTATATTCTCATTCATAAATTATATTAACTGACATCACACCATGTGAGTCGAACGCAAGAATTATTATAGTGGGAAACCACACAACCGAAGCTCATGCGTGGCAGGTGTTTAAAAAATGCGTTATTCCATTCGACATTCTTCTTTTCATGCGTCTCATGTAATGGGAAATCTACCCACCTCTGCTCTGCTCCTTTAAATAGAGGCAAAGAGTGTTGCTTGGGTGGATATATACTGGTATTAAATATCTTACCGGTCCAATGGCCGAAAACACTGGCCCAAAAGTCAGGTAAGCATAAGCCGTAGTCGGAGAATCTTATATAAGAGCATAATATTTTACACATTCACCTACCCGGTGCACGTGTCTTGTAAAATAAATTAACTGAGCTTCGAGATCAGTTACTGTAGGCAGTACCTACATTTTCGTATAAAAGCCGTAAGGTCAGGTTCATAGGCTGATGCTCTGAGCCTTTCCTCACCGCAAGAAAGAATCCCGACGGAAATAAGTTATTTTTGTTTCTGCTCACTCTTGCATTCTTTCGTGCTGTTCAGTGGAGACGCTTCTTTTTTTTCTAACTGACCTTTTGTTGAATTCTAAAGAAATAATAATCTTTTAAGATAAAGAGTTAGTTTACAATTACCCTGTAGATGTACTATTAGTGTGCTTATAGATAGATGGATAGATGTATATAATATTTGCTATAGGGATACTATAGCAAAAATTATACACATCTGTCCATCTACCTATAAGCACTAATATCTACCTTTTACAGACTTAAAAAGAACCATAAACATATACACAAAACAAAAATGGCAAAATTATTGGAATAACTTCCAAAACAATAAACTACATGAAATAATGCCACAAATAGGAAAACTTCAAATAAATCAAACCAAAATATCCAGAAAAGAAGAAGTAATATTATCCAGACTAAGAATAGGACACTCATACATTACCAATTCATACCTCCTCAAAAAAGAAGCAGACCCATATTGCATACCATGCCAAAAACCCTACACGATCAAACCCATTTTAACAGAATGTAGCAACCTAAAACAAATACGAAAAAAATACTTCCAAACAACAAATCTAAAAACAGATATTCTACCAAATAAACCCAGAAAAACTACTTGGATACATAAAAGAAGCACACATCTACAACAAAATCTAAAAATCTTCAAAAAAAAAAAAATGAAAACACAAAAATATATGTTTAAAAAAATCATCTAAAAGTTTCATTCACAAAAAATATGCCAAAAAAAAAAAACCTTTAGAAAATTAAACATTATCACCAATTCATTTCAAAAACGTAGTCGGCATCAAATGACCCATTGAGGTTGATATGCCGTAAAACAAAAACAAATCAAATCAAATCAACACTAATATCACATATCCAGAGTGATTGTAAAGTAACTCTTTATCTTAAAAGATTATTATTTCTTTAGAAAAAAAACAATTTAAGAAGAACACATAACATGGAGTTTTATTTCAAAATTCTATATGTGCACCAGCATTCGCCTCTAGCTGAGCACGATCTTTTTTTTTTAATGATCCTTGTGTTCGACTGACATGGTGTTAAACGTCCAGACATCTTTAGAGAGCTTCGAATTTTGAAAGAAAATAATCAATCTGAACAGAAAAACAACACAGATTTAATTGGCATATATTAAATGACATATATATATAAGAATTGAGAAAAATGTAACGGCATATAAACAAATTATAGATAGGATAGGGAGTTACTTTTCAATCACTCTCCACTCTTATATATATTTATATATATATATATATATATATATATATATAATATATATAAAAGTAATTGTAATTTGCTTGAAGCATTGTTAAGTATGTTATAAAATAATAAAATTCGAAGGCAATACAATGCGTAAAAAATAAAGACAAAAGATGTTTATAATGTCTAATCGATTTCAAAGCAAAGCTTTATCATCAGAGTTTTATTCTGAATAAAACTCTGATGATAAAGCTTGCTTTGAAATCGATTAGACATATAAACATCTTTTTGTCTTTATTTTTTTACGCATTGTATTGCCTTCGAATTTTATTATTTTATAATTAATATATATATATATATATATATATATATATATATATATAATTTAATATACCAAGCGTGTTGGTAAATCCTTGCGGTGAGAAAAAAAACAGCAGATAGTTTGATTGTAAAAATATACTACCAAACATCGACTGGGGAGAAAAAAATTTTTGAAAAAAAGAAAAGACCAAGATAGTCGTACCAACAAAAAATAATCTATTGGTACAGTATTTGGCCAAAAGAAAAAAAACAATTTATATGTATATATATATGTATATAAGATAGATATATGTATTCATAAAACCGCTAGGAGAATAGCTAATAAGTAAAAAGTGCTCAATACCTAAGTAGAGCAAATAATAAAGATAAATCTAATGAGTCAGACGAACCTACTATTAGTTTCGCTTAATGCTCTTCAGGGTCAGATCTTAGCCCTGAAGAGCATTAAGCAAAACTAATAGTAGGTTCGTCTGACTCATTAGATTTATCTTATATATATATATATATATATATATATGCGTTTGTGTATTTATATATATGTGTCTGTTTATAATATATTGTTTGGGATTTAGTATGAAGCATTAGGTATTGAATATAAGAAACTCAGTTTTTTAATGTTAAGTTTCGTTTTATTATATATATATATATATATTAATATTATATATATATATATAATATATATATATATATAATGGTAGCGTTGAACATGGTGTCAACACTTCGTTATTGACAGTTTCTCACCAATGCGATTTTCAGTTTTTGTCTGAAGATCACATAGGCGTGAAACTATCAGTAACGAAGTGTTGTATCCATGCTAAGTTAATTCATATATAAACACATTGTCAATAATATTGAGGACTGTTATTATATAGTATTCATCATATCTACACTATTTCTCTCTCACTTTATATATAATATATATATAATATATAATAATATATATATATATATATCATGTCACGCTGTTAGCGCGGATATCCATAACAATCTCTCTCCAACCTTCCCTATCGCTCATCATTCTCGGGAGGTCCTCTATGCAGCATCCTGTATCCGCACAGAGCTGGTCAATGTACGTCTTTGTTGATCGGCCCATGTGCTGACATCCACAGGAGGACATCGCTTATGAGTTCGCCCTTGCTTCACCAGCAGTGTCCCGCGTGTTTTGTCCGTATTACTCGGATGGTTTGGGTGATACGTTGCAGGTGACCGTACAGCTGTTTTCTCGTGGGGTGTTGTTTCCACGTCTTGTTCAGGATCACACGCAGCATTCTTCTGCAGCTCCCATCTAGTTTATTCTCTAGTCGCTTTGTTAGGGTCCAGGTGGTACTGTCATACAGCAGTACTGACACGACAACGGCCTGGAAGAACTGTCTATTTAACTTGTCTGTGAGATTGGATTTCCAGAAGACCGATAATTTATTTATACCGACCCATGCCTTTCCTATACGTGCACTAACATCGTTTTCTGTGGAGAAGATGTTACTGCTTAAGTATCTAAATTGATATATTCAATTTTCATTTTGGTGTTGTACGAGACACTGACGTACCCTTCATGTGCAAGGGGGTCAAACCTGCGTCTTAGGCTTTAACTCAACAACTAACGGACATCATTTATAGCAGAAAGTGTTTATTATTTATGTTACTAAATTATCTATCTTTATACGATATACGGAGAAAAGGGTTTCTTTGACCTGTAGAGTAGTAGTGCGCATGCGTATAGAAATTTGCTTTGGATGTTGGTTGGATGGAATTTACCGCATATCAACCCATTGTGTCATTTTATGTCGAATGCGTTTTTGTTTCATTAATTTTTGATGGGTACTCAATATTTTAAACTCATTTTTTTCTGTTTTTAAACCATAGATAGAACCATACATATATTACCACTCCGGGTCAGAGTTGACTTGGAAGTTATGGTGATGGAGGGGGTATTCTAAATTTCCCAATGCTCCAGAAATGGGAACCTCACCATCGGATTGTTAAATGTGTTATCCAGGACATGAGAACCTCAGTCAGCGCCTTCTAGCAACATATATGATAAAAGGACTGGTGTTTGCCATAACTGTCAATGGGGTTGTGACAATTATATAGGTGCTAGGGCTTCACTTGAGTAGCTGATGATCGGAGAGAGGTGTTCGTCCGCCTGTTTAGTCTGAGTAAGGGCCATCTTGTAGTTTTGCATGTCATAGACTGCTCCGCCACCAGGATTCCATCGTTAAGCATCACAGTTTGATACAATGGGTAACGGTTCTTACCTTCTGTAGAGGTGCAGTCGATTTTAAGCCCCAGCCAATGGGGTGCTGTGCTGAAAATTAGCTTTGAGCTGATTCGTTTAATCCCACGTTGTCTGTCGATCGATTGGCTAGAGATAACACTATAATATAACTCCAATTTCTTACAGAGATCATTTTAATAAGGCCGGCTTCTTTTTTTTTTCCCCGGCAATTTTACTTTTATAGGTAATTATTTTCCTTTTTTTTTTCCATTCGTTGTTGTCCCTAAATTCCTACCTTACTCCATGCTACTCAGTTTCTTTCTTTTCTATTTTTTTTATCTTTTTGACTTTTGTAATATTTCCCGCATTTTTAAACTTTTCGCGCGAATTCGCCGACGCCATTTATTTATTTATTTGCACACATTACCATTATTACTACTATTTTTTATTGTCATCTATTCCAAATACCGCAAATCTTTTTCTCCTTCCCGTTCATATTATTCGTTCCCCAACCCCTTTTTTTATCTATTGGTTTGTAGCGCCCTCTGTATGCAAGGGCAGTGTCACTATGATAAATGAGACAATTCACTGCATAATTTTATTCGTTTTTATTTATTTATTTATTTTTCCTGTTTTCATTGCTCGTTGAATTTCTTTTCTTTTTTTCATTTTATTATTTCGCCATCTTTTATATATATATATATTATTGTGCTACTTGTGTGTTATTGGGGAATATTCCCGTTATGCCTTTCTTCGAGAAAAGGCATTCATCATGTACTATCTTAATAGGAAACGACAATCGTGCAGACAGCAAACACGTGTAACAAGGCAGTGATTTATTAAATATATACCACGCACACCTTCGACAGAGCCAGACACGTCATGCACGCTACGCCTATATAAATAAAAGCATCGTAATAAAGTGAAAAAATCATATGAAAAACTGGACCAATACGTGAACACATACAAATATATAGCAATCAGCGAAAATATAGTGTGAAATTGAAACATGTGTATATATATATGAATATATCATATATATATATATATATTAATATATATACCAGTATATATATATAATATATGAAAATATAATACCTGTCATATATAATTACGTTTTGAGTCTACTGTATGTCTGGTATATTATTGCTTACTTTGAGATGCTTATAGCTCCGTGTGCATGTATGTAAAAATTGTTGTTAAAAAGAAATTGTGTGGGGGCTGCTGAAGCGATGTTCTATATACGATGATGGATTAAGTGGTCCAGAAATAAGCAATAGCCACCCAATAAGCATATACTATATAATATATATACTATATATATATATATATATACTTATATAGTATAATGAGCGCAAAAGGCCGCGAACCTAATATGACGATGAATGTATAGAAATAACACAAAACCACACACACAAGACAACACACACACAATATATATATATAATATATATATAGTATATTAATATATAATGAGCCCTAGAAAGGGCGAACCCTATATGCACGCCTGAATTGTTATTATGAATAACACAATGACACACACACACACACACACACACACATACATATATATTTATATATATATATATATATATATATAATATATATATATATATTAGAGAGAGGCGAGGCGGCCTGCTCAAACTAGAGAAAAATAGCCATATAATGAATGGGAAACAATGCCATTGCATTAGCACACATTAGCTTATTGCGGCTTGTTTAGAATTTATTGACACTGAAATTTTCAAGTCATTAATTGTCCGTGCTATGTGATTAGATTTGCCATTGAATTAATGCGTTGGTAAGTAAGGATTTATGTGTAAAGCATAAATAAATTGGTATTTTTTGTGTATAAATATGTTCTTTACCATTCGTCTTTAGGATTTAATTAATCACACACCACATGTATATCATATGTTCGTATATACACACTCACATACACGTATGGCTTAGCCCTCAGTCGCCAGCAGAGCGGTTCGGCCCTAGAAAACACAAAGGTCCTAGTTCGATACGCGCCCTCGCCAACTCAGCGTATGAGTAGCACAGGCATCAGTGCGCCGATAAAGCTAAGGAGCTGATGGTAGGTGTGCGCTCTACCTCATGATTCAAAACTATATCCTTGGTCTAGCGTTAGTGAAAAAGGGGATAGACTCCCTCGCTGTATGGCTCATACCGACGTTAGGCCGCCCCGACGACTTTACTTTTACTTATATATATATATATATCATACTATTATATATAGATTAGTATATTATAATAGCGTGTTTTATTATTGTTGTTGTTATTAATTATTTTTAGGATATACTTATTATTAGTGTCATTATTATACTACTTCTGCGTATTATAATATTTATAGTAATGTATAGGCCATTTAGAATGTGGTGGATTGGTCGCTATCATCCAAGGTTATTTTGTTTAATTTTGATTTTTGTGTCTAATATTGCCAGTGCCTCTCTAAGATTTTTAGTCGTTGTTACATGCACTTGTGCCTTTCTATAATGCGTAGTGTTATCGGCATTTAAAGTATTTTCTCGGAATTATTACACACTCTTGTCCAATAATAAATATGCAACTTCAGATATGAACTTGGAAAATATAACCATCAATCGTTATTTTCTCCCGTTTGCATTCGCAATTTAAAGTAACATTAAAGCTAATAAATTTGGCGTCATCAGTGGATAGCGAGGAATCTCTCCCTCTTTCACTGAGTACCTATACCAAACGGATTGCAGGTGAACACCACACCGACCGTCTGCCTCACCACTTTACTGCACACATCAATTACTACTGCATAGTGCTATTCATCCGCTTGACGGGACTCGCATAACGAGCCGCGAACCACACGATGCCCTAACCACACGATTGCCTACACGGGTGCTTTATCTACTAAGCCAAGCAGGACACAATTGCTAAACCCAACCTATCTTTATATATATCTTTCTATATATATCTTTCTATATATCTTTGTTGATGAAAACTCTATCTGATGGTGTGGTTCCAATACTGGAGGATTGGGGAATGTGGAGCATCCCTTCATCAACATTGGTCTCTGGTCCGGAGTGGTCGTACTTTTTAGGGTCCTATAAGCGACGTTCTTCAGGGGAAATCAGCACATAGAACGCCAAGTTTTGGGGGGCCCGGGTTGGGGGGGAAAAAAAAACCCCGTATCCCCCGGGCCAAATAACCTAACCCATAGGGACCCAAAAAGGATTGGGAAAACTCTCCCCGTTGCAGATATTGGATGCTGCGACAGAAGAACATTCGAGAGCGTAAAATGAAAAGTGATGATTAGGTGAGAGATAGAGCACATGGAATATACGGTGCTATTAGCGTGACATGATAATTATATATACGAATGTCATTCTGATCGATAGAACTCATAACTGGATCTTCTGAAAAAAACGCAAAATAAAACCTTTTTTCGAGAATGTATTGTTCCATGGTAAAGCCAGCATTGTTTAAATTCCTTTATAGCAATATTTATTTTAATCGCCCCTGCAAAATATCAGATTTTTTAAGGGCTATTAAAAAATGACAACAAATCAAACTAGTTCAAACGGGTCTAATGCCATCTAACTTCTGGTGACCGAGAAAAGCAACCATTTGAAATTTACGAAGATTGTAGAATGCGATACTCTGAGAAGTTGCTTCTTAGGCAAGCATGTCATACATAATTGACTAAACCATTTCAAACAAATAACAAACTTTAGCATTTTTCCCGTGTCAAGTATTGTAAACTCTCCATGTTGCCTAGTTTTGGCTGCATTCACTTATATGATAACGTTTCGTCTGTTTTCTCCATACATTCTACACATGCTATTCTGCTTGCGTCTTATTCTATTTCTGATTTTATATTAATTTGTATCTTATGGCCATTGATCTTATGCCTGCGTTTTATATAGAGATGTCAGTTCCTTTTTGAGATCTTCTTTTCATTAGTAATGCCATTTCTTTTTAAGTGTTATCCTCTTCAGTTTGCTGGCTATAGAGAAAAGTAGCGCCATACCCAGTTGTTTCATCTTACGGCATTTTTGTTTTCTTTATTTGCTAACGTCCACGTGTTGTAATTGTTTCTTCTGGCTGCAGCTATTAGCGTTTAATATATATTTTTTAAAACTAAAACCAATCATATGGGTGCTATAAGGCGGTGGCTGAGGTTCTACATGTCATGGGAATGACGTTAAACTCGATCTGATGGTGAGGTTCCAGTTTTTGAGGTTTGGGAAATGTGGAGCACCCCTTTATCATCATTGCCTCCCTGGTCGCAACACTCTGGCCCGGAGTGGTAAGTATAGGTTAGGATCCTATCTATGTTGTAAATAGAAAAAAGTATTAATAGAAAAAATTGTGTATCCATTAAGAATTAATTTATTTCAAAACTTTATCGGCATTAAATGACCCACCGAGATTGATATGCCGTAACACAAACGAAACCAATCAGTTGTCAGGCTTTTGTATTGTTTTGTTTCTTGTTAAATACTGCCTAATCAGTCTAGATTAAAGTGACCTTTAGGTCAATATTTTTGAACGAATCGTTGCTTATAGAATTATAGCCCTGTTGCCTGAGACTTTAGAATACACCGACTGCACCTCTGTAGCAGGGTAAGATCCCCCTTTACAGAGCCACCCTGGGTGGCAACCCGTGAAGCTCAATGATGGACCAATGGTGGCTGAGCAGTCCCATGACATGCAATACACCACGTTGACCTTCACTTAGGCTAGGTGGGGGGCAGACATCTTCAATAATCGGCTAAAGCCCTAGTACCTATAGGAATTGTCCCACCCTATTGCCCTTATTGCGCAAGCCCGCACCCCTTAATATATTGTGCCTAGAAATGCCGTAGTTGAGTGTCTTAATGTCCTGGACATGACGTTAAACTCTATTGATGGGTGAAGTTCCAGTTCTGAAGCTCGAGGATAATGTAGTACCTTTTCATCACCATTACTCCCAGGTCTAACCCAGAGGTCTGTACATGTTAGGGTCTCATCTATCGGTTAAATAGGAAAATGAGTTTCAAAGATGTGTATAAAAACTGAGTTTTGAATAAATTTTGAATATCCATCGATAATGAATTAAAACGAAACATCTTCGTATAAATAAACCCAACAAGTATTGCTATGCCATAAAAACCTAACCAACCAACCTATAGACTGAGTTAATACAAGTTTTGTAATGATTTTGTAACAAAGTATTCAGCAATGATCGGCCTTTACGTGAACTCTGATAAACTAGAGTTCATGTCTTTCAAAACCAAAAAGCGACATCTCAAACCATCGATGGCACTCCTTAACTCTGTAGAACAATTTAGATACTTAGGCAGCAACATCTCCTCCACAGTAAACGACGTTAATGCACGTATAGGAAAAGCATGGGCTGCAATAAATAAATTAACGATCATATGGAGATCCAATCTCACAGACAAGTTAAAGAGACAGTTCTTCCAGGCCGTTGTCGTGTCAGTACTGCTGTATGGCTGCACCACCTGAACACTAACTAAGCGACTAGAGAATAAACTAGACGGGAGCTGCAAAAGAATGCTGCGTGTGATCCTGAACAAGACGTGGAAACAACTCCCTACGAGAAAACAGCTGTACGGTCAACTGCTACATATCACCCAAGCCATCCGCGCAAGACGGACAAGACACGCGTGACACTGCTGGAGAAGCAAGGACGAACTCATAAGCGACGTCCTCCTGTGGAAGCCACCACATGGACACGCCAGTGCGGGCCGACCAGCAAAGATGTACATTGACCAGCTCAGTGCGGATACAGGATGTTGCATAAAGGACCTCCCGAGAATGATGAGCAATAGGGACGGATGGAGAGAAATTGTCATGGATATCCGCGCTGAAAGCGCGACATGATGATGATGATGATTATATGACTTTAAATTTGTCATTACTTTTCCTATTTTCTGATATTAATAGATTGTATAATTTTGAAACTTATTCATTAAATTGTCAGATATATGATAAATAACAATTATGCTAATTGTTGCGGCCTGTTTGGAGGTCAGAATAAAGACACAAGAGAGGAAATGAGTTAAACAAATATATTAACAAAGAACAGTAGTAAAAATATGTACAAATGAGAAGGTTACTTGCAGTGCGGTCTTATCAACAATCCGCTGAAATATTGACTCTTGCTTAAGAGCATATCCTGCTGCTATTTATAGTTGGAAGAGTTCATGCCTGCGTGGAAGATTAGCATAAGACTAATTTAAGGTTTTATTTTTCTTACTTTTGAGATTAGGGCCATTCATATTACAAAAGTAAAAACAGAAACATATATACAGACACCTAAATACATATAAACACATACATACAATTGCACACTGAAACCGATGGTAGGTGTGGTACCCCATCTTAGACGCAAAAATAGTCTCTTTACACTAAAGATAGAGAAAAGGTGATAGAATCCTTCGCTGTCCGGAGTATACTAACAACAGGCCATTCCGCGGCCTATATATATATATATATATATATATATATATATATATATATATATATGAGGTAAGGTAAAAGGAAAAGTGGACAAAAAATAATGACTCAAACAAGTTGAAGTAGGGGAGAAATATTTCCTTCTTCTTTACGCGAAGAACATCATCAGTTGAGGGGTAGGGAGCTTAGAGAGGATTTGATTGAATAGAGAATATATATATATATATATATATATGTATAGGTAGTTAGGGAAGACATCAATTAAACAGACATGGTAACTGTCAGTTTCTCACCTACCTGATTCTCAAACATATATAGTGAAAGAGGAACTGAGAAAGAGAACGAGTGGTTTTATTTGTTTTCTTTATTTAATGGAATATCAACCTTCTTGGGTTATTTAATGCCACAGACATTCTTATAGAAGAACAGTAGTTGTACTATTTAACCGATAATTGGGGGTGAGAGGTTCATAATTTTCTGCTGCGTATTAATCCGAAAGTGAATGTTACAGCGCGACTGAAACTAGAACTCGCTTACTACGATACCTCACACCAGCACGTTAACCACTACTCCATGTCGAATACCTTGAGAATATAAGAAAGAGAAAACAAGAATAAAGGGACTAACACAAATATATACATAACAGGCAATTGAACAGGGATTTTAATTTAAAGATATCAAGTGATTGAATAAATATTAATATATAAATGAGTAAATATAAAAAAAAGATATGAAAACACTACAAAATGCAGTTAAAGTGAAAACATTTTATAACTTAGCTGATATTGAACAATATTTCGATTTTATGAAAATCGTTATCAGAACTTGTTTATAATCCGTGTTCAGAGGAGCGGAGACAAAAGTCATTTGAGTTCAAAACAAAAACCTTGACGTTGCAAAAAAGAAAAGTTATACAATAATTTCGAATGTGAGCCACTTCCGCCGCACTTTGTCTCCGCTCCTCTTAACAACACTGAATATAAACAAGCTCTGATGACGATTTTCATAAAATCGAAATATTGTTCAATATCAGCGAAGTTATAAAATGATTTCACTTTAACAGCATTTTGTGGTGTTTTCATATCGTTTTTTATATTTACTCATACCGTCGGATGCATTTCCTTTCTTTTAACATATAATATATAAATGAATAACTAATATGCAATCAGAATTTAATTTGTTCACACTTTTTTTTTAATTCGAATATTTTCTTATTTTTCACACTAAACGTATTATTTGGTTGCTTAGTTTTCTTAAAGAAATAGAACTCTTTGCTAAATCCCACAATAACTTATGGGCTATTTTCCACGCCTTTGCAAAGTGAAAGAAGTGAATTCCATAAATTTGGAAAGGGTCTTCATACTTTGTAATGATTGATGAGAAAGTCGTCCTGAGTTTAAAGGCCCGTGGAATAAATACTTGTAATAACATTCATCATAGAGATCTGACTTTCTTTTTTGTTCTTCATTTTGTTCTTTGCTTTAGCCTTCTTCGTTTTGATTCTTTATCATCTTCTTTTTCTTCAGTTTCTTTTTCTTCAGTTTCTTCTTTGTTTCTTCTTTTGTTCCCTTTTTCTTCTTTTGTTCCTTTTTCTTCTTTTTCTTCTTTTGTTCCTTTTCCTTTCTTTTTCTTTTCTCTTTTTTCTTTTGTTCTTTTTCCTTCTTTTGTTCTTTTTTCTTTCTTTGTTCCTTTTTCTTCTTTTGTACCTTTCTTTTCTTTTTCTTCTTTTGTTCTTTTTCTTCTTTTTCTTTTTCTTCTTTTGTTCTTTTTTCTTCTTTTTCTTTTGTTTCTTTTTTTCTTCTTTTGTTTCTTTTTCTTCTTTTTCTTCTTTTGTTTCCTTTTTTCTTTTTTGTTCTTTTTCTTCTTTTGTTCTTTTTTTCTTTTTTTTCTTTTTCTTCTTTTCTTATTTTGTTTCTTTTTCTTCTTTTTCTTCTTTTTCTTCTTTTGTTTCTTTTTTCTTCTCTTGTTTCCTTTTCTTTTTTGTCTTTTTCTTTTTTTGTCTTCTTTTGTCTTCTTCTTTTTGTCTTTTTTCTTCTTTGTCTTCTTTGTCCTCTTTGTCTTCTTTGTCCTTTTCTTCTTTGTCTTCTTTGTCCTCTTTGTCTGTCTTCTTTGTCTTTTTCTTCTTTGTCTTCTTTTGTCTTCTTTGTCATTTTTTTGTCTTTGTCTTTTTCTTCTTTTTCTGTTTCTTCTCCTTTATTTCTGTGTCTTGTTCTTTTTCTTCTGTTTTCTCTTCCTCTGCATTTTGGGTTTCTTCAGCGATTCCACTTTCAAGCTAATTATTTGTATGTTTTTAAATTTCCTTACATCAATCTCATTCCGTATTATTCGTTAAATTCTTCATTTCAAGAAGAGTAGACGTCTCATGACCTTTCCCTATCATGACCTTACAAAGGACATGACTGTTACTTGACGATGTTCATTCTCTTCAAGTAACATTCAACAGGATGTGCTGGTTGGTTGGATGGACGGATTTTACGGCATGTCAATCTTTGTTGGTTTATTATATGCCGAAGACCTTAGCGAAAAGGTAGCAGAATGTACAAGCATGTATGTGAACAGATTTTGAAAAAGCTTCAGCCAACAATGAGGCGAAATATAATTTGAATTTAGTTGTGTTGTTATATCCACCTTTTCCTTTATTCTCAACTATCTATATATATATGTGTGAGTGTATGTATATATATATTGTATGAAAAATAGATGGAAATTAATCCGACAGTATGAAATTTAACATTTTGAAAAAACAAATGATGTTTGTTATGTAATTGCTGACAGAATCTGTTTCGACCAAATCGATAAATTGGTCTTCATCACGAGCAACATAGACGGGAAGAAAGATATCCGTTAAAAGACTGTTTACAAAAACGAACGCTGTATTCAACCGCTGAAAATTTAAAAAAAATGCGTGTTCTGTTTTAAAAATAAAATAAATTTTATTTTTAATTTTTAAAAATCAGAAGCCTTATAGTTTATAGTAAAACTCAAAAGAGTTTGTTGTAAAAATATATATAAAAATGTAAAGTGGGTATCAAAATTGTTTAGGATATATTTCAGCTGTTAAAATAATATAACAAGTTCACAGTGTATTTGAAGAAAGATGTTAGAGTTCAAAAATTACTTGTGGTATATAATGTATAGCGTATACAAATAATTACTGCCCTATTTAATCATTCTAACTAGTGTCAACATTTTATTATTTCGCTAAATTTCTCTCCTGATTGGGGCAGGCCAATAGGGTGAGAATCATCCCTAGAAACCAAATGATTAATGCCTAGACAAGTGCCGTTCCCTATAACAACAGGTGCGATGCCGAGTTGATAACGTCATCGCAGTAGACTCATTTCTATTTTTAAAATCAGGTCGTCCCAGCATGCGTCCCGTGCCTTGATATCTTATGAAGGAAACACACACCCACGTGTATGCATGAAGCTTATATATATATATATTATATATTATATATATATATATATATTAAATTTTACTTGAAGGCACTTACACGCATGTATCGCATAAATTTCGATACTTTTTCTTATAGAAAATGAACTTGACAAGTGTAATCCCAGTAAAGGATGGCTCGATGTGTAGAATCGAATTTTATGCGATACATGCGTTGTAAGTGCCTTCAAGTAAAAATTTAATATATACTTTATCCAGCAACGTTTTCTAAATAAACAAACATCCAAAAATCTTATTCACTTCGCCGAAGGGCATTCGGTCTGTTTGTTGTTATTATTCTCTCAATAACGCCCCCTTACCTATTATGGTAGAGGCGTGTAGTATCGCTTGACAAGCTTTAATTCCGCTAGGATGGTCAGCTGTGTACTGTGGCCGAGGCGATAAAAGTGTTTCACTAGTTTTTTCACTGTGTCTGCTGAAGTCCCGGTTTCGATTTCTGTCGGAGGGAAATCGTTAGTATATACCGCTGATGAGACTTAAAAAGTCGAAACCGTCTGTACGGTATTCTACACATCGAGCCATCCTTTACTGGGATTACACTTGTCAAGTTCATTTTCTATAAGAAAAAGTATCGAATTTTATGCGATACATGCGTTGTAAGTGCCTTCAAGTAAAAATTTAAAATATATACTTTATCCAGCAACGTTTCTAAATAAACAAACATCCAAAAATCTTATATATATATATATATATATATATATATATTATATATATATATATGTGTGTGTGTGTGTGTGTGGTGTGTGTGTGTGTGTGTGTATGGAAAATCGGAAATGAATCCGACAGTATGAGGAAGAATGAATAAGAAAAGAAGAACAGAATGGATAATAAAAGATGAATTTAATCAATATAACTTACACACGTGTTTCGGTCAGTTCATCTGTGTGAAAATATTCCGCACATAGAGAAGATTCGATCTTCATCTGAGTGAAATTTTATTTTGAATGAAAAAATTCGTTGGGGATAAACGGAGAATTTTTAGAAATATATATATATATATATATGAAAAATAAAGAAAAGAAAATGCTGAATGGATACATTAGAAATTATTTTATTTTACTGACACGTGTTTCGGCCAGGATTATATAAAAATAAAATAAATAATATAATAGAAAACTTTTTTTTTTCAAGCGATTTCAATAAATTTATTTTTTCGAACATCTCAGAAATTCTCCGTATTTTAACCGATTTGATTTAAAACACCAAAGAATTTACTCTGACGAAGGCCGTTATTCTTTTGTATACTAAAAAAAAACAATTTTGTTTGCCTTGTCTTCGACGGTAATTGGAACTTTAATTATTCTTCAGTATGTATGTCTGGATAGGAAAATAAAACAACGACAAAAAGGCAAATATATATACATTTTTACTACCACCATATCTCGCTTTTTGAACAAAAATTATAAAGTTTTGATTTATATTCATGAAGATAATTAGAAAATAGTAGTTAAGTACTAAATACTAATAGCATGGAATTTTTTTACATTTAATATTTTAACATTTTCTTTTCCGAGTGAGCATCTGAACTTTTTTTGTTTCTGGCGCTCCACCAGGCCGGATCAATGCAAGGTCTTTTTTACACAAGGATTTTAATGTGGTATTCTACGAGGATCCTCCTTGTGATTCAGTAATAATGGATCTGCGAGAATAACTTTTTTAAACCAACGGCTACGCCGGGTAGCCGCTTCTAGTAAAAGATGAAGTCCAAATCTTTTTCAATTGTCGAATATTCTGGCTTTCTATAAATATTCATTATTAACCAAATTAAATTAGCTAACAATTATCTTAATTAATCGTATATTTTTCCAAGTAATGCAAATTAAAATATTATTAAACTAGCAGGACCTGTGGATATAATAATTTGGTTAATATAACGTTTGTTTTGTTTAGTTAAGAGCTTTTGTAAAATTGTTAAATTTCAAAAAGTATTATCTTGATTTAAATCTTTCCCACTCTTTGTTTTCTTTCTTTGCTTTTTTTTCAATTCTTAAACACTAGCTACGCATGAGCTCCTGTTTGTGCGTGGTTCCAAACTATAATGATCCTTGTGTTACGTACTGACGTTTTCACAGTACCAAATCGATATAATGTTGTATACCCTTTTCTTACTTCTTACTTCTAGTCGTCTTTTCTTCTGGTCGGCTTTGGTTCTATCTTCTAACATCTTGGTCTGGTCTAGCGTCTGGTGTTGACTTGATATATCTTCTAAGGTCTGGTCTTCTATGGGGATTTCGGGTTGGTTTCTGTTAGGGATTTCTCCTTATCAGAAGCCCTGTGCCATTGTTAGTTTTTAGGTAATAAACACAAGACTCCGATTTTCCCCTTTGATGTTACTTTTTTTGTAAATCCTCACCAGACATAACACGCGCGCGTAATGCAGAGATACAGTTTTAGAAGAGCATCAGGCCGACTGCTCTGTCTGACGTCTAACTGCAAACTGGGACTCTGAAAAAGGTCCCACGTGACTTCCCATATTTGGCGGGCTTCTGTAATTTTCCTAGAGGACCCGGCCATGGTAATGAAAGGGGTCATCCCCTCAGAATTACAGGGGATTGACAATAATCTTATGCAACCGCATAGATTATGTAACACTTGTGTTCGACTTACATGGTGGAATGTCAGTAGATAGACACACACACACACACACACACACACACACATAGAATTATCAGCTCTGTACAGACATGGATGCCGTGTAGAGGACATGCATGGAGCGATGGCCGATAAGAATATAGGGCATGTGTGTCAAAGGAATATGTGTCATCAGCACTTAATCGGGTTCGATCTCATTAGCGATGTTCTCCAATGCTTGACCGGTCAGCAAAACTAATATTCATGCGGACAATGAATGCCATGTAGAAACCTGCAAGGAAGGACGACCAAAAGGGATGGATAGTGTGTGAGTATCAAAGGAATCAGTGCTATCGGTACAACTTGGTGATGATGATAAATCATATTTTTATTTAGAAGTAAATGCACTAATCTATTCTATACATATATATGGAGGTGCGTGGGCTAGTGGTTAGAGTCGTGGAAAATGGACTCGTCGATTCGAGTTCAATTCCTATACGAAGCTATTGGCATTTCACATAGCGCTAATACCCTTGGGAAAGGTATGAATCCATATATTCTCCCTCCAGCTATGGGTTAAATAGAAGGGCAGACTGGGCCCTTTAACCTTGGGTAGGTAACCAGTCTAGGAGAGGGATAACTCTGAATTCAACATTCCTGAGGTCGGTCGTTGATTGGTTGTGTAGCAACACTTGATGCACCAATTCTTTCCTATCGACTGTGCCAAAAAGTGTGGATGGTCCAACACAAGCCTTCACCACTATAAACAAATCACTGTGTGGGTGTTCATTGTGTGTTTGAACCCTCATGTGTCGAAAATCAACGAGTG
>CM042141.1:48493314-48495814 GCA_023376005.1 Doryteuthis pealeii | reverse complement strand
TCGCTTAACCCTGAAGATTCGCGCAACTGCGAGAAACTGCAGACGAAAGATTTTAAGCCATTCGTTTTTAAAACGTGTATATATATATATATATATATATATATATATATAATCAAGTCGTTGATGACAGAATAGATTCTCATGACTCTCTCTCTCTCTCTCTCTCTCTCTCTCTCTCTCTCTCTCTCTCTCCGACATTTCCTCATCAGTCATTTCTCCTGGCAAAGTCTTCTGAGTGGCATCAAGAGAGTCCACAAACAGCTACTGTATGTAAATTTTTGCTGCTCGACCAACAATCATGTGTTCACGTTTAGGTGTCCTCTGGAGAACGTCACGTTTTAGTTTGCCCTTACTTAGCTAATAAGGTCCAGCATTTCCTGTTCGTCTTGGATGGTTTGTATGAATGGAAGTAGCTGATTTGCCTACATTTTGCTTCAATTTTCGGAAGATTTAAAAAAAACAACAACCTGTCTCCAATGTTCGTTTCATTATCGAAATTAATTTAGAGAATTATGTCTTTTTTCCATATCCTGTCTAGTTAATGTTAACAGTAGTGTATAAGGTCAAATAATGATGTTGATTGATTGATTTTAACGGCATATCAACCCGTCTGGGGCTATGTCATGCCTAACGGTTAGGAAGTAATATGTTGTGTAATTATATTTATACTTTTGTAATTGGTTTTAACAATGTGTTAGCATCATTGATAATCATGTTGTATGATATTAGTTCATGTCTCTTATTCTATGGTATAATTTTATTTCCCTCAACTAATGAGAAAATCGGGTAATCTGTTACGTCTATCTCACACATTGAGAAAGCTGGACAGTCAAGTTTTTAAAACCTTGCTTTTATATGCGCGTTAGGAAGCGCGTGGTGTAATGGTTAAAGTCATGGGAAATGGACTCGTCGCCCCGAGTTCAAATTCTGGACGTGCTAATTGCATTTCACTTAGCGCTAATACCCTGGGGAAAGGCATGGATCCTAATCTCTCTCCAGCTATGGATAAATAGTAGGGCAGACTGGGCTCTTTAACCTTGGTTAGGCAACCGGTCTAGGTGATGGAAAACTCTGAATTCAAACCTGTTGAACTCCGCTTAAGAAATTGACCTTGTGTCACATCCTGCTCGTGCGGAGGGGTTGGTAATATATATAATATATATATATATATATATATATATATATATATATATATGCCTTCAAAATGACCGGTTACAAATGTAAAAACTACTTAAGAGTATGAACTTATAAGTAGTTCTATATGCAGATTTGCTCGGAGAGGCCCCCTCCGATCAATCGGCTGGTCACGTCAAACCCTAGCACCTATATGATTTTCCCAACCCTATTTCCCTTATGGCAAGCCCCAACCCCTTTTTATCATATGGGTGCTTGAAGGCGGTGACTGAGGGTCTACATGTCCTGGGAATGACGTTAAACTCTATCTGATGGTGAGGTTCCAGTTTTGGAGGTTTGGGGAATGTGGAGCACGCCTTCATCACCATTGCTCCCTGGTCCACTCTGACCCGGAGTGGTAGTACTTGTTAGGGTCCCATCTATGGGTTAAATAGAAAAATGTATTCATAAAAAATGTATTATCCATTAAGAATTGATTTATTTAAAAACTTTATCGGCATTAAATGACCCACTGAGGTTGATATGCCGTAAAACAAAACGAAACCAAATACATGCAGATTTGCATGCACTTTCTATGAGTGAAGGTGTTTTGAAATAGCAGCTTTTAACAAATCCACTCCTTCAATAATCAACATGTGTTTATTTGTATGCATCAAATTACATTACGGTCTTTTTCTTGTGCTTTTATCCCTGTTTATGGAGCTAGGGGAATCCGAAAAATGAATTCTCTCTCTTGTTCTCTCCCTTCACAGCAGCAACATATCCTCATTCTTACATATGACACCTGGCTGAAACGTGTGAAGGGATTGTCCAGTCACGCATGCGTAGTTCAATGATGTACCTTCAGGCTAAATTCCCTGAGGTGTTTTTTAGTTAACGGACACTTACGCCATGGCAGCGGACATAATGGATATTTATTGATTGTCTCCTCTTCGGGTTTCGCTTTAGTTGCAGTGGGAAAATAAGGGCTCTAAGGATTATAGGTAAATAGAGAAATATATAAAATGCGATATAGATAAAGGTGAGAAAAGGGGATATAGAAAGAAAACTAAGAAAGAAAAGAGAGGATTTTTTTAGATTATGAGTTCGGGATAGATAGATAGATAGATAGATATATTCTATGTAGAAAAAAGACACGAAGTATTCCAAAAACAGGAATTTAATCTCGACGGTGAAATCGGCGTTATAAGGTTTCGGTCTTTCGCAAACCTTCATCAGGACATAAGATGGAAGAAGTGTTGTGTGGGTAAAGGATAAATTTCGAAAAAGGTGAGAATGGTGGTTGTATGTGAAGAAGAAAGTGTTGTAACCGAGTCCGGGGTAGCATTTGTTCAAGTTCATGTGATGATTTTCCCAGGAAACGGTG
>CM042141.1:48478314-48488314 GCA_023376005.1 Doryteuthis pealeii | reverse complement strand
AGAAAAAAAACTATGGGAAGAAAAAGAAACAAATGTGAAAAATTTAGAATATGAAAGAAGGTAAATAAAACTAAGTTATAACAAAAACAGTAAAAGGAAAAATAACTAAAAAAAATGAACGAAAAAGGGAATAGTGGGTTGTAGAATTTACAAAAGTAAGACAAAGAACAGAAGGAAAAAAATATATATGATGGGCAGAATAAACAAATGAGAAAAATGTAGAATATTAAGGAGAAGGTAAAGTAAATTAAGTTATAATAAAAAAACGAAAAACAGGGCCGGTTTAGCTCAGTCGGTAAAGTGTTCGTCTATGAATCCCAAGGTTCTTGGTTCGATACCGGCCCTCGCCAACTCAGCGAATGAGTAGCACAGGGATCTGTGCGGTAAAGTGAGGAGCTGTTGGTAGGTGTAGCGCTCCACCTCAGATGCTAAAATAATCTCCTTGTCTAGCGCTAGTGAAAAGGGGATAGACTCCCTCGCTGTCTGGCTGATACCGACATCAGGCCGCCGCGACGACTTTACTTATTTCTGTCGTTCTAACAGAAAGAAAAGAAAAGTATCGGGAAAATGAAGGAAAAAGTGAACGTAGGAAATATAGGAATATGAAGATGTGTAGCGGGTTTTAAAAGTTAGAAGACTAAGATGAAGGAGAGGAAGAAAATAAACAAAATATTATGGGAAGAAGGTGGTGGTGGTGGTCTCGAATGGCGATAAAAATGATTTGGCATGAAGAAAAGGAAAAACAAAGAAAGAGTAGATAGAAAGTGGGAAGAAGGAAAAGGAGCAAAAGCGTTTAGAAAAATGTACAATATGAGAGAAGGTAAATAAAAACAAAGAAAACTAGCGGTAAATGAATGGAGGAACATGGGAATATAAAGATGTGAAGCAGGTTGAAGAAGTTAGAAAACTAAGATGGGGATGAAGAAAATGACAAATATGATGGGAAGAAGAAAGCTACAGAAAAGCAAAATAGGTGTGAAAAAATGTAAAATGGAAAGAGAAGGTAAATAGAAATAATTCATACTAAAACAAAAAAAAACAAGAAAGAAAGAAAAAGTTATTACAAAAACAAAGATGAAGAAGAAAGAAAAAGTTATTACAAAGATGAAGAAGAAAGAAAAGTTAACACCACTACCCCAGCTATGGTTAGCGGAATGAGAACAGGATTACCCCCGTGGATTGAATAAAGGATTAGGTTTAAAGTTCCGTGATGTCTCCCGATTACGACAAGAAGGTTCCCAATTACGACAAGAAAGTTTGCGAGTCCGTAAAGAAGGTCACCGAGTCCGACAAGAAATACCTGAAGAAGGCCGGAGGGCATATCGGCCAAAACGTTGTACAGATGACAATGAAGATGAGGACAATAGTCCGAATTACACAGATAATACTAATCATCTAGCCTCATCTCAAACAGTCAGAGAAATGAATTTTTCGGATAGTATATATATAGATATAGTAATATATTTGGATTATACCTAAAATAGCAAAATTGTAATGACAGAAAGACACATCATAAAGGAATAATCTATATATCAAAACTCGTGTTCCTTAAAAGTACGACCGTTATCATCTTAGAACACCCTCTGGTTAAGTGATTAGACCGTCCAAAACGTCCACGATGAAATGCTAAAATGTAAATCCACCAACTTATTTCTTATGGAAGTTGTTCCCTTAATTATATAATGTAATATTTCGTTGTTTTTATTAAAGGAAAGACAGGGTAGAAAAAACACATGCTACACAGAAAAATAGAAGAAAGAAAGAATTGGAAAGATAGAGGGGTGCGTGCTCGGACGCGATAACACTAATTGACTTCAATCGAATATAATGAAAAGTAAAAGAAAAAAGTGAGAGTTAAATTAAGATTATTATACTTTATACATATTACATCATTTGACAATAGCTGTTAAGTACATGTATCAAGTTTTAATAATTAAATAATCATACTGTGGTTATTACACAAGTCCTGCTAGTGCTAATCATTTAACTAAGAAGCCCTAATATCATGAATACTAATTACCGCGATCAACCATTTCGATTTATTTCCGGTATCACATGACTCGCAATATATTCAATGGTATAGAAGGAAATTGATGTCTCCAAGGATGGGAAATAAATAGGGGCTAATAATCCAATCCGTTCGCCATGAGTAAGATGTGACACAAAGTCGCAACTATGGAGCATCCAATGAATATCCAACTCGCTCTTCAGTCGTAATGGATCTGCGATACTAGCTAGCTAACCATTATACCACGATAGGACAACATTTATTTCGCAACCCATTCGCCACGGGTAGGATGTGTCTCAAAGGTCGTAAGTATGGAGCATCAGGCGAGGACCGAACTCATTATTCAGTAGTACATGATCTACGATACTAGTTTGCTAACCATTACACCACGATGCTACAGCCTGGAAATATAAAAAGTTCTAGCGGGGCCTGTGGATATACCACAGTGTGATAATTGCTACAACGTTTGATATGTTTACTTAAGCGCTATTACAAAGAGTTCAATAAGTAAACAAGTATAATAATATTGATTTAACTCTTTCTCACTCTTTTTTTCTTCTCTTCCTTTCCTTCTTTTCGTTATTCGATTGAAACAGATTACCGTTAACGCTTACGCGTGTTCACCCCTCCTCTCGATCTTCCACAAAACCTTTTCTTTCCTTCTTTCTTATAATATTTTTCTGTGTAGCATGTCCTTTTTCTTTCTAGCAAAGATGGAGCAGCCCATTATTTAGTTGAGCGAGATATCATTCATAAGAAAGAAGAATTCGGTGGATATGCAACTTATTATACGAACTGTATACTTCTAAAATCTTTTGAAAAATTTAAAAAAATATCAGTGTGTGTTTAATTTCACTAGACCAATATTGAATTTATGAAACTCGTCTTCGAGATCAGACATGTTTTTGTCCTGTCGGCTGTGGCATTAGAATAAATCGACTGCACCTCAGCAGAGGAGTAAGAACCCCATCCCAATGGGACCACTTGTAGGCTTTGGGGGACTCGTGATGCGTTAGGGTGAATACTTTGTGGCTGAGCAGCAGTCATGACAAGTAACACTATACGAGCGGTCGGAAAGGTCCACTTTCACCTATATGATTGGCCGAAACCTATTACCCTTATGGCAAGCTCCAACGCTTTTTATCATATGTGCTAGAAGGCTGTTGCTGAGGGACTTAATGCCCTGGGGATGACGTTAGACTCTATCTGATAGTGGTGTTCCAAATCTGGACGTCTGGGGTACCCCTTCATCACCATTATTCACATATCCACTGTACCGTTGTCCCTTTTTTTCGGGCACTAAAACGATAACTGTAACGTAGCGGCGGTGATATATTCACGGTACTAAAAATGTCTTCTGCACGTAGTGGTCACTTGTTGATAAACATTACAACGCGAGAAATATGTAGTCACAACTGCTAGCCTTTATTATCGTGCTCGTCTAGTGGGCTCGTACCAGAGAGGAGGAAAGGCAGAGAGAAAGAGAGAGAGAGAATACTACTTGATTACTGTGACCCCATACTAGCCACTAGCGGCCCGATCCGTACCCTACGACGGCGGAAGGCAAAAAGAGGCCGATACCTTTCTTCGTTGTTCCACGTCACCACGTGACTTCCGGTCAACACCCGAAGCTTCCGGTTGCGGTCAACACCCGACTTCCGGTTGCGGTCAATATCCGACTTCCGGTTGACACTCAATTCTCAGTTCGGAGTCACGCTACGGTCAAATCATCGTTCATCCTGTTTTGGCTCATCACTATTTTTTAAACCTTTATCATCTCTTATTTCTTCTTCCTCCTTTTCTAATATAGTAGTTCTCGCTCAATGCAATGTTGCTACACCACCCTGACTCGAAGTGGTAGTACCTGTTAGGATCCCATGGATGGGTTAAATAAAACAAAATCAGTTTTTTTATAATGTGATTTAAAATGATCTTTAAAAAATTGAGTAACTATCAAAAATGAATAAAGAAAAACGTCTCCAGCATAAAATAAGCTAACAAGGGTTGAAATACCGTAAAATTCGGACATCCAGCCAACCAACCAACCAACCAACCAACCGGCCAATATTCAATTTATGAAGTTCGACTTCAAGGTCAGATATTGTTTTGTTTAACTTAATGATGTTTCATCTGGCTGTAAATATTTTTACTATTTCAAACGATGTGTTTAATTATCTTCTAAGCTTTAATCAAATGGAAGACTGAAAACTTCAAATGAGAATAATCTGACAGTCTTTTCTTTGCAATACTCATGCATATTTATTAATGTTAAAATAAGGTTTCTCAAAGGCTTTCATACATTGAATAGGTCAATCGTGAAAAACATTTTATTTACACATATTCGAAACAATGTTAAATTATATATATATATATATATATATATATATATATATTATTATATATATATATATATGAGAATAAGATATTTTTCAAAAATATAACAAACCAGAATGTTACGATATATATATATATTTGGGAAATAATTTTTGGGTGGTTTTTTAGAAGCATGAAAAATATATCAGAAACAAAATGATGAACATTGTGTTCTAAATCTTATTTTATTTACCAATATTTCGTTAAATATACCCCTCTTTATCAAAGGTTTGTGATAGACTGTTTATTTTCTTGGTCTGTGGTCTTTTGGGGTTCATGTGGTTTTCTTTCTAACCTAATGGCTAATTGTTTTTCTCTTTGCTGCCCACTATTTGTGAGGTGTCATTTATGCTGCCATATATAATATATATATATATATATTATATATATATATATATATATATATATATATATATATATAATGTTAAGGTGGATGAGACATAAAGTCAACAGTGCTTGCTAAGTAACTGTTTCTCGCCTACGCGGTTTTCAAATCAACTTATTTTGAGAATCGCATAGGCGTGAAGCTGTCAGTTACCAAGCACTGCTGACGTCATGTCTCCGCTCCCCTAACTTTGATAAACAAACTCTATCAATGATATTGAATACTCTTTACTTATTAATGGGCATACAAATTATTTAAAATTCATTTTTCCTATTTAACCCATACATGGAACCCTTACAGGTACTACCACTTTGGTTCAGGGTGGAGCTGGGAATAATGGGATGAATGGGTACTCCACATTCCCCAGAGTTTCAGATATGGAACTTCATCATTAGATGCAGTTTAACGTCATACCCAAAACAATAGGACCCCTCAGTCACCGCCTTCTATAACATATATGATAAAAAGAGTAGGGGCTCGCTTGTCCACTCTGACCCGAAGTGGTAGTACCTGTTAGGGCCCCATCTATAGGCTAAATAGAATTGTCTGAAAAATACTTATTTTAAGGTAATTAAAAAACATCTGAATAGAGCGCTAGGTCTGAACATTGTGTTTATACACAATAGGGATGAGCACAACAGTCCGGATCTATTTCTCTGAATTTTTGAGATACGGTTTAATAATTTGCATTATTTTGATTATAGCTGAAAAAACACCTGAAGAATGCCGGAGAGCATATCGGCCGAAATGTTGTGTAGATAACAAAGGCGAGGACAATAGTCCGAAATAGTAAAATTATCCGACATCTTTGTCTCATTTTTCATACTGGTGAGATCATAGTCAAAAAGGTGTTGATAAAAAAAACTATTGGCAACTGGAGCCACTGTTAATAAACTGAATTAACGACATAAGTTTTTAGATAAAATTTCTGTCGTTACTCTATTCATAATTCTGTCGTCTTTGTCATGAATTTCTCAAGTGTTATTGGGTCAAGTTTCCCCGAACAAACGATTCTTATCTTTTGAGTATCCTTGTATAACTTTTGAGGGGCCGAGGTCCTCAAAAAAGCTTACATCACAAACAAAGGTGCTTCTCAGTCTTGTGTGCAACAACTTTGAAAGAAGAAACAGCTGCAATGGACACAACTAACCACTCCCTAAAACTAGAGAACCTAATCGTTACTTGCTTTTACCACCTAATGTTATATCAATGAACGCCTATCCATCTATGTCTTATTCAAAAACCACTTATATTTGGTTTGACAGGACGAAAAAAAAAAAAAACGAAAATGAAATCTTAGAAAATATTGCTTACGAAAGCAAAAATATTACTTTTGTACTTGTTTATTTCAACCTCTTCAGTACATAATATATATATAAGTATATATATAATATATATATATATATATATATATATAGTATATATAATATTTCTTTTTGCTCAGATTTCAAATTTTAAAACAGACGATAAACAAGGACTATTACTCGCCTTTCTCCTTATTCTGAGATAAAAATTTTTTATCACCTTCCACATACCAACAAAAAGCCCTGAGAAAACTAATTAATAGATCGAAACACTGCCAGTGATTCGAATTCCAATAAAACTCACCACTATAATCTCAATTAAATCCTCGCTGTTTTTTTCATATTTCTTTCTCCGCCGTCCTATCTCACCCTCACATGACCGTTCGGATTCACCTCCTTTTATTTCACAAACACACGCTGTTAGTAGGTTATATATGAGAGGTAATATATATATTTAGTAGGTATTAGTATATAATATCTTGTATTGTATAATGGAATGGATTTGTGTAGCTATGTTATGTCGTTGCTCACACGAAAACTATATTACTATACAAAAGTCAACAAAATTCCCTTTTTATTTACTACCATCATTGCTCCATGATTTTATTTTCTAATTTAACCTCAATATTATTTAAAATTGTTTTACATACATTAAACTCGGGTTACAACAAAGTTATTACTACATACTAATAAGCGATGCAATATGTATTCCTATAATACAACTAAAAGTACTCACATGGTTATGGAACTTACAGAGTGTGGAAATAGATGTAATGAGCGCTAATAATGCTAGTGTTTGAGGTACATTAAATTGAATTTTTAAGGATAAAACTATAATGCTCTAGTCATCAGTATTCATTGATTTTATGCTAAATGCTCTGAGTATAACATGATAAATAGAAATTTGAGGAGCAAAAAATCTCGGTGGAGTATCTTAAGAAGAAATTCGCAATTAACATAGAGAAATTACAACGTTTGAATATTAATTCATACTTCCTATGTTAGACTAAATAGTAAATTAGGGAAATTATACCAATGAAAGTACGGGGCCAACATGAAAGCCGAGTATATGGATAAATGATGAAGTATTTAGTTTCAAAGATTGTTCTATGGTTTTCCTGGTATATACCCTCTGTTCTCAAGGAATGATTTTTATCTGATTCGTTATGTCAGTTTACAAGTTAAAGCCTTGATCTAGGAATATGGTAACTATGATACTTTTGATTAATATTAGAAACTTACAAATACTTCAAACCGCGCCGGGGCATATTATTTTGCTAAGAATTCTTATGCATGTAAGAGAGAAAGAAAGAGTTAAATGCAGATAATCGAACACCATGAGGCGCGGTGATATAGTAGTCATGCTCACGACACATGGTTTAGCTGATCACGTTATCTAACTATTGCGGAATTTGTCTTAAGAAGATATGCGAGTAGGTCGGAGAGAAGCATCAGTATCAGGGGCGCTCTTGTAAGTCCAGATAGGTCACAAGAGACTACCTGTTAACCTTATAAATAAAAAGATTGTTATTTATGGCTTATGTGAAGCAATTAGTTTGACATTATAGGTGAGTATAGAACACACACACAGCACACACACACACACACACCATCAAAAATCAATATAAGTATATAGAATACATATAACGTACCTACGGATGAATCAGACCGATAAATATGTAACTGAACACGGCTAATTATACCTGTGGAATTATAACTAATAACTAACTCGTCATCCAACACTTACCACACATCCAGTACCACCCTTATTTACGCTGTCTCTACACACGAGTAAAAATCATCGAGATTTGACGACGTAGAACGACTAATCGAAAAGACGTGTTTCAGGGTCAGGATTCGAAACCACGAGCGATTCATCGTCAGTTTTGACTCACTGCATAGGCCTAAATTTTGCGATCTTCTCAATCGTCCACTCGTAGCGTTTGATTGCCCAAATCTTAGATACACCAAGATTCGTAATTTACCTATATGACAATGCATAATATTCGAATGTAAGATCCTTTGCCATGCCGTGTCAGGAATGGCCCAGTCGACATGGCTATGGAGTCTTTGACCTCCAACCTGCATGCTTGAGGTCTCTCGGATTCGATTTTCATGTCGAGGAAATAGATAAGATATACAATCGCTAGATGGACTTTAATAGTAAGTATGAAATCTAGCTGTACGATGTATTCTAACGTAGAGAGACTGTATATAATTCAGCCCGAATTCGTCTTGTCATGAATTATTTTCTTATTTATATTGATCGTACATATATAATGTACAGAAGACTATACTGCAATTTATAACGCCTTCGGGCTCAGGCCAAATCATAAGTATAAACCTATATGATTATCTAACTATCGACTCAAGAATACTACTATATATTAATAATATATAATTTACATCATAATTAATTGGTATATCCTCACTAAATAAGGTGAGTGAAATAAATTAACAGCAAATAGTTGATTGTAAATATTACTAACAAAACATCAACCGGGAAATGGGAGAAAAAATTTATATATTGAAAAAAAAGAACCACAACTAAATACGTTCACACACAAAAAATCTATTGGTACAATATTAATTGAATCAAAGATAAAAAAACCAAATTACAATGAATGACTATATATTATTAATAAACATCTCAACTCACTCAAATCTCAATAGATACAAACAAAAAATACATAAAATAATATATAAATAATATAAAGCAATAACATATATATAAACTAAACCCTCTACCCTAATCAGTGATATACGTCTAACCCTGCGTCAGGAGACTAAAGCAATAAGTAAAAGCTCAAACCAAATACCTTAAGTTACCGCAATAATAAATAATATCGCCCGAAGAAACACCTCGCAAGCTCAAAGATATTCGCTACTAATGCAACACTCTATACAGGGCATGAGATTCAAATCTGGACTAAATATATAATATATATACTATTCAATATAAATAAGTAATATAATAATATAATATAACTAATATAACTATTTAATACGGACTAGGTTATGATAGATATACCATGAAATGAAAATAGTATATCACATAGACGGAAAAGGAAAAAGCAAAGTAATAATATTTAGTAAGCTGTTCAGCGAGAAAACAGAAACAGGACGTTAGATATAAATTCCTTGAATTGAAACCCTTATACCACATAAGAAACGACATTATCTTACTGCAAGGTGACCTCAAGAATTCAGAAACAGGTACAAGGCGCAACGACCCGTATTGCAATCACTTCATCCCTCATGTAATACAGATATAATCTCTATCATTATATAATTATTAGTTATCTCTCTCTAAAATCTGTTCATAATTTATTGAAATCACCAGATCTCAAAATCTTAACGCATGCTATAAGAAAGAATAAACCACAACAATATAGAAGGTAATCCACTACGGTAGCAGAAAGCATCCGCCTTGGTAATCTTAGAATTACCATTAGATGTGTTGGAAAGAAAGACAAATACCTTCAAAGGTCAAAAAAGCGTCGCTAGTTTTACGAACAATGTGGTATAAGAATGACAAAATCTCGTAGATTTACTGAATTAGTGAAAAGACCCACTCACACGTCATTCGCTCATATGTCTAAGAGATGAAAAGTGCATTTGATTGTTCTGAAACACGAACATCGGACGGAATTTGGCTAAGGAGGAAAAGGAGTGCTAGATCAAAGATTAATAAGTGCCTGAAATATATACACCGAGAAGGAAGGCTGCGTACCCGAATAAGAATTTATAACAATACAAATAATAATCTAGAAAACAGCAATACAAATTACATAACCGCCCTGTTGGACTGGGTGTTAGAATTATCACTGAATATTTCACCTACTGCAACAATAGTGAGGACCATCCTAGTTGGCCGTAGCGCTCGGAAACCAAGTTGATTGACTTAAAGGATGGAAGTCAATTGGTGAT
>CM042141.1:48425137-48478214 GCA_023376005.1 Doryteuthis pealeii | reverse complement strand
AGCGCAGGCCTATGATTGAAACTAAAAAAGGGATCTTTGTAGACTCCCTCGCTGAAACTGGTCTGATACCGACTTTTAGGCCGCCCCGACGACTTTAGTTTACTTTATACAAGATGAGTTTGGTATACAACAAAATCTCTTAGTTAAATAGGCCATTGAAAATCTTTCTTTTAATACTTGTTGCTGGATGTTAATATGAAGTTTTAGGCATTTAGATATTTTTTGCACGTATTATTTGGATTATTCGAACTTTTTCTTCATCTTTATTATCTAGAGAACGTTTCGGACGATATGTTCGCTGGCCCTCTTCAGGTATTTTCTTGTCGAATTTGAGAAACCTCATCGAACTCTGGAACCTCCTTGAACACTGGAGTCTTCTCCTTGAACTCTGGATCCTCCTCTCCTCCTTCTCGAATTCGGACCTTCCTTCGGGCCGAGAACCTTGTCGAACTCTAACCTAACCCTTTATTTAATCCAAGGATTAGACTATTCTTATTCCGTTAACCATGATTAAGAGTATTATGTTTTTTCGAAGGAGCTCTTATTTCTCCGTAGTTGTAGGCAAATTGTCGGTCAAAGAAGACAAACACACAATGGAAATTTAATACATGTATTGACAAATAATACAAGAACTTGTTGCAAATTTTATTCGGTATTTGCTACCAGATTTATCTGAGTTAATTAATGTTCTTGGAGTAGTGTTGATAACAGGATATTCTGTTGCTGATTGGAAAGTTGGTAGGACGTTTCTTCTGACGTTTCTCGTTCTTCCTCGTAACCGGTTCAGTGATAAGTAATGGGGGATGCTATTTTAGAAGCTTCTCGCCCTGGTAACAGTTTCTTTAAATGACGGTGAATGGGCCCTTTTCAAGTAGACAATTTGGTCTTGGTGTCTTCTGTAGTGTGCTATTGTGACAGCCTTGTAGTCTGCGGACACAATGCCTTCGAAAGTGTGCTGTGAAAATATGCCTCCGTCCAGGTCAACGGTCCGTAGAAGTAAGCCCTGTTTTGGGGCTAAGTGATAAGAGAAGTTTAGGGACCGCTATTTACGCGACTACCCTCACTGAGTGCTCCGTGATAATAGGGCCAGGGTTGGGCTTAGTGATGAGAGCTTTTAGATTTTACGTCTCTCCTCCAGTAACTGCTATGCGATAAGTGGAGAAATTTTGGTTTGGGCGCCATCATACGATGTTGGCGATTCGCCCCCTAGCGGCAGGGGGAGATAATTAACTGTGGAATTTCCAATATGATCGGATACAAGTGTGGAAACCAGTGTAATTCAGAAAAAAAATATTATTTAATTTGCTTATTTCTCATACTTATCATTTACGCTACAATATTTCTGTATTTTATTTTAGTTTCAGTTGAAATTAGTTGCCTTTATAACATTTGTCGAAGTTTCTCTCGATTAATGTTTTTTCCATCAATTTATTAATCTATTTTATTCCTTTATATATATATATATATATATATATATATATATATATTATATATATATATATATATATATATATATAATATATATATATATATATATATATATATATATACTATATATATAAAGGGGCCGGTTAGCTCAGTCGTAGAGCGTTCGGCTAGAAACCACAAGGTCCTAGTTCGATAACGGTCCTCGCCAACTCAGCTTATGAGTAGTACAGTGACCTCTGCGGTAAAAGTAAGGAGCTGATGGTAGGTGTGGCGCTTCAGCTCAGATGCTTAAAAACAATCTCCTTGGTCTAGCGCTATTGAAAAGGGGATAGACTCCCTCGCTGACTGGCTGATACCGACATTAGCCCCCCCGCGAAGACTTTACTTTTTTTTACTTATATATATATATACTAGCAAATATATGCACCCTCCGGGTGCAAGTATTTAAGTTTTAATGTAACAAAATATTGTATTAAATTAGAAAGGCTAATGAAACTAAATAAGAATACAGATAAAAAGATTTGAAACAGAGGGGGTATAATAAAAGATTTGAAACAGAGGGAGTATAATAAAAAATGGAACAACTGAAACTTACTCTTCCATCACTCTCGTCTTTCATTGATATTTTTTCTAATTTAAGTATTTAGTTATAAGAGGAAGTAAAGAATAAAATGAGTTATTTTATCTTGTTAATGGATTTCATTTAAGATTCATTGAAGAGATTTTTGCTTATATTCATTAAAATAAAATCAAACAGTTAGAAATCAATGATACTAAGCATATATTTATTAAATTCAAATTTTTAATATCAATATGCAAATTACCCTTCCCATTCACACTGTAAAATGCTATTTTGTTGTATATATGAATACAATTGCATGTATTTAGTAAGTAGATATGGTCAACAGTATTAATAATGTTAAACAATTTTATTAATAATTGAGGTTTAAATTAAAATAAAATCATGGAGAATGTGATGTAAATAACAAAGGGAATTGTGACTTGAGTAGTGATATAGTTTCGGTTACAGGCAGACAAACCCAAAATCTCCATTATAATAAGATATATATATATATATCCGCATTCAGTCTTGTTTCGACGTATCAGCTCTCTTCAGTACGGTTAAACTTAGCCGGCTACCTACAGCCGGAATGGAAACACAGCCCATTATTCATCAGTCAGTCTCTAATCACTAGTCTATCAACACGGCCCACTAGCGGAAGATAATTTTTCTGATAAATACTTATATATGTAAAGGCTACCGGAGATAGTTTTATCTGTTTTTAGAGGAAATCCTTGTATATTAATCGTAATCGGAAGCCGTCGGCGAAATTCGCTTATATTTTATTTACTATGTTTCTAAATAATGTGCGATATCAGTGATAGACCATATGTAGATCTAGTTTTGGATAGCTCTGAAACAATCAATGGGCTATGCGATTTGAATCTCCGCTATCCAACTTCTCTCTTTCTAACCCCCTCGCTCTCTCTCCCTCCCCTCTCTCTCTCTCTCTTCTCTTTATATATATATATATATATATATATATATATATATATATATATATATATATATATATATATAATATAATATATATATGTGTGTGTGTGTGAGAGAGAGAGAGGTGCGTGCACTAGTGGTTAGAGTCGTTGGAAATAGACTCGTCGATTCGAGTTCAATTCCTAGACGAAGCTGTTGGCATTTCACATAGCACTAATACCCTTGGGAAGGGTGTGAATCCTTATATCCCTCTAGCTATGGGTTAAATAGTAGAGCAGACTGGGCCCTTTAGCCTTGGGTAGGTAACCAGTCTAGGAGAGGGATAACTCTGAATTCAAAATTCCCTCCAGCTATGGGTTAAATAGTAGGACAGACTGGAGCCTTCAGCCTTCGGTAGGTAACCAGTCTAGGAGAGGGCTAACTCTGAATTCAAAATTCCTGAGGTCGGTCTTTGATTGGGTTTGTGGCAACCCTTGTGCTCCAATTCTTTCTTATCGCCTGTGCCAAAAAGTGTGGATGGTCTAACACAAGCTTTCACCTCTATAAACAAATCACTGAGTGTGTGTACATTGTGTGTGTGTAAGCCTCATGTGTCGAACAACGACGAGAGATTTCCATAATATATATATATATATATATATATATATAATATATATAAATATATATATATATTAGCGAGAGAGAAAATAGTGCAAAAAGTAGGTATACCCTTATAAGAAACACTATACTCGCTGCATTTATCAAAAAAACAAATATTACATATACATGTAGTAACATTATTATTCTTAATAAAATGTTAATTATTAGTCACAATTAAATATGGCTAATGACACCAAAATTTTACAAAATGAGGATACTTAAGATAATATCAACTGTGTGATATTGTTGTATACATACTTTTGCACGTCCCTGTATGTATATATATATATATATATATACATATATATATATATATATATATATATATATATATATATATGTGTGTGTGTGTGTGTGCGTGTGTTTGCCTCGCTCGTTAGCTAAAAAAGATAAAATAAACCGCCGGCGTTATTTAGCGTTACTTTTGCAACAAAAAATATTGAGACAAATATTAAACAGTTTTTATCATGATAGTTTAGGCAACTAATAAGCAGCCTTGAAAATGGTTTTAAAAAAACTCGAAAGTACTTGGTTTACTAATGATAACTTTTTATGACAACCAGTTAACACCTTTCAAGATTATATCAAACAAATAGAAAACTTGAAAATGAACATTTAAAAGAAATCAAAACAATAACAATTTCTTACCAAATTTGTTTGAACATATATATCTATAGATAGATTTTTTTTTCTTCAGAAATATTCAGATTATTTGTAATTAACTTTTTATAGCTTTTTAATTTATTGCTTAGGTTTTATTTTTTCATTCATATTATTTCCTCTTTAATTTTTCAATATTTTCCTTTGTCCTTTTTTTTCCTTTCGTTTTTCCTTTTTCTTTCGTTTTTCTTTCCTTCGTTTTCTTTCGTTTTTTCTTTCTTTCGTTTTTTTCTTTTCTTTCGTTTTCTTTTCTTTCTTTTCTTTTTCCTTTTTTCTTTCCTTTCCTTTTGCTTTCCTTTTTCTTTCCTTTTTCCTGTTTCTTCCTTTTTTTTCCTTTTCTTTTTTCTTTTCTTTCTTTTTCCTTTTTTCTTCTTTTTTCATTTTTCTTTCTTTTTTCATTTTCTTTTCTTTTTTCGTTCCTCTTTCTTTGCTTCATTTCTCCTTTGTTTCCCTTTTTCTTCATTTGTTCCCTTTTTTGCTTTTTTCATTCTTTGCTTTTCTCATATATTTCTTTTTGCTTGACCCCTTTCCTTTTTTTCCCTTTCCCTTCTTTGTTTCCCTTCTTGTTATTCTTTACCTTATTTTTTTACCTTTTTTATTTATTTTTTCTTTATTTTCATTGCATTTTATGTAACTGACCTTCATGAACAGTGACATCGCGTACACAAAACATCAACAAAAAATACTTAAACAAAACAATACACATTTAAAATGAAAACAAAAAACAAAACATAAAAAACAAAACAAAACAAAAAAAACAATGAGAATAAAAAGTATAAACATTACAACAGTGCCGGAAGCTTATTAAAAACACTCCTCTGAGACCGAAAATATAAAAGACAACTTCACTGTGCATAGTGACGTCTTTTTAGCGAACGAACACGGCGTATTAATTCTACAGATTTATCTCCTTCACTGTTTACGTTTGTTGTAACGATTCATCCGCCTTTCCCTTTGCCAACACGAGTGCACCGCAGAAATAGTTCGACTCCACTAGGAATCGATACCCTATTTTTTGCTAATGGTGATTATCAACAAACTTCTAACCTTTCAAACCCTTTTATCTTTCATTCTGTACGCGGACATTTTTTTTTTTTTTTTCTTATATTATGCTTCGTTTTGCTATGTTTTTTTTAATATTTTCTCGGGTTTTCTTTATTTTATTCTTTTTTCTTTTTCGTTGACATTCTTTTTTTCGATATCTCAACATTTTTTTCGATATTTTTTTATTATTTTATATTTTTCTTTATTTTTCTTTATTTTTTCCTTTAATCTATTATCACGATGCTATTGTTCTTTTTTATCTTTATTTTTTTTTTCGATATTTTTTCTGCGTTGTGTAGTTTTATTGTTTATTTTTCACCTCATTTTTATCCTAGTTTATTTGTTGTTTTATCTTTTTTTAATCTTTTTGTTTTTGCATAAAAACATTGTACTTACTGCTTTTTTTGCTTTATTTACTTTTCTCTTTCCTCTTGTTTTTCTTTCTTTCGTTTTTCTCTTTTTTTTATATGTTAAACTTTTTAGTCTTGTATTCTTTTTCATTCATTCAGGTCATTTCCTTTCCTTTCTTTTTCTCTTATTTCATTCTTTCTTTTGTTTCAAGATTTTTCTTTCTGTTCTGTTTTAGCTTTTCTTTGTCTATTGTATTTTTCTTTGGAACATTTACCTTTCTGTTTTCCTTGTTTTATGGGTTTTTTTCTCTCTCTTCTCTCGTTTGATTTTTTTCTTTTTCTTTCTTTATTATTTCATATTTTATTTTCATTCGTTTAATCTTTTATTTACATTCATTCGTTTAATCTTTTCTTTCTTTATTTCATTTTTTTTTATTTTTCTTTATTTCAATGTTTCTTTTTTTAGTTAGATTTCCTTTTTTCATTCGTTTTTTTTTCATTCTCTTTTTGGGCATTTTAAAATATTTCCTTTTTGTTCTCTTTTGGGTATTATTTTTCTTACGACTTTCTTCAATGTTTTTTTTTTTTTTTTTTTTTTTTTTTTTTTGCTATTAACTTTCTGTTTCCCCTTTTCTGATTCTTTCTGTTTTCCTTTAGTTTTCATTTGTTTATGAGTTAGATATTTTAGTCTATTCTTATTTACATTCATTCATTTTCTTTTTTTTTTTCATTCTTTCATTCACTTTCTTTCGGTTTCCTTTTTTATTTTTATTTTTGTTTTGGTTATTTATTTGTTATTTTTATTTTGTTGATATTTTATTTTGTTTTTGTTTTTATTTACTTGTCTATTTCCATTTCGTTCGGTATTTATTTCTTTTGTTTTTCTTTTATGAGTCACACGTTTTAGTATTTTATTTTGTTTAAATTTGTTCATAAACTTTAATTATTTCTTTTCTTAGTATCCTTATTTCGTTCTCTATCTTTTTAAAATATTTTCTTTCTCATGTTTTGGCTATTCGTTGTTCTTACCGCCTTTTTCTCTGATTTTCTATTTCTCTTTTTGTTCTTTCTTTTAGCATCAAATATTCAAGTCTTCTCGTCTTATTTACATTTATTCATTTCTTCTTTTCTTTTATTTTCCTTTCGTTTGCCTATCTCTTTCTTTCGTTTCTTTTCTATCCTTTCATTATTTTTTTAGTTTCGTTTTCCTATCTTACTTTCTTTTTTTCTCTTCTCTTGTCTTTTCTTTCTCTTCTCTTGTCTTTCTTCTCTTCTCTCGTCTTTTCTTTCTCTTCTCTCTTCTTTTCTTCTCTCGTCTTTCTTTCTCTCTCTCTTTCTTTCTTTTCTCTCTTTCTTTCTCTTCTCTCGTCTTTTCTTTCTCTTCTTCTTGTCTTTTCTTTCTCTTCTCTCGTCTTTCTTTCTTCTCTCGTCTTTTTCTTTCTCTTCTCTCTGTCTTTTCTTTCTCTTCTCTTGTCTTTCTCTTTTCTTTCTTTCTTTTCTTCTCTCTCGTCTTTTCTTTCTCTCTCTCGTCTTTCTTTCTCTTCTTATGTCTTCTTTCCTTCTTCTTCTTCTTCTTCTTCTTCCTTCTTCCTTCTTCTTCTTTCTTTCTTTTTCTTTCTTTTCTTTCTTTTTTTCTTTATACAAAAACGCCGTGTCACTAAAGCACGCAAAAAATCGCCACACCCTCTCTGCCCAAAATGGGCCACTTTTATGGTGAAAGCAGGAGTCGCAATGCACCATGGGCCATTACCCATAGTGCCTTTCAATATCAATAAAAATGTCTTCTCTGCCCCCCTTCCAACTTTTCAACATTTCTCACTCCGACCACATTCCTTTCTTCTTCGCTACATTTTCTCCCTGCAAGCCATGCACCGGAACCGTTTTGATGTGAAGTACTTTTGCCTGCCATTGAAGCGCAAGGTTGACACCCTTCACCACCGCATCGAGTTCGGCCAAATTAATGTGATGGGAGTCATTGTCAGGGCGCAACCAGCACGCATCTTCAATTACGGCTCCATTGTCGTCTAATAACACCCCCGTAGCAAGTGAGCTGGCGTCAACCCACAAATTCATCTCCAGGCCGGCGGTACACCACACTCCCTTAACCGGATCACCCCGCTTAACCCGGGTGACTGGCTGTTGTGCATATCCCGAGCGAGTGACACTGTTTTGCCTTCCTTGTTGATCCCAATGCTTCCCAGCGCCAATTTCTTGTCTCTCGTTGGCATGGGTCTGACGTCCCAGTCTCGGCTCGTCTGCAGAGGATTCATCCGAGGAATCACTGGTAGCACACGATTCTGATGAGGGGGATCCCACCTGGATAAGCCTCATACTTTCTTCGGAGGAACTCTCATCTTCCAAAGAGCAAGGTTTTGAACAGAGGCGCAAATGTCTGACACTTCTCTTGTCTTGTCTTTTCTCTCGTCTTGTCTTTTCTCTCGTCTTGTCTTTTCTCTCTCTTCTCTTTTCTTTCTCTTCTCTTTTCCTTCTCTTCTCTTTTCTCTCTCTTCTCTTTCTTTCTCTTGTCTTTCTATTCTTTAACATCTCTTTTCCATATATATTTTCTTTATATATCCTTTAGTCTTCATGCTCCACGTTTTCCTCTTATTTTTTCCAAACCCCTCCCTCCCCATCTTTTTGTCTGGCTATCTTTACAAGTGCCTGTCATTCCAATCAATCAAAACAATAAAAATGTCCAGGGCGTAAAAAGCAAAATATTTTACAAAAAATTAATAAAAAAAGAAAAAGAAAAAAGACAAGAAAAAAGACGACCAATATCAATGACTTCCCAACTGAAATACTTTGCTATCACAACCGCCAATAACAACCACAGTTTTTTCATCATTGTCGGTATCCTTTATTCTTTTTTCTCAAATAATTCCTCGACCTCTCAGGGATTTTGAGAAATCACATGAAAAAGAAACGTTTTTTTACAAAAAGTAAAAAAAAAAAAGATTAAATAAATAATCTTATTATAATGGAGATTCGATGTCTGTCAGTCTGTAACTGAAACTATGTTACTGCTTATGCTACAATAACTTCGGGAATTGCGTAAGTTTATCAATGACTTTAAATTAGGGAAAAAGTACCCCGCAAGGAAGCAGCTATATGGCCACCTGCCCCCTATCACACAAACTATATCCGAGTAAGATGGACAAAGCATGCTGGACACTGCTGGAGAAGCAAGAACGAGCTCATAAGTGATATTCTCCTGTGGAAGCCAACACATTGCAATGCCCAATGACCTACATTGACCAACTCTGTGAGGATACTGGATGCTGCGCAGAGGATCTCCCTGTGACAATGAATGATGGGGAAGGTTGGCGAGATATTGTCATGTATATCAGGGCAATTGTGTGACATGATGACGAAGATTTAAATTAATCATAGTCAAAATCATTAATAAGTAGAATAAGTTTTATTTATTAAAGATGTCTCTCTAAAAATCTGAATTAGGCTGGCCTTAAAAAAAAACAGCCCATGTTATTAGTGTGTTTAAAATCCTGCAATGTGTCTTATATATCACTAAGAAATAAAGGCTTACATAATATATGGTGTGCTTAATTTGCCTACTGGTTTTAACAAAACAGGGTTTCATAAATAATCACTTGGTGTTATTTATCTCTAATATAAGATATGTCAGATGAACATAAAAATTGATTATTGTGGGGAGCAACACACAAACCAAAGCGCATGCGGTGGCCAGTATAAAATTGCGTGGACCCATTCGACATACCTCATTTGAGGCGCCTTAGGCACCGAGCAATCGACCTAGCCCTTTTACTTTTAGACAAGAGGCAGTTGTTACTTGGGGTTACTGGGATAACGCTACTTTATTTATATCTTAGAAAACAGGGTCTGCAGTCCTTATGTCAAGTTAAGTACAGAAGACCCTGAAGTATATTTCGTAAAATACCCCAGCTATTGGCTAAATTGAACCACTACTGATGGCTTTGGTATTAATTAACCCACGAATGTTTGAGGGGTGTTAAGTATCCATTCATTATCATTACTCACTGGTTCATTGACTTTGAGCCGACTGCACCTCTGCAGAGGGGTAAGAACCCCCTATTGAGGCTACCTGTTGGTTGTAATGCTTAATGATGGAATCCTGGTGGCTGAGCAGTCCATGACCTGCAACACTCCACTTAGACCCTTACATAGGCTAGACGGGCGGTCGGAGAGGCCCCTCCGATCAATCGGCTGGTCATGTCAAGCCCTACACCTATGTGATTGCCCCTTATGGCAAGCCCCAACCCTTTTTATCATATGAGTGCTAGAAGGCGATCACTGAGGGTCTTAATGTCCTGCGAATGACGTTAAACTCTATCTGATGGAGGTCTAGTTAATGTGGAGTACCCCTTCATCACCATTGCTCCCTGGTCCACTCTGTCCCGGAGTTGTAATATCTGTTGGGGTCCCATCTGTGGGTTAAATAGAAAAAGGTTTTTATAAAAAAATTGAGTATACCTTTAAGAAATGAATTCATTTCAAATATTTGTCGGCATTAAACGACCCACTGGAGTTGATATGCCGTAAACCAAACCAAACCTGACTTTGTGTGGTAGTACCTGTTAGGGACCAATCTAAATAGAAGAGTTAACATAAACATGTTTAAAAAATTGATTTATTAGAAAAAGAATTTTCAATACCCATCAAGAAGGAATAGAACAAAACGTTTTCTACATAGAATAATCCAACAAGGGTTAACGTGCCGTAAAATCCCACAAAGAAAGGAAATAAAGAGATACATGCACATGAATGTCGATAGGGACAAATAAATATGAAATTTAATTATATAGATCATATGAGAAATAGAGTAATTCGCGAAAAATGTATCATAAAATACCCCAGCTATGGGTTAAATAGTACCACTACTGTAATTCTACTGATGGCTTTCGTATTAAATAACCCACGAAGGTTTTTGCCATTCCACAAATAAACTAGATCAAATAACAAAATGTGTGTGTGTGTGTGTGTGTGTGTGTGTGGATGTGTGTATATTCGAGTATGTGTGTGTGTATATTATATATATATATATATATATATATATACTATAGTGTGGGATTGTCACTGTTTCAGCTTTTACTGGAACGGTGTGCCAAAATGCAGTATTATTGGTAGAGTGCTCAATATAAAAAATTGCTATAATAAAATAAATATATAAAGGTTTTACATATCTATTTATTTGATGACAAAGGAACAGTCACTGTTCCTTTGTCATTAAATAAATAGATATGTAAAACCTTATATATATTTATTATTATAATATATATAATATATATATATATATATATATATATATATAAGCGTGTATCTGTACATGTGTCATGTGATTATATATATATATATATATAAACAGGCAAGCCACAATTAAAAAAAAGACTTTAGCAGTATAACATTCCATCGTGTGAACACGCTTCACTTTTATAAAAAAAAAAAAACTAAACAAGCCACCGTTTTTTTAAGCATCTTGTATGATGATTGTAGTAAGCATGAAATTGTAGTAACTGAATATTAAATCCATAATATTTGATTGTAAATCTGATCTACTATTTTAGCATTGAGCTCCTTCATATGCCAATCAATCTCTATTAATTATAAAGTGTATATTATATAATGTGTGTGTGTGTGTGTGTGTATGCATTTGTGTGTGTATGCATCAGTATTTGTCATGCTGCAACATTGTTTTCGGAGAGAATCGCATCTCGTAGTTGGGAGTATATAATTATGGGATCGTCCCATTCAAACAGATATTCCTTATTGCTTTGTCAATTCTACTGCTTTTCAAGAAAGAGATTGGTGTTATCCTTGATACCTATTCCTCGTGTAGTAATTAAAAGAAAAACATCCTGACTAATTTCCAGCGTCAACGTTACAAACTCTCAACACAAAGGCTTCTCAAAGGAGTCTATATAGACCCCTGGGGTGACAGTCTTTTTAGCCGGTAGAATTAAAGCATATAGGGGTCCACAGAGTATGAATTTGAGAGATTGTGTTTATGAATACCCCGTAGAACAAAAATTACCGGTTCACGTACACTAATTGCCGGATATCTTACACCTAGCAGAATATCTGATGGGGGAGCGAGTGATTTGTCATTCACATACGAACCGTTCAAAAAATACGGGTCATTTAAATGAACTAAGGCTTTCATATTATCATATCTTTTTTGAGTCACAAATATGTAACTTTATATTCGTGATTTCATCAGTGCCCTCCAAACTCATCTTTCTCATTAAAAAAAAAAACATAATTTAATAATTATAGGTGCATTTGCACTTAAAGTTTACTGATTTTTTTCTCACACGTACTGTTAATTTACTTACTTTTTGTAATTTCACATCTTATTATAATGCATTTTCTATCTCTTTGTAACCGAAACTACGCCACTGCTTACATCACAATACTCCTAGCAATTACGTAAGATTATCTATGATTATTTAATTTATAGTCGAAATAACTAATTAATAGAATAAATCTTATTTATTAACGTTGTCTCAATGTAAATCTGAATTAGATTTACCTCCAAAACAGCCCAGTGCGTTTAAATTCCTGGAATGTCTTATAAATCCCTAAGAAACAAAAGCCAGATTTTAGAAGTAACTTTTTCTTATTGATCTCTAATAATATTGTTTTATTCTCCAACGTATTATAATCAATCCTATGAATGATTTTATATAGACATCAATTAAAATCACATTAAAATAAATAATATTTTTATATACGTTCTTATTTAGTTTTGTTAGTCTTTGTAATTTAATATAGTATGTATTTTATTATATTAAAACTTAAAAAAATATGCCCGGAGGGTGCATATTCTTACCAGTTAAATTAATTTATTTGCGGGCGAATTGATATCACATTTTGTTGCAAGGGTGCATTTTATTAAAAAAAAAAAAAAGAAAAAAAAAAAAAGGTTTTATAAGCTCTAGAGTCTAGACGATAATCAGACAACGGAACACTTGTCTTCAGTCACATTCTTTGTTGACAGTTTTTGGTTATACTGACAAGTTTATGGAAGCTTTGTTCTTCTTATTTACCCATCTTAACATCATTTCCCTCTTTGAGAAGACAAAACAGCTGAAGTCTTTGCACACACACACACACACACACACACACACACACACACACATATATAATATATATATATATATATATATATATATATATATATGAGTACACAGCCATTTTCAAAAATTAATCCCCCCTTGAATGACTTGTCCCTTATTTTTTCTTTATTCTCTCATTTCCTCTATTTCCTCTTTCTTGATCCGTGATTTTCTCTTTGTCTCCTCAAATTTAATCAATTTCTATTGTTGTCACCATCCTTAAAATTCACCTACTTTATTCACTTTGAGCCACTAAAATCAAATATGTCTCTTGACTTCTCAGTTTCTTTCTCTTTGTTCTTTTTCTTTCATTAAAATATCAGTGCTGTTGTTCTTCATCCTTCTTGTTCTCTTTAACAATTCTTTCTTTTTTACACTTTTTTTTTCAATTTTGTTTTTATTGTTGTTCTTCCCTTTTCTTTTTTTCATCAATTTCTTTCACTTTTGTTCTTCTCTTTACTAATTTTATTTGGTTCTTTCGTTATAATATCAGTTATATATAAAAATCATTTCTGGTGTATTTTTTCTGTCTTCTATCTATCTATCTGTACCCTTTCTCATTCTTTTATTTCCTGGTGGATGAGCAGTTCATGACTTGCAATACTCCACTTTGGCCCAATATTGGGCTAGACGGGCGGTCGGAGAGGCCCCCTTCGATCTATCGGCTGGTCACGTCAAGCCCTAGCATCTATATGATTTTCCCAACCCTATTGCCCTTATGGCAAGCCCCAACCCCTTTTTATCATATGGGTGCTAGAAGGCGGTGGCTGCGGGTCTACATGTCCTGGAATGACGTTAAACTCTATCTGATGGTGAGGTTCCAGTTTTGGAGGTTTGGGGAATGTGGAGCACCCCCTTCATCACCATTGCTCCCTGGTCCACTCTGACCCGGAGTGGTAGTACCTGTTAGGGTCCCATCTATGAGTTAAATAGAAAAATGTATTTATAAAAAAAATTGTATTATCCATTAAGAATGATTTATTTCAAAACTTTATCGGCATTAAATGACCCACTGAGGTGATATGCCGTAAAACAAAAACAAACAAAAAAAAAATTCTTTCTTTTTACACTTTTTTTTTCAATTTTGTTTTTATTGTTGTTCTTGCCTTTTCTTTTTTTCATCATCAATTTCTTTCACTTTTGTTCTTCTCTTTACAATTTTATTTTGTTCTTTCGTTATAATATCAGTTATATATATAAATCATTTCTGGTGTATTTTTTCTATCTTCTATCTATCTGTACCCTTTTTATCATTCTTTTATTTCCTTCATTTTTCTTTCTTCGGTTCGTTTTCTTTTTTCTTTCCCTAAGTTTATTGAATTTGGTCTCCATTTTACATGTAGATTTTGTCTTTATTGTTTTTGGTTCGTTAAAATGTTGTTGCTTTTTAAATTTACAACATCCCTTATTTCTCTGATATTTCTTCCTCTTTTTCTTCCGACAAATCATCACCTACTGCTTCCACTTAAAGATTCTTATTATTCATGTATATCATGGAATTTCTACATACCCTGATAGCTATACTTCTTTCATTCATCTTTTCCTTTTTTTCTTTTTCATACTTTCTTTTTCTTAATTTCTTTCTCTTTCGTGATTTTTTCTTTTTCTTTTCTTTTTTACTTCTTATGGTTATTCTTTCCAACTTTTTCATAATTTCTCCTGTTCCAGTTGTTCTTCTTTGTTCACATCATTTCTCTTCTTCCATTTCCTTTTTCTTTTCCTTCATTTATCTTTTAATTCTTTCACTTGAAATTCTTGTGAGTTGTACATCTTCTTCCATTCATCCTTTCTTTTTCTTTTTCATACTTGATTTCTCTTCTTTTCTCGTGATTTTTCTTTTACTTCATTCATTTTATATTTCTCATTATTCGTTCTTTCCCTTTTCATAATTTCTTGTTCTTTTTTTTTTCATAATTTCTTTTCCCTACTTTCCCTACTCCCCCTCTCTCTCTCTCTCTCTCTCTCTCGCACTCTATCCATCTCACCTTATCCATCCCACTCTATCTATCTCACCTGATCCATCTCACTCTATCAATCTCACCTTATCCACCTCTCTCTATCCATCTCTTCCCCTCTCTCTATTCTACCTCTCTCTATTCTACCTCTCTCTATATTCTACCTCTCTCTATTCCCTCTCTCTCTCTCTATTCCCCCTCTCTCTCTATTCCCCCTCTCTCTCTATCCTTCCTTTCTCTATCCATCTCTCTCTCTCCGTCTCTCTCTATCCATCTCTTCCCCCTCTCTCTCTATCCATCTCCCTCTCTCTATCCATCTCTTTCTCTCTCTATCCATCTCTTTCTCTATTTATATCCATCTCTCTCTCTCTCTTTATATCTATCTCTCTATCCAAACCTCTCTCTCTCTATCAACACTCTCTCTCCAACCCTCTCTCACTATCCACCCTCTCTCTCCACCCCCTCTCTCACTATCCACCCTCTCTCTCCACCCCCTTCTCTCTATCCTCTCTCTCTCTCCTCCAACCCCGCCTCTCTCTCCCTCCCCTCCCCTCCCTCTCGCTCCCCCTCGCTCTCCCCTCTCTCTCCCTCTCCTCTCTGTCCTCTCTCTGTCCTCTCTCTCTTCCTCTCTCTTCCCTTCTCTCCCTCTCTCCTTCTCTCTCTCTCCTCCCCTCTCTCTCCTTCTCTCTCTCTCTCTGTCCTTCTCTGTCACCCATCACTCTCTCCCCCTCTCTCTGAATGAATAAAATCCTTATCACCCTTTCTCTTTTCTTCTACCTCCACCCCCACTATCACTCATTCCCAACAATTGTTAGATTCTTCTCTTCAAAGTGAATTTCTCCCTCCTCCTCCTCCTCCTCCTCCTTCGTCGTCGCCATCATCATAGAAATCCTTAGTTCAAAAAATCACAATATTATTAATTCCTCCTTCTTCTTCTCATTACCATAAATCATCTTTTTTTCTTCTTTTCTTTCTCTTCCTCCTTTGAGTCTGATCTCATTATTATCCCTTCGCCAACGTCTTATCTTAAGGTCTTTATATCGCGCATGCATTTAAAAACAGACACTAATCGACCGATGTTCATATCGACCCCATTCGCCCAAATGTACCGACTGGCTCCAAGAGAGACACGACAAAAAGATGAGTTATTTTTTCATCTTTTGATTTCTTTTCGATTTTGAGCCAATGTTGAGTAATTATCTTGCATATTTTACAGATTTTCTTGCTGACTAATCAGGGTTCATTATACATTTTATGAATATTTTACATTGCTTCCTCGTGTTAATTTAACTTTTTCTTTAATATTGCCATTAATTTCTCGTCTTATTACATAATTTGATGATGTCACTTAATTTTATTGAAGAGCAATTGTATCATATTTTACATCATAGCAGCTTGTTAAAAGTCATTGTCTTCAGATATCTGTTAAGGTTGGCATCTTAGGACTGCGATGAACCAATAGAAAAAACCTTTGCAGAACATTTCAGTGATGAAGTGTCCTTGCTATATATACACACACACACACACACACACACACACACACACACACATATTATATAATATATATATATATATATATATAAATACGTGGAGGGATTTGTACATAAGAATGCATCGACTATTCATATCTGCCCTGTCGGCTGGGGCGTTAGAATGCACCGACTGGTATTAGAGGGGTAAGACTCTCCCCAATGGGGCTGCCTCTTAGCCGTGGGTGGCGACATGTGATACTTAAGGATAGAACCCAGGGGATTGAGAGTCCATGACTTGCAATATTCCACTTTGGCCCTTTCTTGGTCTAGACGGGTGGTCGGAGAGGCCCCCTCTAATCACGTCAAGCCCTAGCACCTATATGATTGCCCCAACCCTATTGCCCTTATGGCAAGCCCCAACCCTTTCTATTATATGGGTGCTAGAAGGCGGTGGCTGAGGGTCTTCGCGTCCTGGGAATGACGTTAAACTCTATCTGATGCTGAAGTTCCAGTTCTGGAGGTTTGGTGAATGTGGAGCAGCCCTTCATCACCATTACTCCCTGGTCCACTCTGACCCGGAGTAGTAATACCTGTTAGGGTAATAATCTATAGTTTAAATAGAAAAATGTGTTTATAAAAAAATGTGCATCCATTAAGAATGACTTTATTTCAAATATTTATCAGCATTAAATGACCCAATGAGGTTGATATGCCGTAAAACCAAACAAACCTAACTCTGTTTGTCTATCTCTCTGTCTCTGTCTCTGTCTCTCTCTCTCTTATATATATATACATATACAAATATCATCACAATATATGAACTCAGTGACACCTTAAATCCTGGACGAGGTTAATACCACAATTCTCCCACATTGCTTTTAGTGGAGGGATTGGGTAAACACACACACACACACACATACATACATACATATACTAGACAAAACGTGACCCGTCAGGTCACCCATTCAGCTCTTGGTAGATAATTGAGATTTGGGAAAAGTGAGTTTGCTAAGCGAATAAAATTTTAAAAATTAATAATAGATACGCCTGGATAAAATATTAAGATCATTTTGTATGTTAAGCTTTCTAAGAAAGGGAATGTTTGACATAATTTAAGCTATTGGTTGCTGCATGTGAAATTTTACATAGAAATACATTTCAAATTCTCCCGTTTGTGGGTGTGTCTTTCCTCTCCCAGAGAAACTAATGTTATATAACGAGGAGGTAAAGTAAAAGATTGGTAAGTTTTTGAATTAATTGCAAATTGCAACTAATACGGATTTTTTTTTTCAAACATAATTCAATCCTAAAAGTAAGGAATAATATAGTGTAATTTTCGTGTCCGTACGAACAGGATAGGACATCATTATTAACTTGTTTCTGTAAATAGTACCAGTGGTTAAATGCATTTAAGTATGTTAAAGTAAATTTTATTGGTGTTTGGATCTTTATATATGATCTATTGAGCTTCAACTATTTTATTGCTTTAGTATGGTAATATTGTCAATGAGAATTTTCCCGAAATTGGCTATATGACAGGAGTGGTTTTTCAAATGTTAGGTTATTGAGCTGACATCAAGAAGATGCATGGTAAGACATCTCAATAGTTATTCCCATTATTCCCACCGACGGTGGACCGTGAAGGAGTTGAAAGTACTGGGGAACAAATCAGCTATGGCAGATTATCCAGTCGGATATTCTATAATCCATTTGGCGACTTGAAAGCATTTATAACAGAATGTGTAGAGAAAAGTTGTTTAAGCTTTTCAACCAAATGTGTATATATATATATATATATATATATATATATATATATATATATATATATATATAATATATATATAGTGAAAATTTGAAAAAAACACAGGTTCAAATAAAATGAGTGGTATTTATTCAGCCAACGCTGCAGTGTTTCAATCTGTTTAGTAGATCTTATTCAGGGCCTTTGTTGATATAAGGAAAAGTAAAAGTTTTATCACATAATAATAAGGTGATGTTGATCGGTTTGTTTACAATGTTTTGAATGGAAAGTCAGCGTTTCCGGAAATTGATTCGAAAATTTATGAGACGCTAAGGATAAACGGTTTTGAAGTCGAATATTTTTTTTACGATGTGTGTGAGTGCATGTGAGAGAGAAAGAGGGAGAAAGAGAGAGCGTGTGTATTGAAATGAGAGTAGATTAATCGTTATATATATATATATATATGTGTGTGTGTGTGTATTTTTTTGTGTATACAATCACGTATAATATTGAAGAGTGCTGGAGTATTTATAAGGCTTTAAAGTAAGATTAAAGGGCTGGGTTAGGAGGATTTAATACGTTAACTAAAAACTATCATAAATAGTAAGAATAACGTTGGATTATTGAAAAGACATAATGTCCGTAGATCCGTAACAGAAGCCAATATCTGGGTGGTGAGAACAGCCAGTGCGTTCAAATAAGGATAACCTTCTGGACCTGTGGATATACCACATTATGATGATTTAATTATTACAACGTTTGATATGTTTCCTTTAGAGCTATTGCCAATTTGTTCATTATGTAAAAAGTATGATAATTTTGAATTAACGCTCTCTGTTCATTTTCCTTCTTCTCCTCTTTTTATTATGTTCAAGTGAATCAGATTAACCATATCGTTTCCACGTGTTCCCCCCTCTCTCTATTCCCCCCTGCTCTTTTCTTTGGTTCTTTATTATATTTTTCTGTGTAGCATGTCCTTTTTCTTTTATTTCTTTCTTTCTTTATAATAAAAACGAGATGGTACATTATTTAGCTGAGATGACGACATTCATAAGAAATAAGAATTTGGCGAATATGCGACACTATATAATCAGAATTTGAATTCTTGCATTTCATCTTGGAGAATCTGGACGGTCTTATTTTTAACTAGAGGGTGTTGCAAGATGATAACGTTCGACAGTGGGAAGATTTTTTTGATTATAGAGAAGACATAATATCACTTGATCTGTAGCAGAAACCATTGCTAATGTGAACATTTAGTGCATTTAAGATAATGATGATAATGATTATATTGATGATAAACGATGATGATATGAAGATATGAATTGATGAAAATTAGATTTCCTTTTAAGCCTCAGAAAAGAATTCAGAAAAGAAAAACACAAAAGAAAATAAATAAGGAAAATAACTCTTTATATTAAGAGATAAAGTTCAAAAAGGACAACTGGGTTTTTTTTCTTTCGTTTTTTTTCTTTCTTTCGTTTTTCCCCCCTTTCGTTTTTTCCTTTCCTTTTTCTTTTCCGTTATTTTCTTTCCCTTTTTTTCTTTCCCATTTTTTTCTTTTTCTTTCGTTTTATTTCTCTCCTTTTTTTCTTTCTTTTTTTTCGTTTTTTCTTTCTTTTTCTTTCTCTTTCTCTTTCGTTTTTTTTCTTTCTCTCGTTTGTTTTTCTTTCTTTCTTTCTCTTTTTCTTTTTCTTCTTTTGTTTTTCTTTCTTTCATTCTCTCGTTCGTTTTTCTTTCTTTCATTCTCTCGTTCGTTTTTTTTCTTTCATTCTCTCGTTCGTTTCATTCTCTTCTTTCTTTCTTTCTTTCTTTTCTTTCTTTCTTTCTTTTTTCTTTTTCTTTTTTTCTTTCTTTTTTCTTTTTTCTTTCTTTCTTTCGTTTTTTTCTTTCTTTCTTTCGTTTTTCTTTTTTTTTCGTTTTTCTTTCTTTCTTTCGTTTTTCTTTCTTTTTCTTTTTTTTTTTCGTTTTTCTTTTTTTTCGTTTTTCTTTCTTTCTTTTCTTTCTTTCTTTTCGTTTTTCTTTCTTTTTTTTCGTTTTCTTTTCTTTCGTTTCTTTTCTTTCTTTCTTTCGTTTTTTCTCTTTCTCTTTCGTTTTCTTTTTCTAAATTTATTTTTTAATGTTCTTTTCCCGCCTTTTCTTTCTCTCTTAATTCTAATTATGGTTATTTATTTTCCTTTCTTTTCTTAAAAGATTTTCTTTCCTGACCCCCTTCCGCGCCAACCCGCTTCGATTTTGTCTCCTCCGCCATAACTACAACCATCGCATACATGCACCTACCCACGTGACTACTAGTCGACGTTAATCAATTGCCTCTTAATGTCCTGCCTTTCACTCTTCGTCTGAGATATTTGCATTCTTATTTAATATTTTTTAGTCGAGTCGTGTGATTTTATTTTTAAGGGAGCAGAGAGGACGTTGCGTTTGAGTGAGTGAAATAGAGAGGGTGGTGCTCCCCACACGGCTGTAAGGATGAAGGAGAGTGGGTTCTAGAAGTGATCAATGATGAAGCATTGATTACGAAGACAAAAGGCCAAAAAATAGCAAATCAGAAATTAAAGAATAAAGACAAATCGATTTAATCGAAACAGACGTGGTCGAGCAGTTATAATTATAAATATAAAGTAGAACCCCATTATCCGCGGTTCTAAGATTTTCCAGATTTGACACCGCATTGTCGGTGGGGCTTTAGAATGTACCGACTGCACCTCTGCTGAGGGGTAAGACTCCCCTAATGGGGCCACCTGTGGCCTGAACCTAGGTGGTTGAGCAGTCCATGACTAGCAATACTCCGCTTTGGCCTTTTTTTTAGGTAGACGGACGGTCGGGGAGGCCCCCTCTTATCAATCGGCTGGTCACTTCAAGCCCTAGCAACTATACGATTGCCCCAACACTGGCAAGCCCAGCCCCTTTTTATCATATGGGTGCTAGAAGACGGTGGCTGATGGTCTACATGTCCTGGGAATGACGTTAAACTCTATCTGATGGTGAGGTTCCAGTTCTGGAGGTTTGGTGAATGTGGAGCACCCCTTCATCACCATTGCTCCCAGGTCCACTCTGACCCGGAGTGATAGTTCCTGTTAGAGTCCCATATATGGGTTAAATAGAAAAACATGAGTTTATAAACAAAATTGATTATCCATTAAGAATGAATTTATTTCAAAACTTTGTCGGCATTAAATGACCCACTGAGGTTGATATGCCGTAAAACAAAACAAACAAAACAAGATTTGACAATGAAATCTACAAATGGTATAGAACTTGTACTTGTCTGTATTTGAGGTGAGGCTTGATATGTGTAACTTTGATATTTCAAACTGTTATCCTCATCTTTGTGTACGAATACGGCTTTCAGGCCACAGTAACCTCGAGCTCTGTTTAGGTGTTGTTGTTGCAGTTTTTAAATTACCTTGTTACCCACGAATTCAAACGTGGTTTTGGAGCTGAAATCATTACCACTAATTAAAGAGGGCTCCAAGCAGCATAAATATTAAAAGAGATGTTAACAGAAATGTTATTATATATAGAAAAAATAATATTATAGAAGTTACCTATTCTCATACGAAATTTCCAAATGTCGTAAAGAATGCTATTACTTACCTAACCACCTTAATCTAATCGAGGACATGAAATGAGAAGGCCAGAAAATGCAGAATTGTATCATGGTATCTTCCGTTAGGACCATTCCATGAACCCTAGCCGTTAAAATACTAAAGTAAATAGGTTTGAAAATTTAAATTGAATTGTTATTGAACATATATTCAGTGTTTGTAAAAATGAATAAAATATGTTACATAGGCCAGCAACAATTTCGATTCTCAAGATCAATGCTAAAAGCAGCGAGTCAAGAAGATAGACTTTGGAAGTGGAAAGAACACTGGTAAACCCTTCAAGTATCGCAGATAAGAATACCCCAAAATTGTTAATATTTACAATATATTCAGCTCGGACACTTCTTATTATAATGGAGATTGGTGTGTTTTTCTGTCTGTAACCGAAAACTATATTACTAATCGAGTCACACAATAACATAGTTATACATCACATTCTCCATGATTTTATTTAGATTTAAACCTCAATTATTAATAAAATTTCTTCACCTTTTTATTAGTGTTGTCCATATCTACATACAAATAATATGCAATTGTATTTATATATACAAAAAATAGCGGTTGCAGTGTGAATGGGAAGGCTAATTTGCATATTGATATTAAAAATGTGATTTTATTAAATATGTGCTTAGAATTATTGATTTCTAACTGTTTGGTTTTATTTTAATGAATATAAGTAAAAATCTCTTCAATGAATCTTAAATGAAATCCATTAACAAGAAAAAAATAACTGTCATTTTATTCTTTATTTCTTACTTTAACTAAATTGTTAAATAAGTAAAATTCAGCAATGAAAGACGGAAGTGATGGAAGAGTAAGTTTCATTTCTATTCATCTATTATACCCCCACTCTGTTACATATCGTTTTGTCTGCCTCTAATTTAATACGATATTTCATTACATTAAAACTTAAATACTTGCACCCGGAGGGTGCATATATTTGCTAGTTATAATAAATGAGATCAACGAAGTCCAAAATCAATAAAAAGTAGAAAAGACACAGGCCTAACATGGTCAAGACAGGCTGGACATTACTGAAGAAGTAAGAAGTAAGAAGGAACCCAGCAGTAACGTTCCACTGTGGACACCTATACATAGAGACACTAGTTTAAGCCGACTAGCAAAAGCCTACTTCGATCAGATTTGCATGGATTCTGGATACCGTGTGTAAGATCTGTCAAAGGAAATGACTGATAGGGACGGGTGGCGAGAGAAAGTATTAGATTTTGTACTGTCAACTCTGACTGATAATGAGGACATCGACCACAGCTTGTTATGTAATTGATATTGTCATAACAGGTGGACACGACGGGCTGAGTTCAACTCCTAGGCAAGGTTGATTCAGAGTTAGCACACCTTAATTTCAAGGAACCGACTAATAAAATGTACTTTAAGCTATTTTTCTAGTTTCTAGAACTTTTTTGTCACATGATTGAAACTATAACATTCAAGACAAATTCTTAAATTGATCTCGATGTCATAACCTGTCACTCACACACATTTGACCTAATTTCTCTAGGTGCGATTTCTCATTCATTTTTTTTCAACACGACTGTCAAAATAGTATTTACAACTAATCTAGTATTCAATATGACCTGATAAAATGAAATGAGAAGTAAGAGTAAAGTCGTCGGTGCGGCCTAATGTCCGTATCAGCCAGACAGCAAGGGAGTCTATCCCCTTTTCACTAGCGCTAGACCAAGGAAATTATTTTAGTATCTGAGGTGGAGCGCCACGCCTACCATCAGCTCCTTACTTTACCGCATAGATTCCTATGCTACTCATACGCTGAGTTGGCGGGGGCCGATATCGAACTAGGAACCTTCTGGTTTCTAGCCGAACACTCTACCGACTAAGCTAAACCGGCACACAACACACACACACACACACACACACACACACATATATATATTATAATATATATAATATATTATATATATATATATATATATAATATATATATATATATATATATTATAAAAGAAAAGAAAAAGGGAATCAGTACTCTCTGCACGATGATGACGATAGGAGATGCACTTAACATCTTTTCTTTGGCTTCTCAGAATGTTTTGCACAATTTCCTTTGAATGTGGTTGCCCTTGTTTTAAATATTAAATTACGGTGAACATTCGGTGAGTGCTATTGTACAATACATCTAAGCCCATTTCTTGGACAGAAGAGGCAACTCCCATCAAATAAGAAATATATTTAATTTCGGGGCAAACCAAGCGAAAAAAAATTATTCATACCATTATTCATACTCGTGATATTTTAGTTCTTTCCGCGGATTGATTTATTCACTCAAAAATAAACAATCCATAATTATTACTTAATGATCTCAATACACACGCGGTTTAGATATGTCTAGAAGTTTCCTTTAACAGAAGCATAAATTCAAAAAATCATTTGGCAATACTACCTCCATAATAACGAGTTTTTCTATCAATCATATATATAATATAAATAAATAAGGCTAATACCCTTGGGAAAGGTATGAATCCTACTCTCCCTCCAGCTATGGGTAAATAGTAGGACAGACTGGGCTCTTTAACCTTGGTTAGGTAACCGGTCTAGGAGAAGGGAAACTCTGAATTCAAACCTGTTGAACTCCGTTTAAGAAATTGACCTTGTGTCGCATCCTGCTTGTGCGGAGGGGTTGGTATATATATATATATATATATATATATATATATATATATATAATATAAAATGAGAGAGAGGAGAGGGAATGGTGGCCTATCATCGGTATTAGTCGGACAGTGATGGAGTTTATCTCTCTTTATCTAACACTAAACTAGGGAGGTTGTTTTTGTGTCAGAGATGGAACGACACACCAACAACCAGTTCTGAACTTTACCGCACAGATTTGCGTTGTGCTACTCATGCATTGAGACGGTGAACCAGGGTGTCGAACAAGGATCCCCTGTGGTTCCAAAAGCGGATGTTCTACCGACTGTCCTAAAACCCGCTCTTGGTTTAACCAATGTCGTGAAGGCAAACTGTTTTTTTTTTTTTTTAAAATAGAATTTGATTTCTGGATAGATTTGCATTTATTTAATTTAAGTTAATGCTTTTGGAAATGGTCTGAATCATTTTCCTACGTTCCTCATCATTTTTTAGATTCCTTATTATTGGTTGGTTTGTTGGTTTCTACGGCATGTTAACCCTTATTAAGTTACTTTATGCCAAAGATATTTTGTTTATTCATCTTGATGGTAATCTATTTTCCTTAAACAGATCCCTTTAAACTCATTTTTCCATTTAAACCCAATGATGTGACCCTGATAGATACTATCACTCAGCCCTTGTTAATTCTTTTTTGAAGTGACGTAGGTAATTTAAGCATTTTATTCAATACTCTTTTCCTGATTTAGCTATCCAGGTCAGAGCAACAAGAAGTAATAATAGAATAAATTAAGATCATATTTCGGTATAGATTAATTGTTATAAAGTTGTTTTCAATGTTTGTGGGAATCTTTAAGAATTAAGAAAAACGTCATGACCATGAAACGTTTAGAAATATTTTTCAACATAATTTTCTTCCTTATTCATAAATTATTTACCGGCGAATTGAACGAGTAAAAATACAGAAAACTAGAATTCAAACAATTATTCAAGATAAAATGTTCCTGGCATTTTGCTGTAATAAAGAGAGTATGTACCCGTTTATAAATAGATTTCGTTTAAGTTGAAACTTAATTTATCTATATACTAGCAGCGGCTACCCGGCGTTACATGGGTAGAGGGCGATTTTTAAAAAATTAGTCCGGCAGATCCATTATTACTGAATCTTGAATCATTGTGGGATGCCCCATTTAAATCCCTATGCAAAATAAAAAAAATAAAAAAATAAAAAAAAGACCTAGCATTGATCCAGCTACTCTGAAAAGAAATGTTAATGTTCTACTATCTAAAATATTAAATGAAAAAAAAATCCATGCTTATTATATTTAAATTTTATTTTCTAATTATCAAATCTCAATTATTTTTGCTCAAAACCAAGCCCTGGTGATATTAATTGTGTATATATATTACTTTGTCGTTTATTGTTTTATTTTCGAAGTTTCCACAAAAACATACAAACACAACTGCCCTTTATATATGTATAGATAGATTAATAGTCATTTCCTTAAAATTATGGAAATCAGATCTCACTCACAAGTTAATGCGACAAGCTTCCAAGCCATAGTTGTATCAATGCTTACTGTATGGCTGCACTAGTTGGAACCTTAACGAATCGCCTAGAGAATAAACTAGATGGGATCTGGACAGAATGCTTGCATGTGATTTAAACAAAATCGTAGAAAAAACACACTACAAGGAAGAGGACATGCTAGACACTGCTGGAGAAGCAATGACGTATTCCTATGGAAAGGGGCTCATGGACATGTAGTGCAGCCGTCCAGCAAAAGACCTTCATTAACCAGCTTTGGATTGATACTGGATGCTGCGCAGAGGACCTCACGGCAAAAATGAATGATAGGGACGATTGGTGATAGATTGTCATTGATATCCTTGCTACTAGCCCGACATGGTGATTTTTAGGGTCACGTCATCTATGAAACCCCTGTATATTACATTTTTTTTTTGGGGGGGAGGGTAAGTTTCAATTATTGTTTGTTGCCTTATTCAGCTTGTAAAAATATCCAGACGTTTTTGCTAGATTCACTTTTTAGACATTCATGCGATAAACAATGATATCATAAAGTCAGACTGATGACAGAAAAAGAAGGGAATACGTTAACCCACCACGTTTTCTTCGCTTTTTTTTTTTTTTTTTTTTTTTTGCTTTTTTCCATTTTTTTTCTTCTATTACATTGAATCTATGAAAGAAACACCATCATTAAAGGGTTAATAGTCTCTGAAAGGAGAAAGGAAGATAATGGCCAAATACAGAAGGGAGAGGGGGTAGTTATTGATAGAAGCATTTTTTTTCTTGTCATGTCCTAGCCTCCCTCTTCCCTCCCCCCACACGCGACGCTTGTCTTCTACAGAATTCTCTGTCTGGGTTCACATTCTGTGATGGACGATTTTGGATTTGTTTATGTGTTTCTTCTATTCTATTGTTTTTATTTCTTTTCAAAGATTTTTCATTCGCTTCAGTTCATTCGTTTTTATGGTGTTTTTTTTTAATTCTTTTAGCAATTTATCTTTTTTGTTTTTCTTTTGGTTTTCATTTTGTTCATGTATATTATTCTTTGAATATTTTAATCTTTTATAATTGATTGATTGGCTGTTTTGTTTTTTCTTTCTTTCATTTATCATTTTTTCTGCCATTTTTATTTTACGCATCTATATTTGTCTAATGCTTTTTTTTTGTATGTATATATATATATATATATATATATATATATAATATATATATATATATATATATATATAATTTTCTTCTAACGTAATTTTCCTTTCCTTTTCTTTTCTATTTTTACTCTATCCCTGCTTTCACATTTTTTTCATTTTTCATTTATTTTCTTTTTCTCTTTCTTTTTACTCTTTCTAACTTTACGTTCTCTTTCATTCATTTCATTTTTTCATTTTGTCTTTCATTTTTTTTCATTCTTTTGTCCTTCATTTTTTTCCCATTCTTTTGTCCTTCATTTTTTTTCATTCTTTGTCCTTCATTTTTTTTTCATTCTTTTGTCTTTCATTTTTTTCATTCTTTGTTTTTCATTTTTTATTCTTTTGTCTTTTCATTTTTTTATTCTTTTGTTCTTCATTTTTTTTTTCATTCTTTTGTCTTTCCTTTTTTTTTTTCAATTCTTTTGTCTTTTCCTTTTTTTTTCATTCCTCTTGTTTTTTATTGTCTGGTTCCTCTTTTCTCTTCTTTTCATTGTACTTTATTTTCTTTTTCCTTTTTTTTTCACATTCTTTATCTTTATCAATTTTTCATTCTTTCATTGTCCATTCTTTTTGCTTTGTATTTTTTTGATTTCACGATCTTTTACTGTTTCTATATTTTTTTCTTTCACATTCCTTTTCTTTTTTTCATAGTTTCATTCTTTCTCTTTCTTCTTTCTCTTCCCTTATTATTCTTGATTTTTATTCTCTTGGTTTCTCTTTCTTTTCTTTTTCCTGTTTCTATCTTTACTTTCTTTCTTTTTTAAGTTTTTATTTTTATTTACTCTTTCGTTTTTCTCTTTCACAAAATCGATTTCTCGGTTTTTCTCTTGCTCATTTTCGTTATTCATGCTGTTTTTATTTTCTTTTTATTTTATTTTTTTTTCTTTCTTTTTCTTTTTTCTTTTCTTTCTTTTTTATTTTCTAATTTTCCTTTTTTTTTTTCTTTTTCTACCTTTGATATATCCTGCGACTTTTTCAGATGTGAAATTTATTTGCTCTTTTCCTTGTTTCTTTTTTATCCCTTAATTTAAACCCCCTATTTCTTATCTTTTCTATATCTTTGTCTTTCCTTTTTTTTAATATACTCTCATCATTATCTCTCTATTGACCGATTCGTTAATTTATGCATATATTTATTTGTTTTTCTGAATTCTGAATCAATATTATTCGACAAATTGATTTATCATGCATATATTATTAATCTTTTTTTATTTCGACAAAATTAATTTATTTTTTCTTTTCTTTGTATTTATGTTCACTGTGTAAATTTTTTTATCCTTATATTTTTTTGCTTTCTCCTTTTTATCCGTTGCAATCCATCTACTTTCATTTTTAATATTTCCGTTACTTTGTTTTTGTTTTTATTTCTTTTGTGCGAGTGATTTTTATTTTACTTGTATTTTCTTTATTTTGTGGATTTTTAAAATTTTAAACCATTTTTTCTATTTCTTCATTGATATTCTATCTTTTATGTTTCTTTATTACCATCTATATAATCATTTGGATTAGAAGTGGCTCCGGTCCAATGACAAAGCCGTGGTGAAGGCAAGTTAATTCCAATATCTAAACCAGAAGTTCCAGCATCAAATATCTTTGTAGGAAAAATCTGTGTTACAATTGTATGGGCCATCCTATAGGACTTCAAGCAAGAGCGCTTGTCCAGTAGAATTGAATCCTTGGTAATCCTTTGGTAAAGAATCCTCAGTTCCTTCGACAATGTTCGTAAGTTCCTCCTCAATGATTGCAAGTGAACTGTGGCAAGTATGAGTGTTTAAGTAGTAAATCAGCCACGCATTATGGTTGTTGATTGGCCGGAGGAGTAAACCATATGATCTCGGATAGTCTATAAATCCAGGTGGTGAATTGTATCACAACTTATATACAAAACATTCCAACACTTTGACGGTAAAAACCTAAAAGAAGGTACTTTCAAATGAACCCTGCAGTTTCCATAGTCACCACTTATATTGATATGCTTGTCACTGGGATGTAGTAGCTTAAATATCATACAACCATTAATCCCAATACTCCAGCATCGTACAGACGTTTTACATCCTGGTCCTCTTCAGCATATATTTATCACAAGTTGAATTAGTTATTCTTCAGGATGTTTAGTGATAAAGACGACTGTCATCCTCATCATATAATCCTGCATGTTACGATTATTCTTTAGGCTTCAAGCAAGACCGCTTGTCCAGCGGAGATACTTTGTGTTAAGCTGAGCGCGATCCTTGGTAAATACTCCTTTGTTTGTTCCTTGGTGCTCCTCAGTGCTCCAAGTCCTTCGTCAATGATTGCAAATAGACGTTTATCAGTATCAGCGATTAAGTAGTTAACCAGTCACGCATTCGGGCTGTTGATTGGCTATGGTTGAAACCATGTGACCACGCTTAGTCTATAAATTTAAGTGGTGTATTGCAGCATGGCTTATATCCACAAATAATCCAACACTGCATATGGACAGTTTTTAAAAATATTTTTTTTATAAATTGAGCAATCCTTAGTTTTAAAATTCAAAGAATTAATGATTTAATGACTATAAATTATTATTGAACCTAAGAAAGATATCGACTTATACACGGATACACACACCATTTATTTATTACTGCAGACTTTCAGATTGATTTTAACTTAATATATATTTTTAAATTCTTGCTAGTTTTCTGTATTTTTATCAAGTTCAATTTGCCTGTAACTATCTTCATATATACAGAAGAGAATTATGTTTAAACATATGTCCTTAAAAGTTACTATGACATTTGAAAACGATTGCCACAATTAATATATCCAGTAATGCAGTCCTGTTGGTTGGGGCTTTACAATACACCGACTGCACCTCTGCAGAGGGGTAAGACCATCCCCCCCCCCAAAAAAAAAATGGGACCAGCTGTTGGCCGTGGTTGGTGACACGTGATGTTTAAGGACAGAATTCTGGTGGATGGGCAGTACATGACCTACAACACTCTATTTTGGCAATTACTCTCGCTAGACGGGCGGTCGGAGAGACCCTCTCCGATCAATCGGCTGGTCACATGGTGCCCTACAAAGATCCCTACCCTTTTAAAGAAGATGGAGCGGCATGTCCTACGAGCAAAGTAGCAAAGGCCTGGGAGTCATCGCTAAGAATCAAGTCACTGCCATGGATAGACCAAAGTTATGACCTGAATCCAATAGAGCATGCTTGGGAGCATCTCGCCCAATAATTTCGAAAGCGCGCAACCAAAATCACGTTTGTGACTACCCTTAAAGAAACATTGCTAAAGGTGTGGCAAATTATTGATCAGACGATTGTTGATAATTTGATCAAATCCATGAAAATCGAATAAAAGCACTAGGAAATGGAAAAATTCTTTCAAATATTGTTTATTTAATGTTGATTGGTTTGTTTTGTTTTACGGCATATCAACCTCATTGGGTCATTTAATGCCGATAAAGTTTTGAAATAAATCAATTCTTAATGGATAATACAATTTTTTATTAACACATTTTTCTATTTAACCCATAGATGGGACTCTAACAGGTACTACCACTCCGGGTCAGAGTGGACCAGGGAGCAATGGTGATGAAGGGGTGCTCCACATTCCCCAAACCTCCAAAACTGGAACCTCACCATCAGATAGAGTTTAACGTCATTCCCAGGACATGTGGACCCGCAGCCACCGCCTTCTAGCATCCATATGATAAAAAGGGGTTGGGGCTTGCCATAAGGGCAATAGGGTTGGGGAAATCATATTTAATGTTGAGTTGTTATTATGTTATTAAACTTTGAATTTGGATGTAGTTTAATTCTCCCGTCTAAAGATTTTTCGTAGGCTACTGTATATGTTTACTTTGTGCTACATAGTTGTTCCTGTGTCATGCATGAGAAAAAAATATATAATATAAAAAAAAATACAAATCAAAATTTACAATGATTGTTGAACATTCTTGGTTATAAAAAAAATAAATAACACACTTTGTTGTTTTTTCTCTATTTAATGTTGCACATCAGCTGTCATCTTTATGATAGGTTTTTTATTGCCACTCATAAAAGTTATTTCTTTGTACACAGCCTGTTTAACTGGTGTAAGTCGGCTAGCATAAAGAAATCCGTTCAGTGCACTTAAAAAAAAAAAGATGTCGTAATAGTTCTTAATCACTTTGTACTTCGCCATTCATGACTCTATTCATTATTCATATCTAAACAGCTAGACTAAAATATGTTGTCTTTAATGACTTTTAGAGTATTTTAAATAACAACCTAATAAACATAATTTTACGCCTCATTTTCAAAAGTTAAGCCATTATAGATGACATCACATATTCTGTTTGATATTCCCACACACATATGTATATATATGTGTGTATATGTATATGATATATGTATATGATATATATATATATATATATATATATATATATATATATATATATATATAGTGGTGTATATACATTGCTGAGCATACTATAAGGGCCAACGACACGGAGCAAGAATAAATTATGTCAAGACGTCTCACTTGCTGGCTTGCCCCCGGAGCAAATGTTCTAATCAGGGCAAGTTATAATTCATTCACACACACACACACACACACACACACACACAATATATATATATATATATATATATATATATATATATATATATATACTCACTTCTGTGGACATAAATTAGATATGGAGAAATAGCGCATAAGTCAATGAGTTCATTATCATATATGAATGTGTTCGCCATCTGTCTTGATCACTTCATATATATATATATATATATATATATATATATATATATATATATATAATGAAGTAAAGTCGGTGGAGTGGCTTATTGTCGGTATGGGCCGAACAGCGAGGGAGTCCATCCCCTTTTTTATTAGCGCTCGACCAGATAGATTGTTTTTGCGTCTGAGGTGGAGCACCATACCTACAATCAGGTCTCCTCTTTACCACACAGATCTAAGCTGTGTCACTCATGAACTGAGTTGATAAGGGCCAGTATCGAACCCAGAACCTAGTCTTTCTTAAACGGATACTCTACCGACTCGGCTCAATAGAATCTTCTTCATTTGTTCGCATGTTTGCTAGCTTGCATATATCTTTCCTAATGGAACAATTTTGATTCAACTTGAAAGGTGAACACCGTTGTTGTTAAGATGTGTTTTAGAAATATTGAGTGTGAAATATTTTGTCTTAAATCTCATTTAACTTTGGCATCACCAGTACATTCATGTTATTTGTTATCTGTCGGCAACCCTTAATGCTTAAGCACGGAATCTGGTGTCTGAGCAATCCATGACATTTACAACTCCACTTTTGTACTTACTGAGGTCTTAGCACGTAGGATTGTCCAGACCCAATACCCTTATGGCAAGACCTAACACTTCTTTATGATATATGCACTAGAAGGCGGTAGTTGAGGGTCTTAATGTCCTCTTAATGACGTTAAACACTCTGATGGTGAAGTTCCAATGCTGGAGAATGGGGAGTACCTATTTATCCCCATTACACCCAGGCCTACCGGAGTGGTAGTACCTGTTAGGGCCCCATCAATGGGTTAAATAGATAGAAAATGTGTATTAAAAATGTGTTTAAAAATTGAGTGAAAAATCCAACGAACCAACAGAGATTTAATCTAGTTTTGTGACAGAAAATATCTTCACTGAAAATATCTACACATATCATTGATATTTTTCGATACAGTCCTAGCTGAGAATTTTCCTGTGTTCTCTAAAGCACTTATCGTCAAGGTACGAATGTTGGTTACATTTTACGGTATCTCAACCCTTTGGTTACTTTATAGTGTTGTTTTATTCATTCTTGTTGGATATTCAGATTTGTATTTTTAAACTCATTTTTTCAAACTCATTTTGATCTATTGAATCCATAGATGTGGACCATGAAATGTACAACAACTCTGGATCTACGTAGGATTAATGACAATAGTCATTAGAATTCAACAGAATTGGAGCCATACCACCAGATGCAGTTTAACATTAAATTTAGGACACTTAGGACATCAAAACCGAGGCAGGTATTAGCACAACGGGTCAAGTAGAATCTAAGAGTTATAAAAAATGAATGGGTAATCCATATTCCCCAGAGCCCCTGAATTGGAACCTCACCACGATATTCAGTTTAATGTCATACACAGGACAGTAAGACTCTCAGCCACCGCTTTCTGGCATATGTATGATAAAAAGAGTTTGTGGGACAATCATATAGTTGCTAGGGCTTGTCTTGACTAGCCGATTAATCGAAGAGGGCCTCTATAATGATATCTAACCTAATGTTGCATGTCATGGACTGTTGGTGTATCCTACAGTCTCAGTCGACAGGGCTAGCACGAATGTACGTCTCCCCGCAACTATGAGTAGAACACTTGTGAAGACAAAGATATTTAAGTTATTTTATAATGCTAACTTATAAATTGAAATCAGCGGATTTCAGAAATGTCAATACAAGTTCATCTGAAGATCAGTCACGTGAAACCCGGAGTCGTGAGTTTTAATGTTTTATTTGATTTTATCGTTGAAACATCGTAATTTTTATTCGCATTCTTATGCATAAAACATTTTTGTTACTGATTTAGACAGGTCTGGGTGTTAAATTTTTATTATATATAGGGGGCGTTTGGGCGAGCGCGTATTTTTATTTTCTAATATATCCCTTTGATTGTCTATGTACGTCGTGTGATAAAAAAATCCGAAATATAAACAGTTTTATTTATTATTTATTTAAATTCGGTTGTGATTGCCTTTGAAGTAGTTGCGTTATTTACGCTTAGAGCGCACCCTGTTAAGATCGTTCTTTGATCATGCCAAACATCATGCGGGATTCACGCTGAATCTCGTTCAGGGTATGACAACGGTAACCCTGTAGGTTGAAATTTACTGTGATTTTACCTTTGTTATCTTGGAACACACAATCCTTCTCCTTATAAAGACCAGGTCATTTTCACCAAACATCCTCACTCGGAACTGAACAGTTTTACTATAAGTGAGGACCGCCCTGTCAACTGGGGCTGTAAAATACACTGATTTTACCTCTACAGAGGGGTAAAATTCCCCCAGTAGCCGTGGATGGTGAATCGTGATGCTTAAGAACGGAATCCTAGTGGCTAAGCAGTCCATGACATAATGGAATCCATTTCGGCCCTTACTCAAGCTAGACAGGTGGTCAGAGAAGCCTCTCCGATCAATCCGTCAAGTCCTAGCCGCTAAATGGTTGTCCCAATCTTATTACGCTTATGGCAACTCTCAATCCTTTTCATCATATGCGCTAGAAGGCGATGGCTGAGAGTATTATGGTCCTGAGTATCACATTAACCTGCATCTATTGGTGAAGTTTCAATACTTGAGCTCTTGGGAATGTGCCGTACCCCTTTATTACCATTACTTCCAGGTCCGCTCTGACCAGGAGTAGTAGTACCTGTTAGGATCCATCTATGGGTAAAATTTGCCCAACCCTTTGGCCATTTTGATAGAAGGCGATAGCTGATTGTCTTATTGTCCTGGGTATGACCTTAAACTCTATCTGATTACTCCCAGGTTCCCGATGACTCGGAGTGGTATTATTTGTTAGGGTCTCATCTGTGGGTTGAATAGAAAAAAAATCTTTTTTTGTGTGTTAAAGAAAATAGATTTAAAAATATTGAATACGAAACTAGAATGAATGAAACAAACATCATCGCCCCCCCCCAAAAAAAAAACCTATGAGTGAGGAATTATTTGGTATTTCTAAAAGAATTGAGAAAAATGAGTGAGGAATTATTTGGTATTTCTAAAAGAATTGAGAAAAATGAAATGAGTGAGGAATTATTTGGTATTTTTCAAAGAATTGAGAAAAATGAGTGAGGAATTATTTGGTATTTTTCAAAGAATTGAGAAAAACCATAGTTTCTTTTTGTTTTCTAGAGATGCTTTCTCACTGTTATGAAAGCGCTAGTACCACCAAAAATTCGGCGCTAGGGTTATTTAATCGTTGCTGTAAGGTGGCTTAAATATTTTCGAGATCTACACAGAATTCGGTGCTTGATAGCTGACCAACTTTGAGGTCCATCCTATAAGTGTAGATGAATAAAACAAGGTGTTCAGAAACTAATATAATTCAGACCCGTATATCCACAGTGCGATACCATGTGACATGTTGACTTGCAGATATTCGTGATTATTTTATGCAGAGCTTGCAGATTATAGCTGGCAAATTTATTCACACCAAGAACAGACTCGAACCGTTTGGATCGCACCCCGTATATCCTCATTCATAAATTATATTAACTGACATCACACCATGTGAGTCGAACGCAAGAATTATTTTAGTGGGAAACCACACAACCGAATCTCATGCGTGGCAGGTGTTTAAAAAAATGCGTTATTCCATTCGACATTCTTCTTTTCATGCGTCTCATGTAATGGGAAATCTACCCACCTCTGCTCTGCTCCTTTAAATAGAGGCAAAAGGTGGTACTTGGGTGGATATACACTGGTATTAAATATCTTACCGGTTCAATGGCCGAAAACACTGGCCCAAAAGTCAGGTAAGCATAAGCCGTAGTCGGAGAATGTTATATAAGAGCATAATATTTTACATATTCACCTACCCGGTGCACGTGTCTTGTAAAATAAATTAACTGAGCTTCGAGATCAGTTACTGTAGGCAGTACCTACATTTTCGTATAAAAGCCGTAAGGTCAGGTTCATAGGCTGATGCTCTGAGCTTTTCCTCACCGCAAGAAAGAATCCCGACGGAAATAAGCTATTTTTGTTTCTGCTCACTCTTGCATTCTTTCGTGCTGTTCAGTGGAGACGCTTCTTTTTTTCTAACTGACCTTTTGTTGAATTCTAAAGAAATAATAATCTTTTAAGATAAAGAGTTACTTCACAATCACCCTGTAGATGTACTATTAGTGTGCTTATAGATAGATGGATAGATGTATATAATTTTTGCTATAGGGATACTATAGCAAAAATTATACACATCTGTCCATCTACCTATAAGCACACTAATATCTACCTTTTACAGACTTAAAAAGAACCATAAACATATACACAAAACAAAAATGGCAAAATTATTGGAATAACTTCCAAAACAATAAACTACGTGAAATAATGCCACAAATAGGAAAACTTCAAATAAATCAAACCAAAATATCCAGAAAAGAAGAAGTAATATTATCCAGACTAAGAATAGGACATTCATACCTCCTAAAAAAAAAAAGCAGCCCCATATTGCATACCGTGCCAAAAACCCTACACAATCAAACACATATTAACAGAATGTAGCAGCCTAAAACAAATACGAAAAAATATTACCAAACAACAAATCTAAAACAGATATTCTACCAAATAAATCCAGAAAAACTACTTGGATACATAAAAGAAGCACACATCTACAACAAAATCTAAAATCTTAAAAAAAAAAAAATGAAAACACAAAAATATGTTTAAAAAAATCATCTAAAAGTTTCATTCACAAAAAATATGCCAAAAAAAAAAACCTTTAGAAAATTAAACATTATCACCAATTAATTTCAAAAACGTATTCGGCATCAAATGACCCATTGAGGTTGATATGCCGTAAAACAAAAACAAATCAAATCAACACTAATATCACATATACAGGGTGATTGTAAAGTAACTCTTTATCTTAAAAGATTATTATTTCTTTAGAAAAAAAAAAACAATTTAAGAAGAACACATAACATGGAGTTTTATTTCAAATTTTTTTATGTGCACCAGCATTCGCCTCTAGCTGAGCACGATCTTTTTTTTTTAAATGATCCTTGTGTTCGACTGACATGGTGTTAAACGTCCAGACATCTTTAGAGAGCTTCGAATTTTGAAGGAAAATAATCAATCTTAACAGAAAAACAACACATTTAATTGCCATATATTAAATGACATATATAAGAATTGAGAAAAATGTTACAGCATATAAAGAAATTATAGATAGTTTAAAATAGGGATAGGGAGTTACTTTTCAATCACTCTCTCTCTCTCTCTCTCTCTCTCTCTCTCTCTCTCTCACACACACACTCTCTTATATATATATATAATATATATATATATATATATATATACGTTTGTGTATTTATATATGTGTGTCTGTTTATAATATATTGTTTGGGATTTATTATGAAGCATTAGGTATGGAATATAAGAAAATCAGTTTTTTTAATGTTAAGTTTTTTTTATTATATATATATATATATATATAATATATATATATATATATATATAATGGTAGCGTGAACATGGTGTCAACACTTGGTTATTGACAGTTTATCACCAATGCGATTTTCAGTTTTGGCTGAAGATCACATAGGCGTGAAACTATCAGTAACGAAGTGTTGGATCCATGCTGCGTTAATTCATATATAAACACATTGTCCATAATATTGAGGACTGATATTATATAGTACTCATCATATCTACTCTCTCTCTCTCTCTCTCTCTCTCTCTCTCTATATATATATATATATATATATATATATATATATATATATATATATATATATATATCATCATGTCGCGCTGTTAGCACGGATATCCATGACAATCTCTCTCCATCCGTCCCTATCGCTCATCATTCTCCGGAGTCCTCTATGCAGCATCCTGTATCCGCACAGAGCTGGTCAATGTACGTCTTTGTTGGTCGGCCCACACTGGCGTGCCCATGTGCTGACTTCCACTGGAGGACGTCGCTTATGAGTTCGTCCTTGCTTCTCCAGCAGCGTCCCGCGTGTCTTGTCCGTTTTACTCGGATGGCTTGGGTGATACGTTGCAGGTGGCTGTATAGCTGTTTTCTCGTAGGGTGTTCTTTCCACGTCTTGTTTAGGATCACCCGCAGCATTCTTGTGCAGCTCCCATCTAGTTTATTCTCTAGTTGCTTCGTTTGGGTCCAGGTTGTACAGCCATACAGCAGCACTGATACGACAACGGCCTGGAAGAACTGTCTATTTAACTTGTCTGTGAGATTGGATTTCCAGAAGACCGATAATTTATTTATACCGACCCATGCCTTTCCTATACGTGCACTAACATCGTTTTCTGTGGAGAAGATGTTACTGCTTAAGTATCCAAATTGATATATTCAATTTTCATTTTGGTGTTGTACGAGACACTGACGTACCCTTCATGTGCAAGGGGATCAAACCTGCGTCTTAGGCTTTAACTCAACAACTAACGGACATCATTTATAGCAGAAAGTGTTTATTATTTATGTTACTAAATTATTTATCTTTATACGATACACGGAGAAAAGGGTTTCTTTGACCTGTAGAGTAGTAGTGCGCATGCGTATAGAAATTTGCTTTGGATGCTGGTTGGATGGAATTTACCGCATATCAACCCATTGTGTCATTTTATGTCGAATGCGTTTTTGTTTCATTCATTTTTGACGGGTACTCAATATTTTAAACTCATTTTTTTCTGTTTAAACCATAGATAGAACCATAACATATATTACCACTCCGGGTAAGAGTCGACTTGGAAGTTATGGTGATGGAGGGGGTATTCTACATTTCCCAATGCTCCAGAAATGGAACCTCACCATCGGATTGTTAAATGTGTTATCCAGGACATGAAGAACCTCAGTCAGAGCCTTCTAGCAACATATATGATAAAAAGGACTGGTGTTTGCCATAACGTCAATGGGGTTGTGACAATTATATAGGTGCTAGGGCTTCACTTGAGTAGCTGATTGATCGGAGAGAGGCTGTTCGTCCGCCTGTTTAGTCTGAGTAAGGGCCATCTTGTAGTTTTGCAAGTCATAGACTGCTCCGCCACCAGGATTCCATCGTTAAGCATCACAGTTTGATACCAATGGGTAACGGTTCTTACCCTTCTGTAGAGGGGCAGTCGATTTTAAAGCCCCAGCCAATGGGGCTGAAATTAGCTTTGGAGCTGATTCGTTAATCCCACGTTGTCTGTCGATCGATTGGCTAGAGATAACACTATAATATAACTCCAATTGTCCTTACAGAGATCATTTTAATAAGGCCGGCTTCTTTTTTTTCCCCGGCAATTTTTACTTTCCTGTTTTATAGGTAATTATTTTCCTTTTTTTTTCATTCGTTGTTGTCCCTAAATTCCTACCTTACTCCATGCTACTCAGTTTTCTTTCTTTTTCTATTTTCTTTATCTTTTTGACTTTTGTAATATTTCCCGCATTTTTTAAACTTTTCGCGCGAATTCGCCGACGCCATTTATTTATTTATTTTGCACACATTACCATTTATTACTACTATTTTTTATTGTCATCTATTCCCAAATACCCGCAAATCTTTTTCTCCTTCCCGTTCATATTATTCGTTCCCCAACCGCCTTTTTTTATCTATTGGTTTGTAGCGCCCTCTGTATGCAAGGGAGTGTCACTATGATAAATGGACAATTCACTGCATAATTTTATTCGTTTTTATTTATTTATTTATTTTCCTGTTTTCATTGCTCGTTGAATTTCTTTTTCTTTTTTTCATTTTATTATTTCGCCATCTTTTTTTTATTTTTATATATATATATCTATTTGTACTTGTGTTATTGGGGAATATTCCCGTTATGCCTTCTTCGAGAAAGGCATTCATCATGTACTATCTTAATAGGGAAACGACAATCGTGCAGACAGCAAACACGTGTACAAGGGCATTTGATATTAAATATATACACGCACACCTTCGACAGAGCCAGACACTACATGCACGCTACGCCTATATAAATAAATGCATCGTAATAAAGTGAAAAAATATATGAAAAACTGACAATACGTGAACACATACAAATATATGTAATCAGCAAAATATATGTGAATATATTAAATTGTTATATATATATATATATATATATATATATATATATATGTGCAAATATAATACCTTGTCATATATATATACGTTTGAGTCTATGTATGTCTGAGTATATATGTGCTATGAGCATGCTTATAGGTGTGCATGTATGTAAAATGTGTGTGTAAAAAGAAATTGTGTGGGGGGTGCTGAAGGATGTTTATATACGATGATGATTAAGTGTCCAGAAATAAGCAAAACCACCCATAAGCATATATATATATATATATATATATATATATATATATATATATATATATATATATGTATGTATATAATGAGCGAGAAAGGGCGAATGTATATGACGCTGAATTGTATAGAAATAACACACACACACACACACACACACACACACATATATATATATATATATATATAATATATATAATATATATATTAGAGAGAGGGAGGGGCTGTCAAACTAGAGAAAAATAGATATATGAGGGAACAATGCCATTTGATTGACACATAGTTATTGGTTGAATTTTGACCTGAAATTTTCAGTCCATAATGTCCGTGCTATGTGATTACGATTTGCCATTGAATTAAATGCGTTGGTAAGTAAGGATTTATGTGTAAAGCATAAATAAATTGGTATTTTTTTGTATAAATATTTTTTACCATTCGTCTTTGGATTTAATTAATCACACACACATGTATATCAATATGTTCGTATATACACACACACATACGCATATGGCTTAGCTCAGTCGGTAGAGCGTTCTGCTAGAAACCACAAGGTTCATAGTTCGATACCGACCCTCGCCAACTCAGCGTATGAGTAGCACAGGGATCAGTGCGGTATAGTAAGGAGCTGATCGTAGGTGTGGCACTCTACCTCAGATTCAAAAACTATCTCCTTGGTCTAGCGCTAGTGAAAAGGGGATAGACTCCCTCGCTGTATGGCTCATACCGACGTTAGGCCGCCCCGACGACTTTACTTTTTACTTTATATATATATATATATATATATAGGTTGTTTTTATTATTGTTGTTGTTATTATTATTAGTGTTATTATTATTATTGTCATTATTATTACTACTTTTGCTGTTATAATTTTATAGTAATTATAGGCATTTTAGAATGTTGGTGCTATCATCAAAGGTTATTTGTTTAGTTTTGGATTTTTGTGTCTAATATGCAGTGCTTCTAATATTTTTAGTCGTTGTTTACATGATTGTGTTTCTATAATGGTAGTGTTATCGTTAAGTATTTTCCGGAATTTATTACACACTCTTGTCCCAATAATAAATTGCAACTTCGATATGAACTTGGGAAAATAACCATCAATCGTTTATTTTGTCCCGTTTGCATTCGATTAAAGTAAAATAAAGTAAAAAATTTGGCGTCATCAGTGATAGCGATGGAATCTCTCCCTCTTTCACTAGTGCTATACCAAGAGGATTGAGGTTGAACACCACACCGACCGTCTGCTCACCACTTTACCGCACAGATCAGATTGCTCGATATGTGCTATTCATCCAGTTGACGGGGACTGATATCGAGCCCGGAACTACACGATTGCCTAGACGGGTGCTTTATCTACTAAGCCAAGCAGGACTCAATTGCTAAACCCAACCTATCTTGGAGCACTCTGTGACGGCCTTTACACGCAAAGCGATGTGTGTATTAAAACAGTTAAAATCCCCTTCCCATTATGTAAGTGAAGACAGCCTAATGGTTAAGGTGCCGGACTGACACCCAACCGATCGGATTTCAATTCCGGCTGTAGGTAGCTTACAGAATGTTCTAGCCACACTGAAGAGACTTGATAAGTCGAAACACGTGTCTGTGGATGACCCTATATATATATATATATATATATATATATATATATACATTAGTTGATGAAAACTCTATCTGATGGTGTGGTTCCAGTACTGGAGGTTTGGGGAATGTGGAGCATCCCTTCATCAACATTGCTCTCTGGTCCGGAGTGGTCGTACTTTTTAGGGTCCCATCTATGGTTAAGCGACGTTCTCCAGGGGAAATCAGCACATAGAACGCCATTGCGGACCATCCGGCAAAGATCTATATTGACCAATGGACTGTGCAGATATAGGATGCTACGCAGAGGACATCGAGAGCAGTAAATGATAGTGATGATTAGTGAGTGATGGTCATGGATATACGTGCTATTAACGTGACATGATATAAATATACGAATGTCATTCGATAAACTTAACGGATCTTTTCTGAAAAAAGCAAAATAAACCTTTTTTTCAGAATATATTTTTCATGTAAACCCAGCATTATTTTAATTTCTTATAGAAACCAGCACATGGGCACGCAAGTGTAGGCCGTCCAGATAAAACCTACATTGACCGGCTCTGTGCGGATACTGGATGCTGCTCAGAGGACCTCCCGACAGCAATGAATGATAGGGACGGTTAGCGAGAGATCGTCATTGATATCTGTGCTACTAGCGTAACAGGATGATGATGATATCTATCAATAATGGAGATTCGCTTCCGGTTTTTGTCTGTAACAAAAACTACGTCACTGCTTACGTCACTATACCCGAAATCGTCATAACATAGAATAAATACATTCAAAATTTGAGCATGCAACATTAGACAGCCCTCATTGTTTTTTAAAACAAGTTTTAATAGATGCATCCCCAGTATCATATATTTATATATAGTTTTTTTTTTAATAGAACTCAGTTTCGATTTCAAATTGTTTTATTTTTTTATTTTTTTTTACTCCGTTAATAAATTTGATGATTTCATGATTTATGGTTCAAACTCTCCGACATTTAATTTAGCAATAATTATTTTAGTCCCCCGCAAAATATCAATTTTTAGGCTATTAAAAATGGCAACAAATCAAAACTAGTTCCACGGGTCTATCACCTAACTTTTGGTGACCGAGAAAAGCCAACCATTTGAAATTTATAGAAGATTGTGATGCGTACTGAGAAGTGTGTTTTAGGCAAACATATCTACAAATTGACTAAACCATTTCAAACAATACAAATTTTACATTTTCGTGTCAAGTATTGTACTCTCCATGTGCTAGTTTGCTGCATTCACTTATATGATTAACCGTTTCGTCTTTTTCTCCATACATTCTACACATGCTATTCTGCTGCGTCTTATCTATTTCTGATTTTATATAATTTGTTCTTATGGCATTGTCTTGTGCTGCGTTTATAAGAGATTCAGTTTCCTTCTTGAGATCTTCACTTCTTAGTAATGCCAATGTCTTCTGATGTGTTATCTCTTCAGTTTGCTGCCTGAAGTCCCCATACAGTTGTTTTTCTTCACATTTTTTCCTTAATTTGCTATATTTGTGAATATCCACGTGTTGTAATTGTTTCTTCTGGCTGCAGCAATTAGCGTTTAATGTAATCACTATATTTAAAGAATGGCCCTCCTACAAATGAATAAATGTGTATGTCTGTCTATTTATCCGTGTGTGTGTGTGTGTGTGTGTGTGTGTGTGTGTGCATAATCCTTTTATTGTATATTTCATTTTTCTTTCAAGATATCTATTGATAAGATTGATCTCATTAATAAATGATATCTTTCGTAACTTAATTTCCCTAAAAAACTTTAAAAAAAACTGTCGCAGTATTTGAACTTTTTGCTCTATTCCGCTGGGCCTCATATCAATTTTAGACCAACCCAAAAAGAAAACACTCGTGTATTCAGTTGTCAGGCCGCCTAGTCGGCTGGGACGTTAGAATGCACCGACTGCACCTCTGCACAGGGGTAAGACTCCTCTAATGGGGCTACCTGTTGGCCGTGGGTGGCGACTCGTGAGGCTTAAGGATAGAACGTAGGTGGTTGAGCAGTCCATGACATGCAATATTCCACTTTGGTTCTTGAGCTAGACGGGCGGTCGGAGAGCCCCCCTCCGATCAATCGGCATGTGACGTCAAGCCCTAGCACCTATATGACTACCCCCAACCATGTTGCTCTAACTATTTTTATCATATGGGTGCTATAAGGCGGTATCTGGGGTTCTACATGTCATGAGAATGACGTTAAACTCGATATGATGGTGAGGTTCCGGTTTTGGAGGTTTGGGGAATGTGGAGCACCCCTTTATCATCATTGCTCCCTGGTCCACTCTGGCCCGGAGTGGTAGTATAGGTTAGGATCCTATCTATGTGGTAAATAGAAAAAAATTATTAATAAAAAAAAATTGTGTATCCATTAAGAATTAATTTATTTCAAAACTTTATCGGCATTAAATGACCCACCGAGGTTGATATGCCGTAAAACAAAACAAACCAACCCAAACTAATCAGTTGTCAGGCTTTTGTATTGTTTTGTTTCTTGTTAAATACTGCTTAATCAGTCTAAATTAAAGTGACCATTAGGTCAATATTTTTCAACGAATCGTTGCTTATAGAATTATAGCCCTGTTGCCTGAGACTTTAGAATACACCGACTGCCCCTCAGTAACAGTGTAAGATCCCCCTTAAAAGGGCCACCTGTTTACTCTGGGTGGCAACCCGTGAAGCTTAATGATGGACCAATGGTGGCTGAGCAGTCCATGACATGCAATACACCACGTTGACCCTCACTTAGGCTAGGTGGGGGGCAGACATCATTCAATCAATCGGCTAAAGCCCTAGCACCTATAGGATTGTCCCAACCCTATTGCCCTTATGGCAAGCCTCACCCCTTATATATGTGCTAGAATGCCGTAGTTGAGTGTCTTAATGTCCTGGACATGACGTTAAACTCTATCTGATGGTGAAGTTCAAGTTCCAGTTCTGGAGCTCGGGGAATATGTAGTACCCTTTCATCACCATTACTCCCAGGTCTAACCCAGAGGTCTGTACATGTTAGGGTCTCACCTATCGGTTAAATAGAAAAAATGAGTTTCAAAGATCTGTATAAAAACTGAGTTTTGAATAAATGTTGAATATCCATCGACAATGAATAAAACGAAACATCTTCGGTATAAAATAACCCAACAAGTATTGCTATGCAATAAAATCTAACCAACCAACCTATAGACTTAGTTAACACAAGTTTTGTCATGATTTTGTAACAAAGTATTCAGCAATGATCGGCCTGTACGTGAACTCTGATAAAACTGAGTTCATGTCTTTCAAAAACAAAAGCGACATCTCAACCATCGATGGCAAACACCTTAACTCTGTAGAACAATTTAGATACTTAGCCAGCAACATCTCATCCACAGAAAACGAATTTAATGCACGTATAGGAAAATCATGGGCCGCAATAAATAAATTAACGATCATATGGAGATCCAATCTCACAAACAAGATAAAGAGACAGTTCTTGCAGGCCGTTGTCGTGTCAGTACTGCTGTATGGCTGCACCACCTGAACCCTAACTAAACGACTAGAGAATAAACTAGACGGGAGCTGCACAAGAATGCTGCGTGTGATCCTGAACAAGACGTGGAAACAACATCCCACGAGAAAAGAGCTGTACGGTCAACTGCCACGTATCACCCAAGCCATCCGCGCAAGACGGACAAGACACGCGGGACACCGCTGGAGAAGCAAGGACGAACTTATATGCGACGTCCTCCAGTGGATGTCAGCACATGGACACGCCAGTGCGGGCCGACCAGCAGAGACGTACATTGATCAGCTCTGTGCGGATACAGGATGCTGCATAGAGGACCTCCCGTGAATGATGAGCGATAGGGACGGATGGAGAGAGATTGACATGGATATCCGCGCTGACAGCGCGACATGATGATGATGATTATATGACTTTAAATTTGTCATTACATTTCCTATTTTCTGATATTAATAGATTGTATAATTTTGAAACTTATTCATTAAATTGTCAGATATATGATAAATAAAAATTATGCTAATTGTTGCGGCTTGGTTGGGGGGGGGGTCAGAATAAAGACACAAGAGAGGAAATGAGTTAAACAAATATATTAACAAAGAACAGTAGTACAAACATATACATATGAGAAGGTTACTTGCAATGCGGTCTTCTCAGCTATCCGCTGAAATATTGACTCTCGCTTAAGAGTGAACCTGCTGCTATTTATAGTTGGAAGAGTTCATGCCTGCGTGGAAGATTACCATAAGACTAATTTAAGGTTTTATTTTTCTTACTTTTGAGATTAGGGCCATTCATATTACAAAAGTAAAAACAGAAACATATATACAGATACCTAAATACATATAAACGCATACATACAATTGCACACTGAACCCGATGGTAGGTGTGGTACTCTATCTTAGACGCAAAAAATAGTCTCTTTACTCTAGCGATAGAGAAAAGGGGATAGATTCCCTCGCTGTCCGAAGTATACTAACAACAGGCCATTCCGCGGCCTATATATATATATATATATATATATATATATATATATGAGGTAAGGTAAAAGGAAAAGTAGACAAAAAATTATGACTCAAACAAGTTGAACTAGGAGAGAAATATTTCCTTCTTCTTTACGCGAAGAATATCATCAGTTTAACTTTATTCAAAACATAGTACATGCATTTGTATTTATAGAAGAGAAAGTGTGTTTGTGGTGAAATTGAGGGGTTGGGAGGTTAGAGAGGATTTGATTGAACAGATTATATATATATATATATGTGTGTGTGTGTGTGTGTGTGTGTAGTTAGGGAAGACATCAATTCACCATACATGGTAACTGTCAGTTTCTCACCTACCTGTGTCTCAAACATATATAGTGAAAGAGAAACTGAGAAAGAGATTGAGTGGTTTGATTTGTTTTCTTTGTTTAATGGAATATCAACCTTCTTGGGTTATTCAATGCCACAGACATTCTTATAGAAGAACAGTAGTTGTACTATTTAACCGATAATTGGGGGTGAGAGGTTCATAATTTTCTGCTGCGTATTAATCCGAAAGTAAATGTTATAGCGCGACTGAAACTAGAACTCGCTTACTACGATATCTCACACCAGCACGTTAGCCACTACCCCATGTCGAATACCTTGAGAATATAAGAAAGAGAAAACAAGAATTAAGGGACGAACACAAATATATACACAACAGGCAATTGAACAAGTGATTGAATAAATATTAATATATAAATGAGTAAATATAAAAAAGATATGAAAACACTACAAAATACTGTTAAAGTGAAAACATTTTATAACTTCCCTGATATTGAACAATATTTCGATTTTATGAAAATCGTCATCAGAGCTTGTTTATACTCTGTGTTGTTAAGAGGAGCGGAGAAAAAAGTCATATGAGTTCAAAACAAAAACCTTGACGTTGCAAAAAAGAAAAGATTATACAATAATTTCGAATGTGAGCCACTTCCACCGCACTTTGTCTCCGCTCCTCTTAACAACACGGAGTATAAACAAGCTCTGATGACGATTTTCATAAAATCGAAATATTGTTCAATATCAGCGAAGTTATAAAATGTTTTCACTTTAACAGCATTTTGTGGTGTTTTCATATCTTTTTTATATTTACTCATACCGTCGGATTCATTTCCTTTCTTTTAACATATAATATATAAATGAATAACTAATATGCAATCAGAATTTAATTTGTTCACACTTTTTTTTTAATTCGAATATTTTCTTATTTTTCACACTAAACGTATTATTTGGTTGCTTAGTTTTCTTTAGAAAATAGAACTCTTTGCTAAATCCCACAATAACTTATGGGCTTTTTTCCACGCCTTTGCAAAGTGAAAGAAGTGAATTCCATAAATTTGGAAAGGGTCTTCATACTTTGTAATGATTGATGAGAAAGTCGTCCTGAGTTTAAAGGCCCGTGGAATAAATACTTGTAATAACATTCATCATAGAGATCTGACTTTCTTTTTTGTTCTTCATTTTGTTCTTTGCTTTAGCCTTCTTCGTTTTCATTCTTTATCATCTTCTTTTTTCTTCAGTTTCTTTTTCTTCAGTTTTTTTCTTCTTTTATTCCCTTTTCTTCTTTTATTCCCTTTTCTTCTTTTGTTCCTTTTTCTTCTTTTTCTTTTCTTTTTTTCTTTCTTCTTCTTTTCCCTTTTCTTCGTTTTTCTTTTTGTTTTTTCTTCTTTTGTTTCTTTTTCTTCGTTTTCTTCTTTTGTTTCTTTTTTCTTCTTTGTTCTTTTTCTTCTTTTGTTCCTTTTCTTCTTTTTTCCTTTTTCTTCTTTGTTCCTTTTTCTTCTTTTCTTTCTTTCTTTCTTTTTCTTCTTTTGTTTCTTTTTCTTCTTTTTTTCTTTTCTTCTTTTGTTTCTTTTATCTTCTTTTGTTCCTTTTTCTTTCTTTTTCTTCTTTTTCTTCTTTTGTTTCTTTTCTTCTCTTGTTTCCTCTTTTTCCTTTTCTTTTTTGTCTTTTTCTTTTTTTGTCTTCTTTTGTCTTCTTTCTTTTTTGTCTTTTTCTCTTTTTCTTCTTTGTCCTCTTTGTCTGTCTTCTTTGTCTTTTTCTTCTTTGTCTTCTTTTGTCTTCTTTGTCCTTTTTTTGTCTTTGTCTTTTTCTTCTTTTTCTGTTTCTTCTCCTTTACTTATGTGTCTTGTTCTTTTTCTTCTGTTTTCTCTTTCTCTGCCTTTTGGGTTTCTTCAGCGATTCCACTTTCAAGCTAATTATTTGTATGTTTTTAAATTTCCTTACATCAATCTCATTCCGAATTATTCGTTAACATTCTTCATTTCAAAAAGAGTAGACGTCTCATGACCTTTCCCTATCATGACCTTACAAGGACATGACTGTTACTTGACGATGTTCATTCTCTTCAAGTAACATTCAACAGGATGTGCTGGTTGGTTGGATTGACGGATTTTACGGCATGTCAACTTTTGTTGGTTTATTATATGCCGAAGACCTTAGCAAAAAGGTAGCAGAGTGTACAAGCATGTATGTGAACAGATTTTGAAAAAGCTTCAGCCAACAATGAGGCGAAATATCATTTGAATTTAGTTGTTGTGTTGTTATATCCACCTTTTCCTCTATTCTCAACTATCTCTATATATGTGTGAGTGTGTGTATATATATATAATGTATGAAAAATAGATGGAAATTAATCCGACAGTATGAAATTTAACATTTTGAAAAAACAAATGATGTTTGTAATGTAATTGCTGATAGAATTTGTTTCGACCAAATCGATAAATTGGACTTCATCACGAGCAACATAGACGGGAAGAAAGATATCCGTTAAAAGACTGTTTACAAAAACGAACGCTGTATTCAACCGCTGAAAATTTTTAAAAAATGCGTGTTCTGTTTTAAAAATAAAATAAATTTGATTTTTGATTTTGAAAAATCAAAAGCATTATAGATTATAGTAAAACTCAAAAGAGTTTGTTGTAAAAAATATATAAAAATGTAAAGTGGGTATCAAAATTGTTTAGGATATATTTCAGCTGTTAAAATAATATACAAGTCCACAGCGTAATTTGAAGAAATATGTTAGAGTTTCAAAATTACTTGTGGTATATAATGCATAGCGTATACAAAGAATTACTGCCCTATTTAATCATTCTAACTAGTGTCAACATTTTATTATTTCGCTAAATTTCTCTCCTGATTGGGGCAGGCCAATAGGGTGAGAATCATCCCTAGAAACCCAATGATTAATGCCTAGACAAGTGCCGTCCCCTACAACAACAGGTGCGATGCCGAGTTGATAACGTCATCGCAGTAGACTCATTTCTATTTTTAAATTCAGGTCGTCCCAGCATGCGTCCCGTGCCTTGATATCGTATGAAGGAAACACACACCCACGTGTATGCATGAAGCATATATATATATATATATATATATATGTATATATATATATATACATATAATATAATATATATATATATATATATATATATTAAATTTACTTGAAGGCACTTACAACGCATGTATCGCATAAAATTCGATACTTTTTCTTATAGAAAATGAACTTGACAAGTGTAATCCCAGTAAAGGATGGCTCGATGTGTAGAATCGAATTTTATGCGATACATGCGTTGTAAGTGCCTTCAAGTAAAAATTTAATATATACTTTATCCAGCAACGTTTCTAAATAAACAAACATCCAAAAATCTTATTCACTTCGCCGAAGGGCATTCGGTCTGTTTGTTGTTATTATTCTCTCAATAACGCCCCCTTACCTATTATGGTAGAGGCGTGTAGTATCGCTTGACAAGCTTAATTCCGCTAGGATGGTCAGCTGTGTACTGTGGCCGAGGCGATAAAAGTGTTTCACTAGTGTTTCAATGTGTCTGCTGAAGTCCTGGTTTCGATTTCTGTCGGAGGGAAATCGTTAGTATATACCGCTGACGAGACTTAATAAAGTCGAAACAGTCTGTACGGTATTCTACACATCGAGCCATCCTTTACTGGGATTACACTTGTCAAGTTCATTTTCTATAAGAAAAAGTATCGAATTTTATGCGATACATGCGTTGTAAGTGCCTTCAAGTAAAAATTTAATATATACTTTATCCAGCAACGTTTCTAAATAAACAAACATCCAAAAATCTTTATATATATATATAATATATATATATTATATATATATATATATATGTGTGTGTGTGTGTGTGTATGTAAAAATGGAAATCGGAAATGAATCCGACAGTATGAGGAAGAATGAATAAAGAAAAGAAAGAACAGAATGGATAATAAAAGATGAATTTAATCAATATCACTTACACATGTGTTTCGGTCAGTTTATCTGTGTGAAAATATTCCCCGCACATATAGAAGATTCGACTTTCATCAGAGTGAAATTTTATTTTGAATGAAAAAATTCGTTGTGGAAAAACGGAGAATTTTTAGAAATATATATATGTATAAAAATGAAAAATAAAGAAAAGAAAATGTTGAATGGATGAATTAGAATTTATTTTATTTTACTGACACGTGTTTCGGCCAGGAGTATATAAAAATAAAATAAATAATATAATAGAAAACTGTTTTTTTTTTTCAAGCGATTTCCAAAAAGTTATTTTTTCGAATATCTCAGAAATACTCCGTATATTAACCGCTTTGATTTAAAACACCAAAGAATTTACACTGACGAAGGCCGTTATTCCTTGTATACTAAAAAAAAAAAACAATTTTGTAGTTTTCTATTATTGTTATTTTATTTTGTATTTAAAATAATAATAGATAGAGTACATGTGTACATGGATAAATTCCTGTGCGAAACACGTGTCAATAGAATAAAATAAATTCTAATTTATCCATTCAGCATTTTCTTTCCTTTATTTTTCATTTCTACATACCGTCGGATTCGCTTCCATTTTCAACTCTTTACATTTTAGATTTAGACAAACCTAGCGGCATACATTTTTTTTCTTTTGGCCAAATGATATAATGTTAATCGATCATTTTCGGTTAGAGCGACTCTCTTAGTCTTTGCTTTTTCATTTTATTGCCAGGCAATTTTTTCTGTTTTTTTTCTTACAGCAAGTGGTTTACTAATAGGAGTAGCATATATATATATATATATATATATATAATATATATATATATATAATACTAGCAGCCGCTACCCGGGTCGCCTGGGTAGAGGTGGGTTTTTTAAAGTTAGTCCCACAGATCCATTATTACGTAATCGTGAGTTGAATCCTCTTGGGATGCCCCACTTAAATCCCTAAGTAAAAAAATAGACCTTGCATTGATCCAATTACTCTGAAAAGAAATGTTAATGTTTACCATCTAAAATATAAATAAAAAAGATTCCATGATGTTATCATATAAATTTTCTTTTTTAATTATCTTCACAAATATAAATCAAATCTCTATTTTTGCTCAAAAACTAAACTCTGGTGATATTTAATGTATATATATATATTTACTTTGTCGTAAATTGTTTTATTTTCGAAGTTTCCTCCGGACATACACATACACAAAACAGCTCAGTCGGTAGAGCGTTCGGCTAGAAACCACAAGGTTCCTAGTTCGATACCCACCCTCGCCAACTCAGCGTTATGAGTAGCACAGGGATCTGTGCGGTAAAGTAAGGAGCTGATGGGAGGTGTGGCGCTCCACTTCAGACGCTAAAATAATCTCCTTGGTCTAGCACTAGTGAAAAGGGGATAGACTCCCTCGTTGCATGGCTGATACCGACATCAGGCCGCCCCGTCGACTTTACTTTACTTATATATATATATATATATATATATATATGTGTGTGTGTGTGTGTGTTGTGTGTGTGTGTGTGTGTGTGTGTGGTTAAAAAACAGGGTTTACATACAAGTCTTATTAGCGATAATAGATCTATTTCTACCCATAGTCAGACCGATAACATTATTTTTTAAATATATTTTGAGGAATTTCTGAATGCGCTTTAGATATTCAAGCCTTTTTTTTTTACCAAATGTATTCCTCTGTCCAAAATTATTGCATATTGAGCTCTTAAATTGGACTAGAATAATTTTTAACATTATGGTTAAGAGACGCCGACCATGGAATCCTCCTACCTCCACCAAACGTGATGATTTACTTACATACTTATAATTGTTTTGTGATAGAAAGAAAACCACACTTATGTCGACGTTGAAACGTTTCGATAAACATCCATTTGCTAAAACATCCCGTATTTGTCTACCTTTCTCCACACTTATATAATCAATGTCTTTGACATCCTCTCATCTGCGCCTGAAATATCTGTATTTCAATCTTGGTCGCAATATTGGGCAAGAGTGTAAGAATGTTAGACAGTTGACCATGTCGCAATTCTCCCCCTTCCAACAAAACAATCTTTGCAAAATTGATGATCATCCGTCTTCTATGGGTAGAATAATACCACTACTGTTCTTCTACAAGGAAGATTTTAGTGGTAAATAACACACCATAGCTGTAGCGTAATCATTATGGTCTACGGATAATTTGGGGATTGACAGGGAAAGAGAGGAAGAAAAAATAAGAACAAACAAAGGTTACAATTTGAAAGAGTAAGCACTAAGCGGAGTGCCAGTAATGTGACCGACGAATGACCCCGGAAATAGATTTGAAAATAAAAACGGAAGTTCCAGGTTTTAACCGGAAACTGATGTGTCTCCCCCACTCCCGGGACGAGAAACGGAAGGAGAAGAAAATCTGGCTCTTTTCGGCCAGCCCTAGTGAGAAGCGGGTGGGACCTTTCACGGTTTCCTCTATGGGCTCATTACAGTAGTAGCAAACATGATTTACGATAGAGCAATTTGACCATACCATCTCCCTCTTTTCTCTATTTTTCTTCTCTCTTAAAAAAAGAACCCACGAGCCTAGAAATAAATACCCCCCCCCCTTAGGACTATACAACTTGCGTGTATGTTCTTTCTGAACTAACGACTATTACTACTATTTGAGTTGGCCGATAAGACAAACACCGTTCTTGTACCGTGACCATCGTTATGCTACAATAGCATTATCAGCTCTGTACAGACATGGATGCCGTGTAGAGGACATGCAAGGAGCGATGGCCGATAGGAATATATGGCATGTGTGTCAAGGGAATATGTGCCATCAGCACTTAATCAGGTTCGATCTCATTAGCGATGTT